>CM053027.1:269257574-269848349 GCA_028564925.1 Lithobates sylvaticus | reverse complement strand
GCTCCATATGGTGCAGGTTAACCAATATAATTCGATATCCCTTAATATCCAGACGTGAAGGGCCTGGTATGGAATTTAGGAGGACCCCCACGCATTTTTTTTTTCAATTTTGGTTCGGTGTTCCCCTGTGGGGAAATCCTCATGCCGTTTTTATCAATAAACTGTTATGTGTATTGTCGGACCCGACAATTCATTGTAGCCGTGAGTAGTTTTAAATGAGTTTTTTTCCTTTAGAAATGTCATTTTGCTGTCAGACTTTTCTAAACACGGGAAACATGCGCCTATTTACAGGCATACTATAGACACCCCCCCCAGGTACGAAATTTAAAGGAATATTACACTTTCGTTGTTTAACTTTAAACATTATTAAAATCACTGCACCCGAAAAAACTGAAGTTTTTAAAACTTTTTTATGCATTGATACATGTCCCCTGGTGCAGGACCCAGGTCCCCAAAAACTTTTAATGACAATGCCATGCATATAAGCCTTTAAAATTAGCACTTTTGATTTCTCCCATAGACTTTTAAAGGGTGTTCTGCGGCTTTCGAATTTGCAGCGAACACCCAAAATTTTTCACTGTTCTGCGAACTGCCGAACAGCCAATGTTTGAGTCGAACATGAGTTTGACCTGAACATAAAGCTCATCCTTAATGGTGATGCATATTCTGACAACCCCCTATAAGAAACTGGAATCCAGGGGGCTCTACCTGCTAATGTTTTCTCCAAGGGCACCCAAATTTTACCAGCCGAGTCATAGCACCATACCATACCATGGCACCTCAAAATCTCATGTGCCAACCTGGGATGTTTATCTCCCCACACAAAGGTCATAAAAGCCTTTTGTATTTGTTTAAAGAATATCTGTGGGAGTGTTATGGGTACAGTATGTAAAACATAAATAAGCCTGGGAATTACACTCATTTTTTTTTTTTTTTTTTAAATCAAAATTTTTTATTAATTTTCACAATAAACAGGACAGGGTAGGTTACTGTTAATGCAACAGGTTAGATATACAAAACGATAATAGGAAAAATAAAAAAGAGGAGGGGAGGAGCTTGAGGCTTAAACATTGACATAAACTTGCAGGCTTTTTATGGAGTAGTAGAGCATGGCCTCAGTATGAGGTAGAACCCGTCACCCCGTCAGGGTACTTGCTGTGAGCAGGTTCTTGGTGGAACGTTGGTAGGCAGCCTGCCATTGACCCAAATGAGGGTCTCAGGAGTCTCAGGAGCTCAATCCTGGAAGTGCATACGTATAATAGTATTAACCAATAAGCATAACAAAAAGAAAAGAAAAAGGAATAGGGCTTTTGCCCAGAGTGCAGCGTAATATACAGAGTATATTCCATGAGTTGTAGTAGTGAACAGTAATAAATAACATAGTAACTGAGAGGAATAACATGGGTAAACAGGTTTACAGCATTCAGATGTTGATGGGAAAGGGTTGTTTAGTCGTGTGCAGTGATGTAAGTAACTGAGTTAAAATAAACTGAGTTACGTAACTCAGTTACTTTAGAGGGTAACTAGTAATCTAACTGATTACTTTTCCCCTCATGGTAACTCAGTTCCAATTACTTTGGCTTAGTTACCCCAATTACATCTACCGTCACTAGATGGCAGTAGTGTAATTCCGGTGTCCTGCCGAAAAAGTTCCCCCGCCTGATAAGGACCCCCTGTACTGCGCAGGCGCAGCGCTTGCGCAGTACGAAGGACTACGGAGCTTCCGAAAATTGCCGAACCTAAACAGCTCTGAGTGAACTCTACACAGCGCAGGCGCAGTTAACATGTAATTGTACGAGGCGATGCCGCACCCTCATGATGCTCGTGCTACTCTGCAAGGGGCGTCTATCGTGTAACTAGGGGTGAGTCTAGTATTACTGTAACCAAGGGGCGCATTTATTATTATTGTTATATATCGAGCTCTGCCCATTAATTTAACATTCGCCCTCTTCTGTAGAAATCCACCCCTTACACGATATAATAATAATAGACCCGCCCCTTGCTTACACGCTATAACAGATCTGCCCCTTGGTTACAGTAATAATAGAGCAGCCCCTTGGTTACACGATATATAACAATAATAAATGCGCCCCTTGGTTACAGTAATACTAGACCCGCCCCTTAGTTACACGTATAGAATATTTTTAAAAAAAAGTCAGTTACTTTGCTGAGTAACTAATTACTTTTCCAATGTAGTAACTGAGTTACTAACGCAATTACTTTTTGGGAGAAGTAATTTGTAACTTAACTAAATTACTTTTTTAAAGTAAGATGACCAACACTGGTCGTGTGGGAGTTTGTTCATAGGGGGTTTGCATTTAGGGTGTTTAAGCCAAAGGTCCCAGTTTGTTTGGAAGCTAGGAAGTTGGAGGTGAGCTTTGGCGTGCATAAATTCCATTAGGCAATGGTTATTCAGGAGTGTGATTATTTCTACGGTGGAAGGGGGTTGCAGGATTTCCAGTGTTTGGCGATGGCTAAGCGTGTGGTGATAAGAACATGAGAAATAATATTCCGGGAGGGTCGTGGCCAAGACTCCAAATCATGCCCTAATAGTACCATTTGTGGAGTGAGGGGTACAAGAACCGATAGAATGGAAAGGAGAAGTTTGGATAGTGTGGACCACAGTGTGGTTAGGTTCGGACAGTCCCACCATATGGGAAGTGGGGTCCCCGGGATCCACAGTTCCTCCAGCACAGGTTGTGAACAGTCAGGTATATGCGGGCAAGTTTGGATGGTGTGAGGGGAATTACACTCATTTTAAGCGCATTTACTCTACCAAACCATGTCAGAGTATGACTTCTCCACTTTTGCAAATCTTTCATTATGGATACCATCAAGGGTCCATAGTTTAGCTCATATAGGCGCTTTATATCTGAAGAGATATAGATCCCTACATTGAATATAGAATCAAGGCGCCAAACAAAAGGAAAAGATTGTTGCAAGGTGGTCCTCATCCTCAAAGCACATGGCTCGGCATCAACCCTAATTTCTCAATATTTATTTTAAAATTAGCTATAAGGCCAAACCTGTCTATTTCCAACATCAGTTCCATCAAAGACTCTTTAGGGGAGGGACAACAATAGATCATCTGCATAAGCTGAGATCTTATGTTCCATTGATCCAATACAAATCCCCTTGATCTTCCTATTTCCCCTAATCATGCACAGCACCATAGCAAATAACAATTAGGACAGTGGGTGTCCCTGCCTAGTCGCATTCCGTATCTCAAAATAATCTGATAGTCTACCATTAACCCTTGCTCTAGGGTCTGCATACAGTGCCCTCACCCATCCCATCATCCACTCTCTCAGATTCATCTCCCTCAAAACTTCGACCATAAACTCCCACCCCACCCTATCGAAAGCTTTTTCAGCATCCATTGAAATTACTCTACTCTGGGTCAGTTCGGTCCATTATGCATCCAATGCAATACATGCAGGGCCCGAATAGTATTATCTCTAGCCTCTCGGCCCTTCATAAACCCTGTTTGATCTGGGTGAATCAATTTAACTATATCTTCTTGTAACCTTAGGGCCAGAATTTTAGCCAGGAGCTTAGTGTCAGAGTTAAGGAGAGAGATGGGTCTGTAGCTGGCACAGCACTGAAGGTCTTTACCTACCTTCGGGAGAACTGTCACATAAGCCAACAGTGTCTCTGGGGGCAATGGGTTAGAGACCGTGATAGAATTGAGAAATTTGCAAAGAGGAGCCAACAGGATTGAGGAAAACTTTTTATAATACATATTTGTGAAACCATCAGGTCCCACGCTTTTACCTAACGGCAAAGCCGCAATCACTCTGCCCAGCTCTTCAATGGAGATTGTTTTTTCCATTTCCTCCAAGGCCGCAGATGGAATGGCCTGTAGCCCTGAGGCCTCAAGATATTCCTGTATTCTATCAAAATGTCCCTCTCCTCCGCTCCCACAGGAACTGAGTCTATGTTATATAAAAATGCATAAAAGCAATGAAACTCAGCTGCTATTGCTTGGGAGTCCACTATCTGCTTATAGCCTGTCTTTATAGTGAATGAACATGGCGTGAATCTTGTTGTTTCTTTAGTTGTCTAGCCAATTGTCTCCCACTCTTATTCCCCTGTTCATAGAATTGGTGGGCAACGTATCTATGTTTATTTTGAACATTTCGATCGAGAAGTTTTTCTAATGCCGCGTACACACGAACGGACTTTCCCGCGGGACTGTCCGCCGGACTGAAGTCCGCTGGACAATCCCGCCGTGTGTGGGCGCCGGCGGACTTTTTGGCGTCAAAAGTCCGGCGGACTAGGTTTTAAGTTTTGTTTTAAAATTATCCGTTGGACTTGGCAGTCCGGCGGACAATCCCACCTTTAGTTGGCTAGTCTGCCGGACTTTTGGAAATGAACGGACTTGCCGTGCGCCCCCCCCACCCCAAAGCACCTTGTCCCCATGTTGATGAGGACAAGGGCCTCTTCCTGACAACCCTGGCCGTTGGTTGTCGGTGTCTGCGGGCGGGGGCTTATCGGAATCCGGGAGTCCCCTTTAATAAGGGGGCCCCCAGATCCCGGCCCCCCACCCTATGTGAATGAGTATGGGGTACGATGTACCCCTACCCCTTCACCTAAGGTGTAAAGTGTAAAGAAAAAAAACACACAATTTTTTTTAAATATTTTATTGCACTGCTCCGGGGGTCTTCTTCCGTCTTGGGGGGTCTTCTCGCCGGACTCCTTCGCTCATTTACCTAGCTCTTTTACCGAGCAGAGGAGCCCAGCTACCTTCTTTGTCGTCTACGCCGTCGTCTGGGGGTCTCGATCCGCCTTCGGGGGTCTTCCGGGGTCTTCCGGGGTCTCTTCTGTCCTTGCCGCTGCCGTCGTTTTCTGCACCGCCGCCTTCTTCTTCTTCTTCCTCTTCTTCTTCTTCTTCTTCTTCTTCTAATGTTGACTCGTCGCTCGCTCTGGCCGGAATGCCAGAGCCGCGCTGTGCTGGGACTTATATAGGGACAAGGGGACAGGATCACATGCTCATGTCACATGGTGACCCCGCCCCCTTGTGATGTCACAGTCCTGGAGGATGCTGGAACTGTGACATCATAGGGGGGTGGGGTCACCATGTGACATGAGCATGTGACCCTGCCCCCTTGTCCCTATATAAGTCCCAGCACAGCGCGGCTCTGGCATTCCGGCCAGAGCGAGCGACGAGTCAACATCGGAAGAAGAAGAAAAAGAAGAGAAGAAGAAGAAAAAGGCGGTGGCGGTGCAGAAAATGACGACAGCGGCAAGGACAGAAGAGACCCCGGAAGACCCCGGAAGACCCCCGAAGGCGGATCGAGACCCCCAGACGACGGCGTCGACGACAAAGAAGGTAGCTGGGCTCCTCTGCTCGGTAAAAGAGCTAGGTAAATGAGCGGAGGAGTCCGGCGAGAAGACCCCCCAAGATGGAAGAAGACCCCGGAGCAGTGCAATAAAATATTTAAAAAAAATTGTGTGTTTTTTTTTCTTTACACTTTACACCTTAGGTGAAGGGGTAGGGGTACATCATACCCCATACTCATTAACATAGGGTGGGGGCCAGGATCTGGGGGCCCCCCTATTAAAGGGGGCTCCCGGATTCTGATAAGCCCCGGCCCGCAGACCCCGACAACCAACGGCCAGGGTTGTCGGGAAGAGGCCCTTGTCCTCATCAACATGGGGACAAGGTGCTTTGGGGTGAGGGGGCCGCACGGCCCCCCTTTCCCCAGGTCACCCCCCATGTTGAGGGCACGCAGCCTGGTACGGCTCAGGAGGGGGGGCGCTCTCTCGTCCCCACCCCTTTCCTGGCCTGCCGGGCTGCGTGCTCGGATAAGGGTCTGAGATGGATTTGGGGGGGACCCCCACTCCGTTTTTTCGGCGTGGGGATTCCCTTTAAATCCATACCAGGTGACAGGGCTAGCGCGGCGACATTCACTGCCTTCGCTAGCCCCGTCTACCTGCAGTTACGTTCTAAATGAAGGGACTGCTCCGTGTGTGTGCAAGTCCGTTCATTTTCAAAAGTCCCGCAGACTTTTTCCTGCGGATTGTCCGCCGGAGAAGTCCGGGCGTGTGTGGGCAAGTCACACGCTCAGAAGTCCGGGCGTTTATGGGCAAGTCACATGCTCGGAAAGTCCGGCGGTTTGTCCGCTGGACTAGGTCCGGCGGACAAAGTCCGTACGTGTGTACGCGGCATTAGTCTGCCCGCAGTTTCTCCAGTCTCTGCATGTCCCCAGGTTTTAAATGGGCCTTATGTTTAATTTCAAGTTTATGTATTTCCTCTAAGAGCACAACCATTTCCCTCTGTCTCTCTTTTTTAATACGCAAACCCATTGAAATTAACTCCCCTCTGATGATCGCCTTGTGGGCTTTCCATACCACTTGGTCAGACACCTCCAATCAATGCCGGATATCGTTAAACTTATTGGAGCATGGTCTGATATGGTGATTGACTCAATAGTTGATGAATTTACATAATTCAGATAATATTGATCAATCAACAACATATCGATCCTTGAAAATACATTGTGTATTTTAGAGTAATAACTGAAATCCCTGTACCGCTCATGCAGCACCCTCCAACTGTCCACCAAATGCAGAGAGCATAGGCACTGTTTAAAATATCTTAACACCTTATAAGACACAAAAGTTTTCTCTGAAGAGGTGTCTAGACTAGGGTCCAAGGTAATGTTAAAATCCCCTCCCATAACCAATGGACCTTCCCCAGGATATCCAAAGTTTTAGATATAAATTTAACGGTATGGCTATTGGGGGCATATATAGTAGCTAGGGTATAACACTGGCCCTGGATCTTTCCTTTAACAAAAAAGAAAGCGGCCCTCAGGATCTACTCGTATTTCTGTAGGTACTAGGGGACATTGCTTGTGTATAGCTATTGTAACTCCTCTAGCCCTAGGAATGGGTGAAGGTGCATGAAACCACTGATTATATGGAAAAAGAGGCATACGAGGGGCCGACCCAGCCATGAAGTGCATCTCTTGCAAAAAAAACTATCTCTGCCTTCATATGATGCAGTTCATGCCGGAGGTGGCCCCCTTTACCAATTGAACAATCCCTCTCACATTATACAATACAATTTTTATTCTACCTGCCATTCTCTCATTACTCCCATAAGTCTCTTATTGTACTGCTGTGCCTGATCGGCATCTGCGCCCAATCTTCTGAGCTATCTCTCCCTGGATGCACCCGATGAGAAGGAGGGAGGAGGGGAAAACAAAAAAAAAAACACAAAAACCATCTAAAAATCGTAACGTCTGTGGCACATCCCCCTAAAGAGAGCGTGAATCCGGGCAGAGATGCACCACCTGTGCTCGAAGTCCCCCCTTCCGCCTTTTGAAAACAAAGTCCCTTGTCTTGGGAACGACCTATTGGGGAAAAGATGAATAAAAACATGAACAGAGTACCTCGTGGACCCCGGGCTTCCATTTATATTTTTAAAACCTTTTTTTTTTTTTTTGCAGTATTTCAGCATATTGCCTCAAAAGTCCACACCAAGGGGAGAAAACAAAGTATTTGGGGGGGGGGGTGGAGGGAAAAAACATCTCCCCCACCCCCAATAAAAGAAAAAGAAAAAAGGGGGGTAATAAAAGGGATAAAAAAAGGGGAGGGTGGTGGGGGATTAAGAGAGTACAGAGGGAAAAAACAACCTCACCCCCCTCCCCTTCTCCTAACCCCACCCAAAACATCCCCCCCCCCATTCAACTCTAGGCAATCTGCTCCTTTCCTCTTAGCCTTTTTCACTTTACACCATTACTCAGGCATATCTTTCTATGACCGAATTATAGTTCTGTTTTATCCACATCCACATCAATTGTCCGTCGACCTTTAACTGGCACTTGTTGCCATCGTTCTGGTCATTGCAGTGATGGTTTATGGTTATTCAAGCTCCAATCCGGAAAGTCCACCAGGGGGAGCTCCAGCACCTCTGTGAAGTGTTGCAAAATCGTATAATAATAATAATCTTTGTTTTAAGTGTTGCTGTTTTCCCATTCCGTGTTGCTACAACCCTAAAGGGATATCCCCAGCGATATTTAACATCAGCTGCTTGTAGAACTTCCAGCAAGGGTTTAATCATTATGTGTTGCATAAGAGTTCTATATGATAAATCTGTAAATAAGGCTATTTAGGCAAAAATCAACAATCAAAATCAACCATGGATTTATTACTGGCTGCTTTCATGATGGCTTCTTTCACTGGATATCTATGTAGTTTACAAATGACATCTCTTGGTTATTCTGCATTTTAGGGGGTAGGGGCAAGGGCATGATGAACTCTGTCTATTTCAATCTTATCCAGTGCAGATGGCCCCAGAATTACTTTAATTACTATTGATCACTTTTGGAAGCAATTCAAAATGTTGTTTTATTTCAGGCAGGCCCCTTACATGTATATTTTGCCTATGATCTCTAATGTATTGATTATCCATTTGATCTAACAGAGAATTCAACACTTCCTCATGATGTTTTGTCATATCTTGGATATCAGCCACTCCTTGTCTAATAACATCTTGACCCATCTCCATTTCCTCTACTCTGTGTCCCAGTGCCTATATTTCCTCCCTTAACCCCTCCACAGTCTGTTTGCATGATGATTCAATAGCAGTTATAAGTAATTGAATGTCTTTCTTTGTAGGAAGTGCTCTCAAATGTTCTCCTAAATCCCAATCCACTATTAACTCTGATTGAGATGAACTAGTTCATTATTATGATCACCATAAAAAGAGTTAACATACTGCACCTGCACTGTAGAGGCTGCCTCTGGATTCATCACGCGTCCTTTGCTGATTTTTGCTGATTCACTGCTGGGTTTTGTAGTACCACGTATTTAAACTTTCAGGTGTTCAACCGTCCCTCCTGGGATTCCTTCCACCTCCTGAAGACTCGAGTCCCCTCCAATACACTCCCCCTTCGGACCCTCCATTCCACCAGCATAAACTGAGGTGTCTCTCTCTTCTCCTGGGAGATCTCTTTGCAGGGTTGTACAGCTCTGCTTTGGGCTCAGAGGTATTTGGCCATTTCCATGTGCTGCAACACCCCTTCCAAAGCCTGTCACTCCTCGGCCCTGTGTGAGGGGGATCACATCCAACCATCCCCAATCCCCCCTCAGATCAGGGGAGTCGAACTCCCTTCCTTCCGGGCCGGGGTTCTTTTAATTGCGCTCCCAAGATCCACACTCTGCGCCAGGAGGTAAGCTCTAAGCATGTTAGCCTGGCTCTTTCCACCACCACAAGGCGTGAGTGCAGCTGTACGATGGGTGTGGACATACTTTGGCTGGTCTGGAGCCTGCTGAACATCACAGCCTATCTTCCTGGAGCCCGGGGATCACTGAGCAGCACGCTCAGTCAGCGTGTCTGTTCATGCCATGCCCTGCATCACCTTCTTTTGCCACTTAACTCTCTTTTATTGAGTTCCATAATTCCTCTCCTCTAGCAATGCGTATGGATACTCATATTATAACATCTTAAAGGATCCAAAGGTAGTATGTATTTTATCTTAGACAATCACTAATCATGTAGGTTGCCACTTGCACATTGGGCTCTATGCATAAGTATCCCATGTTTGGGAATTACCAAAGTATGATATGTGTACACTTGGGGCTACATATGCATGCATGCACCTGTGTGATGCACATGGGTATGTATGTCTCCGTGCACTAGTTAAGCATGGAATCATATGGATTTAATTTATAAAAATAAAATTTTTAATAATGTATACAATACATTAACTTAATTTTATTTTAATTTAATTAAGTTTATTTATATTGATGTATCTATATTGATATATGCATAATGATACTATAGACAGGCCGTATATACAAGTATCTAAAGTATATGGATTCATCTACTCCAGGGTACCCTTTGAATAATGCACTAAATAAATAATATATAACATATAATATATATATATATATATATATATATATATATATATATATATATATATATATATATATGTGCATAGAACCTGAAATATGGCATCAGTCCTTGCTGTATACTAAATAATATTCAAGCTGACCATGGTTACCATCATGTTTGTAAACATCCTAGGATAGACTCTGGGCCCCTCCCCCACTCAATTTTTGGACCAATATTTTCTTATACGGTGTGACAGAACACCTGTCATCCCTTTCCTCTCTCTTAATTTGTTCACCGTAGTTTACATCCTGAGAAAACATCAAACTAGCAGTGTGTTTACATCCACTTTGTTCTCTAGTGGATGTCTACACAAAGATGGTGCTCACAAGGCACTGAGGGTGATATCATCTTCATACTGCGATGGGTGAGTAGGAAATGACATCTGGAGCGCATTTCCGGCTATACTTCCTAGAACACAAACACTATGGCGTGCGTTCCAGGCGCCAGCAAGATCACCATGATAGAGGAATTTAGAAGTGAGACAGATGTTAATTCTGCAACAACAATCACAAATGTCAGCTATATATACAGACAGCGATCTGTATACCAAGATGTTAAGGTATGGACCATTGGTCATCAAACCCCATCAATGCATAATTGTGTATATATATTATTCTTTTTCCATCTGGTCGGCACTTGCACTATCAACAATAATTTTAAATGTCAAATTATTGCCATGCTAGTTACTGGAGGCTAAGTGTTATTTTCCAACTGTCACTATAGCCCCACCCCTTTGTTTGACCATCCCCATAGTGGGTGGAGGCCTCAAGCTTTCCTGGGATATGTCTAATGAGTGCACATATGTATTTAACAAGCTGAAGGAGTCACTACTGTTAGGCTCTGAGGAAGAAGGTACTCCTTCAAAATGCGTCAGCCAGCAGTGGCCCTGATATGCTCTCTGTCACCATCTGGAGACTGTTTCAGGACTGATCACCAGGTGGCTTTTACAAGCGATATTTCTTCACATCTTTGTGAGTAGTTTTATATATAATAAATTTGCTTGGGATAATGCACAAGACCTGTGTGCCCTCTTTTTTTTTACTTGTTCATGATACATAGGATCTGTGGCACCATTAGAATCCCTTTTTTAATTTTTGTATGATATAAGTTATAAATTAAATGATTTTCATAAAACTCTACCATATGCAGATTACTTAATCAGGGGCATATCCTGAATTCACCTCATTAACCCACTAGTTACAAAACACTAGCATCTTTTTTTAAAAGATGACTAATTAGCCTTTAGTATTCCTTCAGAGAATATTTGAAATGTCTGTTTTGCATGACAAAGTTGTGCCTAATTGTGACAGGCAATATAAAACAAAAATGAGTCACAGCTATGGCTTTCCTATTAACAGTTAATCTTTTTCTTCATTTTGATATGGATAGAAAGAAAAACAGGGCTATAAACAAGACAATGGCTTCTATATACAGTATTTCCCTACAATTAGTCTCTGATGTTTTGTAAAGCAGATTTTTTTATACTGCCAAATGTCTGTAATTAATAAGTAAATCCAATGGACCAAACATAATACACCTGAACAAACAAAATAAAACCTCAAAGACACTCATTGGGGTACAAGTTTATGAGTACCTATTAGTCTAACATAAACACTGTTATTAAGGAAAGTTATTTTAGTAGCCATATTTATTATAGTGTTGCTAAAAACTTGTTATTTTAAAACAAAGCTAGCAATGTTCATTTCACTGAAACTTGCCAGACCTGTTATTTCCTATAAAATTGCTGAGGCAGTTGTAGTTCCATTGATAGCAGTCCTACATTTGCTAGCCAAGACATAAGAAGCTCCAGAATTGTGAGATAACTGTAAAATGTTTTACAGCTGCTACTGTTGGTCTACATTAAACTGACAATTGCTGTCCCATATTACTATAAACTATATATAAGATTCCTGTTTCATGAAGTTTGCTATTCATTGCACTAGGTTGTGTCTAAATTTTGTATTTATCACTTTTCTTTATCAATTACATATAGGATGCTGGTCTTTTACCTATGTACAGTAGATTATAGAGGAGGTTCTGATTTTCTGCTACCATACGTTTGAGGTGAATCCTACAGGTTCAAGATTCCAAGTCCTGGAAAAGTGATGAATTTATGTGCAGATTTGAACTATGGGCAGCAGGCTTAGAAGGTCCAAAACAGGGGCTTTTGGAAAAGCCACTACTTTCCGCATAAAATGGGATGGGAAAAATGTATTTTATTTTGCGATTCAATTGATGTCAGCTGTCACTTTTAGCTGATGTCTCATCCATAGAAAAAACTTTTGAGAGGGCTGCATGGCTTACTTATAAAAATTGGCTTTTGTTAAAGGGTATTGTTTTGGGTTTTTCTTTATTTTCCTTTATTTTGGAGATCTACTAATCTTTTTTGTATGTTGAAAGGGCCTTTTTCTGCAAGACTTCCCTTTAAATAAAAGACAAGCCTTCCCTTTAAATGAACCTTTTAGGAGTGGTATTTTGTTGTTCTACAACGTAATACTCTGGTTTCTTTTAACTATGCTGTCTTTAACTTGCCAGACATAGTGGTGCAAATGGATTCAGCTGTTAAGTCTGTGGTATCTTTAGTGTAGACCTGTGAGGCTTTAGACTGTCGATACATGATTATAAAAGCCGCAATCGCTGTTTGTTCTATGCTGTTCTAGTAACCGTCCAATGTAGCTGCATCTGAATGCATTCAGGGATGAGAGGCTCCAAAGATAATGGAGTATAAACAGGTTGGAATCCTCCAGGGAGCTGCTGTCAGGAAAGATCTGACAAAGACAAGGAAACAAAAAAAGCAGCGCTCTCAACAGAGTAAGCCCTCACTTGAATCTAGGGTGGAGTCTCTCACTGCTCAGGCTGAACAGGTATCCATCCATGGTAATATCTGTCGAAAAAGGAAGGTAACTGGCAACTCAAGTAATCCAGATAAAAAGTATTTATTGCTACAACATGTACATGCAGGCAACACAAGTTCCTTTGTTTTTAAGGGTCTTGAAAGGATTAATAGACCCCCCTCGGGGAGGAGATTACCACCGCAAACTTCTCGAGAGAGAGGTATGGTGGATATTCTCCTGAAATACCAGAATTCCTGCTGGCATGAATTGTAAAAGGGATTTGGATTCATTTTTGAAATGATAGGCTTTTATAATTTAACACAGTCAGTCCTGGCTTGGAGATTTTTGCTCTTCTGTTAATCAACTCTGGTTGTTTCAATCTTTGGAATTTGTCACTTTTCTATTGTTATAGTATACAATCCAGTGCTGCCTTTATCTCTGTTCTATGGTGAAAATTCATCCAATTGACTTAATTGTTTTATTGATGCACTTGCTCTTTTATGAGCTGTATTATGTCCATATATATATATATGTTTTGTGTTTCACATGTCTGACATGCTGTGATCAAGGCCTTTTGTGACGAAATGCATTAGTATTTAAATGTTCTTATACCGTACCTGTATGTAGCAATAAATATTACTGGAGTTGCCAGCTACCTTCCTTTTTTGATGGATATTACCATGGATGGATACCTGTTCAGCCTGAGCACCCAGTGAGAGACTCCACCCTAGATTCAAGTGAGAGCTTACTCTGTTGAGAGCGCTGCTTTTTTGTTTCCTTTCTTGTAGGTAAAAATTACCAAGCAGGGTTGTCTACCACTTTAAGCACCTTTACATTTTCTACTCTCCTTTGCTGCTCCACCAATTGACACACTTGGCCTCATTTTGCTCAGGAGGGCCCATTGCTCCAAGTGTGGCTATCATCAGCTCCTCAATGGTCAGCACATACCACATATAAGGCAATGATGCCAGTCAGACCATAAGGTGGACCTTTATTTTATAATTACCTAACCTACAGTATATCTATTAGTCCCCAACTAAAACTAAGAAAAAAAATGGAAGAAACAAAAAACATATTAGCCACAGACCCCACCTGTTTCAGACTCACTTAGATCCTGGTGACATTACTTTGCCTTTCCATGGCATCCTGGGAAAGTTGAGGATCACAAACCTCATGAGAATGCACTTTTGTATTACACATTCTTGGTACCTTAAGTGACCAAAAGTGACCAAAAGTGCAAAAGAAAGCATTTCATCATTGAACGGGATATGTGTAAGGTTTACCAGTTCACATCCTTTTCTGTTCACCTATAGCATCTACGTTTCCCTTAAAGATAGTAGGCCTTTCCTTTAAGACTACTAGGCCTTGGATGTACTATATTCACAAGACTGAGATGCTCCCCAGCAACTCAGGAGAAAGTTCACATACCATGTAGGATATATAATAGAGGGGGCATTACCAACAGTGCAGGGTCTGTTACCTGGCAATCAGCAATTAGACTGAGGAAGATAAGGCAGTGAGCTGTGGGGAGAGGGAGAAAAGTAGTAGGAAGAGGTTTTACACTCCTAACATTGAGTTTGTGTAGCTAGCTGCTAAGCATCCAAACTGGAAACCCACCATTTAAAATTTGCATCCAGTAGTCCCCATCACCACAAAAATGCCCACATATAACAGTCCCTGTGACAATTCCTATAATTAAAATACATAAAAATGTTTGGAGGAAATGCATAACTCTCCAACTAGCTCAAAACTTCACTTAGAATTAAAATAAAGTATTTTATGCAAGATAATTTTAAGCGTAAACATTACAATATTCAATATCTGTACCTGACTTTATCAGTAAAATGAATGCTACACAGTATATACATTTTCACTTGAAATGGAGACAATATTATTGTTTTCAGCAAAGAAAAGTACATAACAGGCAGCCTTGATCTTGGGTTCAGGCTCATCTTCTCTGCTATGAGTGTACAGTTTATTTGTCCTTGCTGCAGGGGTTTTTATTTGCCTGATTTTGAAAACTGAGAGGTAGTGGTACATTCCATTAGAGAAGGACTTATAGAAAGACTTTCATTTGACCCGTTTACAAATGTATGCCATGTTGGTTGTGTTAACAGAAAATAAAGGCAATACAAATGAGACAATAGTATTTGAACCTTTCCATGATCTGCAGTAGACCCAGCACATCTAACAAACCTTGTAATAGAAGTGCATGTACATTTGTTCTGTGCAAATGGGGCAATAAATGTTAGATTGCTATCTGTGTTGATTGAATCTTTTTAGTTGCTTTAAAATGGAACATACATTTGGCCACTAACTCTGTGAACCCCTCAAAAAAATACTGTGCACAACATTGTCCATAGGCGATGCTTTAAAAGCCTTTCTTTACAGCTCATCACTTTTGAGTTACCGGTAAATGATGTCCCTAGTATTATTGCTTTCTCTTCAGAGTGTGAGACCCTAACTAATATGTGTGGTGCACTTGATGCATGTGTTTGTGATCGTATGTACATTAACGTGAGGCTTTACGTTATTCTTCTGGGGGGGGGGGGGGGGGTGGGATTTTAATATATATTTTACTAAAATGTAGAGCTAGATTACATGTTGGTGCCAACTATTAAGTCAGCAGCAGTTACAGGGTTAAAGACCATTCCTTCCCACCTTAATTATGACTTTTGGCTTCCCTTTGCCAAATTGGTGAAATGTTGTCAAAGGCAAGGTGTCCATCTTCTTGTTAAAAATATAAAAAATGTAAATGTACATTCCATACTATGACCAAATTGCATATTTAAAGGGGTTGTAAAGTCAGAATTTTTTTTTATCTTAATGCATTGTAGGCATTAAGATAAAAAGCTTTCTGTGTGCAGCAGTCCCCCTTGCCCCCCCTATACTTAACTGAGCCCCATCTCTGTCCAGCGACATCCACGAGTGTCTCAGCCATCCTCCAGATTGGCTGAGACACCGCAGCGGCGCCATTTGCTCCCACTGCTGTCAAGTCAGTTATCCAATCAGGAGAGAAAGGAGGCAGGGCCAAAATGCAGCTCTGTGTCTGAATGGGCACAGGGACCTGCAGCTCAGCTCGGGTGCCCCCTTAGCAAGCTGCTTGCTGTGGGGCCACTCAACAGGAGGGAGGGGCCAGGAGCACAGAAGAGGCACCCAAGAAGAGGAGGATCTGGACTGCTCTGTGCAAATCCACTGCACAGAGAAGTTAAGTATAACATGTTTGTTTTTTTTATAAAAAAAAAAAAAATTACAATCACTTTAATATTTTGCTGTTAGGCAAATGCATTTTAGCAGTCTTGGGTTAGAGTGGGGGTGTAAAATAGCTTAACATTGTATACAGTTTGGTCCTGTTTGCAATGGATACCAGTGTCATAGGCTGGAGAATTTAAAGGAGAGCAACTAACAGGAGATTATATTAAGCAACTCAACACAATGTAGACCTTTTTACTCTACAAGGTCCTAAAAGTGTGATGTTTTTTTTGCATACCTGTTTCTTGCATCACCAACATAGGACATTATGTAGAAGATTATTTTATTATGACTTCCTAATATTAGATCTTTCTGGTTTTGAAGATGCATACTTTTTTGCTCCTCATTTTGCGCATTTGTTGTTTATTTGTAGTTAATTTTGATACATTTTATAAACATTGTTTTAAAAGTTTACTATGAAAAGGTATATCCTGGCAGGTTTTACTGGGGTGGTTCAAAGGGAAACAAAAGATGTTTGTTTTAAGAAGAATCTTCTTTGCTTTGCACTGATTAATTTGAGAACTTTTTGGTTAAATTTGGCTCATTTCACCATAACATGTCAAGTCATACTTTCTTGGGGCTCCCCACACTCTAGTCCATAGAAGTCATTCTTCTCATGCAACACTCTGATGATGGCCAACATGCTTGAAGCAGCCTACTATAATAGAAAAATAAACAAGCCTCTTATTTTTCTGATTTATGATGAAAATGGGACATGTAGGTAGCATCTGTTTTAAGAAGGTTTTACTTTGCTTCACAAAGTATCACTTAAAACATGATATGTATGGGGCATGTTCTGGCTTTGGTCCAAGATGGCTGCTTGAACCCTGAGCTATTGCATGTGGGATATTTTGAATTGCTTATTTTGATTATAAGAGGAACTGTCTCTGCAACTAGACCTCTATGATACTCAGGGTCTAAAATCAGCTACAACATCCCAGAATCTGGACTATGCACGCTGATCACCATGAGGCCTCACAAGCCTCTGAGCAATGCTCACCTAGAAGCAGTTCTGAACAAGAGCCATTGAAAGCTACAGAACAGAATCAATCTCACACTCATCCCGATCATTTCCTATGATTGGCTGATCTCCAAACAGTGGCAACATATAGCAAAAGTACCCTGTCAGCAGCTGTATCTGACCAATTAAGCCATCTAAAAAGATCCCCTCATTACTGTACAATAATTTTATAAAAATGTCTTGCTTTGATAAACATGACCCCCAAGGCAGTGTCCAGGCCCCATGCCATATGTTTGACGATCCCTTGCCTATTAGACTAGAAAATGGCCATTACTAATTTCTCAGAATTGGCTCATATTGAATGTAATGGGCTTCAATTAGGCATTCAAACTTTGACAAAGTTTGCCAAAACCACCACAAACTGAACCTATGTGCAGCTCATTATGATTGCCAAATAGTAAAATAAGGATGAGATTCTGAATATGCACAAGCCTTAGGTTCAGATCAACTGAGTGTTCAACCTGAACTCCAACTGTTGGAGGTTGTCTGATTGGGCAAACCAAATGACCAGATTTGGCCTGTTTGCCCATGCAAGCAAACATAAAGTTCTGTTCTCCTCCCACTCTGATTTCCAGGCCCTGGGGGTGGGGCAAGCACCTGGTTGGTTGCTGGGAAGCCAATGTGTCTACAAACCAATCACCTGAGCTGACAGCGTGGGCACCAGTGGTGGGTGGATGCTGTCAGCCAGCATATCTTTACTGAAAACCGCGCTGTTGCCGAGGCTGAGTAACACAGCTTTGGCAGCAGGGACACTGAACGGGCGGCACTTGTAAATGCACACCCCTTATCTACACCCCTAGTAACAGTGCAGCTTGCAATCTGGCGCCAGCTTCAAAAGACTGCACCCAGGGCAAGTTCCCCTCCCACCCCTGCCTCATCCCGGCCCTGGTGGAAAAAAACTCCCTGGAGGATGGAATTCCTCTTTTTTGCAACTTGCGTAAATGGGCAGGACAATTGAACCCACAGTGGTTTTGGATGATCTGCCTTTTGCCTACATTTTAAATACAAATTAAAGTACATAAAGGCACGAAAGTTAAATGTATTTTTTAAAACAGTTTGACTTCAGCAACTGGACAGTGTAAACTTCACAGTTAAGTTATACGTTTTTTTACACAGAGTTTCCATAGTAACATCCCTTTGCCTTCCTGATCTTCTTCAATGCCCCAAAGGTTAAACTCACAGCTGATCATTGCTGTCTGATGTTTTTCATGCGTTTAGTAGACTGCCTTGTTATTCCTTCATTACGTTGACTATATTCTAGTCATCTGCATTGAAATTAGATGAATCTCCTTCAATGGGGACTACAATAACTAATGTTATACCACAATATAGAGATGTATCAGCCTTCTTCATTAAAGATGACAATTTCACACCAATTACACAGAAAATACCATAATATACTGTCAGTATGTTATCTATTGAAATAAACACTTGGACAGCAGAATGATTTTTATCCTTCATGGTTATATTACAAGAACCAAGAACTACTGTGAGGAACTCACTAATCACTTGCCTCTAGTTAATTTGTTTGGCAGTTGCTTGCAATTTGGTCAACCATACATGGTACAATTGTTCACTGGGCAGTCAGCAGATAAGAACTAGGTGTTTGAAATGATCACTGGCTGCTTATCTTCACCTGTCTCATATCTTTAATTCTTTCAAAACTTGGGAATCTTGTAGTTTTGACCTTTGATTTGAATATAAATATTATTCTGGTCAAATCCTTAGCATTGCCTGTAGCTGGCTTAAAATTTGACTTGACATATTCTTCATTTATCTGACCTCCTTGTCACCATCTCTCTCAGATTTATTCCAAGGTTTGTATGGACATTCTCATTCTAGTTGTTGAGTTGTGGTCACTCTGTTCAGGTTTCATAATCCATGCAATTTGGTGGTGAATTTATGATTGGCGGGGGGATAAATTGGTGCTGGGGAGTTGTCCATATATTATGATTGCACATTGGCTGCCTGCAAATTGGCACATTTTCCCATTTGTTGCTTAGATAGTGTCACAATTGCCTATTATCTATTTGCATATTGTCAGGGCTTTTTTCATTGGGAACGTGGGGGAATGCAGTTCCGTCACCTCCAGCACCAAATGGAGTGCTGGGGTATGCTGGACGGTCTCCTGCTGCTGGAGGGAAATCATTTGTTACTAGGGAGGTCTATTGTTGCTGGTGGGGGATTTATTTTTTGCTGGGGGCATATTATGTTCCTAAGGGGCCAATTGTTGCTGGTAGGGACCTACTGTTGGGGAAAGGGTCTATTGTTGCTGGCTGTTGGAGGGTCTTTTGATGATGGCTCCAGGGGGACCTACTGTATTGTTACATTGGGGTCTATTGTTGTTGGGGTGGTATTTTGTTGTGGGGGTCTATTGTTGCTGGGAGGGGTCTCTTGTTGCTGGGGGATCTATTGTTCCTGTGGGGGATTTATTGTTGCTGAAGGGATCTATTATTGCTGGCTGTAGAGGATTGTGCTTGGAGGGGGTAGGGGACAGAGACAATGGATGAGTCGGAAGGGGGGGTACCTTTACCTATTCTCTGAGGGAAAAAAAGCCCTGCATATTGTAATGATAGCCCATTTGTTGCACATGTACGTATTACAATGGCTGCCTGGTTGTTTAACACGTGTTACAAAAGTTTATTGCCTGTGTATTGTAACTGACTGTTGCCTGATTATAGTAAATTATTTCCTATTTGTAGCCCATATAGTCAGGAATAGGGATGAGCCAAACACCTTCCAGAACATGCAACGGACCGAAAGTTTGTGCGAACATTAGAACCCTATTAGTTACAATGGACACGAATGTTCGAAATCTAAAGTGCTAATTATAACGGCCAATATGCATGTTATTGTCATAAAAAAGGTTTGGGGACCCGGGTCCTGCCCCAGGGGACATGTATCAATGCAAAAAGAAGTTTTAAAAACTGACATTTTTTCTGGAGCAGTCATTTTAATGATGCATAAAGTGAAAAAAAAAGTGAAATTTTCCTTTAAATATGGTACCTGGGGGGTGTCTAAAGTATGCCTGTGAAGTGGCATGTGTTTCCCGTGTTTAGAACTGTCCCTGCACAAAATTACATTTGTACAGGAAAAAAATAAGCCATTTAAAACTGCTTGCGGCTTTAATGTCATGTCTTGTCCTGGCAATATGGATGAAAATCTTTGAGAAAAATGGCATGGCTACACCATCACCCCCCCCCCCCCCCCTACCCCAGCCCATTACCAGCCCCTTTGGGTCTTGTATGGATATTAAGGGGAACCCCGCACCCAACATAAAACCCTATACCTACAACCCTATATACTCTGAACAGCAGTATACAGGCGGTGCAAACAAGACGGACTGTAGGTTTGTTCTTAAGTAGAATCTGTTTGTAATTTTGAACAGGTACATTTTTAAGTGCAGCTCCATCCAAAAAAATCTATTTTTACGCTTTTTGGAGAACATAGGGAAGGGTTATCACCCCTGTAACATTTGTTTTGCTGTCTGTGCACCTGTTCAGAACATTTCACCTCACTTTCCATCCCAATGACAAATGTTTTTGGAAAAGTGTTTTTTTTATTGAAACAAGGATTGGTGATAAAGCATCAGTAGAGAGGAGATATCTTTTTCCCAAATTAAATCTAACAGGATAGAATTTTCCTTCCTAGGGGTAGATTCTCTCTCACTTGCTGTTTTCTCCTTCCGTTTGCAAGTAGGAGTCATTTCTAAGTTGGATGTTTGAAAGTAGGGGCCTGCCGTATATACTCTGCAGAAATTTGCCCCATTAGATGTTGGTGTTGCCACAACACTGTAAGCCCTCACAGCTACTCTTGGTGGGCGCTGGAACGCCCTGCTGTGAACTATTATATCAGGAATTGTAATTACATGCTATTGTTGAAGAGTGTTAGGAAAAATTGGGCCTTTGTTGGTGGTGCTGGTGCTACAACACTGTAAGCCCTCACAGTTACACTTGGTGGGCGCAGGAATGGGCCCTGCTGTGAATTATTAGATCAAAAATTGTAATTGCATGCCCCTGTTGAACAGGGGCAGAAAAATTGGGCCTTTGGTGGTGGCGGTGGTGGTGGTGGACGGTGTTGCCACAACACTGTAAGCCCTCACAGTTACTCTTGGTGGGCACAGGAATGGGCCCTGCTGTGAATTATTAGATGAAGATTTGTAATTGCATGCACCTGTTGAACAGGGGCAGAAAAATCAGGCCTTTGGTGGTGGTTTTGGTGGTGGTGGTGGACGGTGTTGCCACAACACTGTAAGCCCTCACAGTTACTCTTTTTTTTTTTTAACTATATATCTTTATTTAAATTTTTTACAATTTACAAATTATTCACAGTCTTCTACAACAATTTTTTACTTTTACACGAACCAAGTTGGACACAAGTCATTTAGCAGTTCGGTTATAATCTACCTCATTCATATCGCCTTGCATTCCCCCTTTGCCCCATACATCCATCCTCTTACTCCTCATTAGTAACTGGTTATCCACAAGGTGCGGTTTAATTAGGTTAATTTGATTAACACTTTCTAGATCCCATTACAAATTCCTCTCTCCATCCAGGGTTTCCAAATCGAATGGAATTTAGCGAGGTTCCCTTGTTTTATATATGTAGTTCTTTCTTTCAAGATCACTCTGTCCATGTTTTGCTCCCACTCAGTAGCTGTAGGGGGGCTAGTAGACTGCCACCTACGGGCAATTAATATCCTAGCCTGAAAGAGGCAGCGCAGGGCAGCTAGCTGACCTTCCCTGGACCCACCAGCTCCCCCTCCTCCCCCGAGTACACATAGAATAGGGTCGAGTTCCAGGTGGGTATTGAATACCTGGGAGACCCTGTCCACCACCTCCTTCCAATATTCATATAATTTTGGACATTTCCAGAACATGTGGACAAGATCACCCCCCGGTCTCCCGCATCTAGGGCATCTGTCATCCTGCCTACACCCGAACCTAAACAGTTTGTTTGGGGTATAATAGGCCCGGTGTATTAGGAAAAGATGTGACATCTTCTGAGGGGGGGAGAGTGAAACCAATGGAGCCAGTTCGAGTATCCTTTCCCATTGAGGGGTTGTGATAGTCCCCACATCTCTCTCCCACTTTGCTTTCTGTAGGCTTAATTGTGTAACTCCCGAAGTCCCTTTATACAGATGTAGGTATAGATCAGATATCAAACCCTTCCGGGTCCTCATCCGTGACAATTTCTGTAAAACCTGCATAGTTGTCCACTCAGGTAGTTCGCCTTTAAACTGTTCAGCCAGAGCATGTCTCACCTGTAGGTATCTGAAGAAGGACTTCCTGGGGAGGAGGAAGAGATCTCTGAGGTCCTGGAAGCTTCTGATCCCGCCCTCGTGGTAAATCTGAGCAATATATTTTAAGCCAGCTCTCTCCCATTCCCTGACAGTCCCCAATTTTTGTACTTCACATAGGTTGGTGTTCTCCCATAACGGGGAGAGAGCCATAAACCCTCTGTAGCCCAGCATTTTTTTTACGGTGCCCCAGACCCTGGCCATTAAGTCCTGGGTAGGGCACCCCTTATGGAAGGTCCCTGCCTCTAGTATCTCGATCAAGGAGTTATGTGAGGCTTTATAGAGGAGGATCCTCCACTCATGCCCCTCTTTATCAACATCGCAACCCCCCAGGTGCTGCAGCTGAGCTGCCAGAAAGTATCTAAAAGGGTGCGGCAGGGCTACTCCTCCAGACCCAGTTGGGAGTTGCAATGTGCTAAGACTTATCCGGGAGGTTCCCCCTTTCCATACTAGTTCTCTGAATAAGGTCTCTACCTTAATAAACCACTTTTTATAAATCCATATTGGCGAATTATGCAATATGTATAACAATTGTGGCATAAGCACCATTTTTATTAGATTACACCGGCCTGCTGCTGATAGGGAGAGTTTTTTTCAATTTTTAATTTTTCCTTTAAATTTATTCAAGAGTGGAGCTAGGTTTTCTATAATAAAATGTTTGGGGTCTCTCGAGATTGTGATACCTAGATATTTAATTTTCTGTACTATTTGGAGTTGTTCTGCTTCGTATGGTAGGGGGTGGACTAAAGGGTCTATTGGTAGTAGGTTCGATTTATCCCAGTTTATTCTCAGTCCTGACAAACGGCCAAAGTCTTTAATTATACCCATAGTCTCCCGTAACGACTCCTGCGTGTCGTTAAGCAATAGGAGGAGATCGTCTGCGTATAGTATTACTTTTTCCTCTAGGTCCCCTCGTTTAAACCCTTTTATTACTGGTGATGTTCTCAAAGAGAGGGCCAGAGGCTCGATTGCGAGGGCGAAGAGGAGGGGCGACAGAGGGCACCCCTGCCTCGTCCCCCTCAGCAATCGAAACCTGGAAGAGTATTCGCCGTTCACTTTCACCCTTGCCCCCGGAGAGCCATATAGGAGTTTTACCCAATTAACAAAGTTCGGGCCCACCCGAAATTCCAATAGGGTTCTCCAAAGGTATTTCCATTCTAGGGAATCGAAAGCCTTGGCCGCGTCAAAGGAAAGAACAGCCCTGTTGCCCCCATCTTCAACCGGTAGTTGGAGGTTCAAAAAAAGGCGTCTGATATTTAAACTGGTCGACCTACCCGGAATAAAACCAGATTGATCATGGTGCACCAGCTTATGGATAATTGTATTTAACCTAGCTGCCAGGACCTTTGCTAGCACCTTCATGTCTGAGTTCAGGAGCGCAATAGGTCTGTATGAGGCAGGTGAAAGAGGATCCTTATTCTCCTTAGGGATCACTATTATAGTTGAATCCATCATTGACTTAGGGAGTTCTCCCTCCAGGGCCGAAGCATTAAGCACCTCCAGCAATTCAGGTAGAAGCACCTCCCCGTAGCTGCGGTATATTTCAATGGGTAGGCCATCCGGTCCAGGGGACTTCTGTCCAGCCATTACCCGGACGGTCCGCTGCAGCTCCTCCAGAGTAACAGGGCCATCTAGTGCTGCTCTGTCCTCCTCGGAGAGACAGGGGATCGTCAGCCCCCCAAAGAATGTATCCATTTCCTCTTTCAGATCCAGCTGTTCGGAGTGGTATAACCGCTCGTAGTACTCCCGGAAAGTATCCACTATCTCGGGAGTAAACGTGGAAGTCCCACCCGCTCCTGTATTAATCAGAGGTACCGTCGAGGAAGGGGAGTTAGTTCTAATTAGGTGAGCAAGCATCCTGCTTATTCCTTCCCCTTCCCCGAAGGCAACTTGTTTCTGAAAGATATATTTCTGTTCAGCTTTACCCAACAGGACTACCCGATAGGTCCCTTGAGCCTCTGTCCATGTTCTAAGATTTACAGGTGTTGGGTTGCTTATGTAAGCAGCTTCTGCAGAAAGTAAATTGTTCTCTGCTGTTTCCTCCCCTTCTCTTGACCGTTTTTTTATCTTTGAGATCTGCTGGACCAATAGCCCCCGTAAGATAGCTTTAATTGTGTCCCAGACCACCCCCTGGGGAGCTGAACCTCTATTCCACATGATACATTCCTTCAGAGCATCCAGGACCTCCTGGGGCTGTCCTATTAACTCCAGCCAGGAGGGATTAATTCTCCACTCCCGATAAGAAGATCTCATCCCCACCTCCATTGAAGCTGTCACAGGGGAGTGGTCAGAAAGACCTCTAGGCCTATACCTAATATTGTCTACCAATGCCAACAGCTCGTCGTTTCCAAGCAGCATATCAATTCTTGACAGTGTGGAGTATGTACTGGAGAAGCAGGAATAACCTCTTATCCCGGGGTTCCTCAGACGCCAAATGTCCTTCAAACCTAGGTCCTCCAAGAGGAAATGAAGGCGGCTGTCCGCATGTCCCCCCCGTTTAGTCCCATGGGGAAACCTATCAATTGTCGGGTCCAGAACCATATTAAAATCGCCTATAGCTAGTACCGGGAGGCCCGGCCTCTCCAGTACAAACTCCAGAAGGCCAAGAAGGACCTCGATGTTAAAGGGGGGGGGGAACATACACATTAGCGAGTATCACCACGCGGTTCTCTATTTTACAATGTAAAAAAATGTACCGTCCCTGGTCATCAATCTTGCTATGAATGCAGTTAAATGAAATCCCTGAACCGATCAAAATGCTTACACCTCTGGAAAAAGATGTATGAACCGAGTGGAGCTGAAAAACAAACTCCCCCCACCCTAACTTGGGTAGGGAGGCGTTAGTGAAATGCGTCTCCTGGAGACACGCTATAGAGCTGCCGTAAGACCTAACCAGGGACCGTACTGCGGCTTTTTTCCCTACGTCACCTAAACCCCTTACATTCCAGGAACAAATAGTGAGTTTTTTCCTACCCTTTTGTGTCAATGTGTCACTGAACAATCGTGAATATCAAAATGGGTGAATACATCAACAAAATGAATCCTTAAACTCGTACTCTTTATAATAAGCCATATACTACTTATTTTTAGTGCATGTGATACCATACTGTTAAACCTTAACCTATGAACATAAATTTTTACCTGCAAAGAATAAATCAATGTGTACTTGTGCCATGTGGACATAATGTGCCTCACCCATTCACCCTCACTTTTACCCTTAACACATCCATCTCTCTGTCTGCAACACACATACATTACCAACCTAGGTTCGGCCGGGGGCCTTCTCCTGTGACCATCCCATACACACCTAATTTTTGAACAAAAGTAGTGTAAAATCAGTTGCTTTTTAAGATCCCTATCCCTACCCCCCCCCCTCCCCTTCACCCAAGCTGTCCATCCCTCCCCCTCCCCCCAAATGCCCCATACTACCCATCCAACACCCTCCCCCCCTTTAAAGAAAACCCTTCCTCTAAATACACCCTGCAGCACCCTAAGACCAATAGGGTGCACCACCATTTTGACCTCTACCCCCGTGCATCCCGACCCCGTTCCTCCTCCCCCCCCCTCCCCAGGGGAGCAGCATAGCAACAAGGGAAAAAATTAGACAAAAAAAAAGAAGAAAAGAAAAAATTTAAATCCCTTTGTGTCACCACGCACTCCCCCCCCCCCCCCCCCCCCTCCGCTCTATTACTTTAAAAAAAAAAAAAAAAAAAAAAAAAAAAAAAAAGACAAACAAACGGAAGTCCGGTCAGTAAGTTAATTTAGTCCTGGTCGTCTAGAGTCGCTCCTTATGTTTTGTTAACCAGTCTTCAGCCCCTTTAGGGGAATCAAAAAGTAGAGTCCCGCCGGGAGCCATTATTCTCAATTTAGCTGGGTATAGTAAAGCGTACGTTAGGTTGGCTTGGCGCAGATTTCGTTTTACTTCCCCGAATTTGGCTCTCCTTTTTTGAAGGTCTGGGGAGTAGTCGGGGTAAATAGACACCCTCATGCCCTTGTAAAAGATGTTTCCTAGTTCCCTTGCCTTCCGTGTGATTGTTACTTTATCCTTAAAAAATAATAGTTTAGCTAGGATGGGCCTAGGAGGAGCCCCAGGTTGTATAGGTCTGGAAGGGACCCTGTGGGCTCTTTCAACAGCGAGAAGAGAGGAGAATGAATCTTGGCCGAAAGTTTCCACAAGCCACTTTTCTAAGAAAGCGGTGGGGTCTGGACCCTCGGAGTGTTCTGGGAGGCCGACTATACGAATGTTTTTCCTTCTCATCCGGTTCTCCATCTCGTCCATTTTATTAATTTGTGTATTAAGAAGATTTCTAATATCACTCACTTCACGTTTTAGAGGCGCCACGTCATCTTCCACTAGACTCATCCTGTCCTCGAGAGTTGTGGTCCTCTCTTGGACCTTTTGTACCTCGTTCCTTACAGTGGAAAGTTCCTCCTGTATTGATTTCAATTGGTCATGCATGTCATTCAGGGAGGCTCTGCAAGAGTTGACTGCCTCTAGTATCTCTTTCAAAGATGGCTCTGTCCCAGATGTACTATCATGCCCTCTATCTAGGAGGGGACCGACCGCTTCCTGGCTCCGGGGTTGCCCCACTAGTTCACCCCCCTCCAGTGAAGACCTCTGGGGAGTTTGTGTGGGTACTTGGGTCTGTCCCTGGCTTTTCCTTCCCCCCGTTGTCCCTGTCATTCCTCCAGTTCGGTTGGGCTGGGGCTGCTGGCTTTGTGAATGGGTTCTCTGAGGGGAGTGAGCTGGTGTTTGGCTTGGGGTATGGGCAAATTTCTTCAATTTAGCTGCTGCTACTTGGCTGGCTTGGCTGGCCGCCTGGCTGGCCTTTGTCGTGCGCTGTGAAGGCATAGTTGGTGATTATCTTAGCTGTAGTGGGTAATATGACTTGAAGAAAGGCAAATCAGGGAACCACAAGGGGGAAAGCAAATAGAGGGATAATTTTAACAAGGGCAAAACGAGCTGCTCTCTTCCTCTCCTCCTTTTCCCCTCCTCCGCTACCTATTAAACTGGCCCAGATGAGGTCCGAAAAAACAGCAGGCCAGAGGATATCCTCCGCACCCTAAGATGGAAGAGTGCAGGGGCGTACAGAGCCACAGTCCAATTAAAGCTTTTACATTCACTGTTTAAAACAGGGAGCTATTGCACATACCCCTCCAGGGAGCAGCAAAAAAAAAATAAAAAAGGAAAAAGAAAAATAAAACAGGAAAGGTAACAAAATACTCCCTTGTAAAGTCACTTTCTCTTTTACAGTTCAAGTGTTAAAGCATTCAGCCAGAACAACCGTATCAATAGCTTAGGCAGTGAATTAGGCACTCTCACCCGACCAGATTGTCTGCAATGAGGCGATGAGGTAGGAGTAGGTACAGAGTCCGCAGGCCGATGGATAGTCACCTTAGGGTGTCCTTGGGGTGTTATAAAGCATGGAAGCCCTCTCACATCTATCCCTGCTGCCACATTCAGCACGCTATGCGGGGGTAATTGTACTCTTCAGCAGGAATGCGTATTAAGTAGCCCAATAGCTATACCATAGTTCATATGTAGCCACAAGGCCCTTTTCCCCTTTTTTTCTCTTTTCCCCTTCTCTCCTGCCCCCAAAGCAACCACCCGTAGGGTATATCAAAAATATCAGGAATATCGGGAATATCAGCCCAGAGGTAGCCCGGTGTCAGCTTTTCAATCCTTCAAACCAGATAGTCTATCAGAAGTGACATATAGCAGTCCATCTCTTTTCCCTTGACTACACATCAAGTAAATACAGGATACATCAAGCCAGATTACATCCTTTCAGAGCTTCATCTCAAAAAGTAAGAAGGAGAGAAACAGGCCACCCTTCATAAGCTTTACAATTTTTCAGGCAGGTTTACTTAGAGTCTCCTCCGCTACACCTGGAAAGCTCTCTTTGGTTTCTTTTAATCAGTCTTAATCAGTCTTATCAGGGTATTTTTCCTTACCAGGATCTGCCGTGGAGATCATAGGAGATCATAGGAACAACTCCCTTACCGCCTCCCTGGCATGCAGCAATCAAGATGAGGTGTAGCGTAGCGTTGCCCGAAGTGCTGCCCGACCATCGGGTCTCGCTCAAACTTCCTCCTATAGGACCGGGATTTCTTGCGCCGTCCTCCAATGCATTAGCGGAGGGTATTCCACCGGGAGGGGGACCGTAGCGTACCGCTACTGAGCTTCCTTCAGCCGAACTCTCCCTCACACAGAGAGTCGGCGTGTGCCTCCACCACGTGCTCCTGTAGGCGCTCCTATTGGCTTAGCCCCGAGACTGACGTTGCCGAGAGCGGAGGGCAGGGAGAGGAGAGCGCATAACACAAGGAAGGTAGCTTCTCGTGGCGGCTTACATAGGGAGAGAGGAGGGAGGTCTCACAGAGGCACCACAAGCTCTCTCTCACTCCATTACGCCACGCATCTCCTCAGCTCACAGCACTCGCACCTCACATCCGGTCACTCCCCCCGTTTCCCTCACAGTTACTCTTGGTGGGCGCAGGAATGGGCCCTGCTGTGAATTATTAGATCAAGAATTGTAATTGCATGCACCTGTTAAACAGGGGCAGAAAAATTGGGCCTTTGGTGATGGTGGTGGACGGTGTTGCCACAACACTGTAAGCCCTCACAGTTACTCTTGGTGGGAGCGCAGGAATGGGCCCTGCTGTGAATTATTAGATCAATAATTGTAATTGCATGCACCTGTTGAACAGGGGCAGAAAAATTGGGCCTTTGGTGGTGGTGGTGGACGGTGTTTCCACAACACTGTAAGCCCACACACCAGGGCAGAAGGGCAGATACAGGTGCAGGTTGTATACTGTGCTGTGCTGCACTCACACAACACAAACACTAACTCCTGGAGATGGCTGGATTAGATGACACCAGGGCTGAAGGGCAGATACAGGTGCAGATTGTATACTGTACTGTGCTGCACTCACACAACACACACACTAACTCCTGCAGATTGCTGGATTAGATGACACCAGGGCAAGAGGGCAGATACAGGTGCAGGTTGTATACTGTGCTGTGCTGCACTCACACAACACACACTAACTCCTGCAGATGGCTGGATTAGATGACACCAGGACAGAAGGGCAGATACAGGTGCAGGTTGTATGCTGTGCTGTGCTGTTCTGCACTCACACAACACACACAATAAATCCTGCGGATGACTGGATTAGATGACAGCAGGGCAGAAGGGCAGATACAGGTGCAGGTTGTATACTGTGCTGTGCTGCACTCACACAACACACACAATAACTCCTGCAGATGGCTGGATTAGATGACACCAGGGCAGAAGTGCAGATACAGGTTCAGGTTGTATACTGTGCTGTGCTGTGCTGCACTCACACAACACAATTACTAACTCCTGCAGATGGCTGGATTAGATGACACCAGGGCAGAAGGGCAGATACAGGTGCAGGTTGTATACTGTACTGTGCTGCACTCACACAAAACAAACACTAACTCCTGTAGATGGCTGGATTAGATGACACCAGGGCAGAAGGGCAGATGCAGGTGCAGGTTGTATACTGTACTGTGCTGCACTCACACAAAACAAACACTAACTCCTGCTGATGGCTGGATTAGATGATACCAGGGCAGAGGGGCAGATACAAATGCAGGTTGTATACTGTGCTGCACTCACACAACACACACAATAACTCCTGCAGATGGCTGGATTAGATGACACCAGGGCAGAAGGGCAGATACAGGTGCAGGTTGTATACTGTGCTGTTCTGCACTCACACAACACACACAATAAATCCTGCAGATGGCTGGATTAGATGACACCAGGGCAGAAGGGCAGATACAGGTTCAGGTTGTATACTGTGCTGTGCTAGACTCACACAACACACACACGAACTTCTGCAGATGGCTGGATTAATAGAGAACTGCACCAAATGGTAGATACAGGTGCAGGTTTATACTGTGCTGTGCTGGACTCACACAGCACACACACTAACTCTTGCAGATGGCTGTATTGGTAGAGAACAGCACTTTCCCCACACGCAAATGCCTGAGAAGAACACACTATCTCTGCCTATTATTCCTCTTTCCCTACACTTTCCCCACACGCAAATGCCTGAGAAGAACACACTATCCCTGCCTATTTTTCCTCTTTCCCTACACTTTCCCCACACAGAAATGATTGAAAAATCCTGCCTGTGGCCAATTATTGCTCTCCTCGCTGCTGGCTCTATGATTGGCCAAGCATGCGGGGTCACAGTGCATGCTTGGCCAATCATCAGCCAGCAATGTACTGCGACTGGCGCAGTGCATTGTGGACCGTTCGCATCACACAAATTTGATGCGAACGGCCCTCAGAGTTTTGAAATCGACGAGCGGACGAACGGCCGATGTTCCATTCGAACATGGGTTCAAATCGAACACCGGGCCCATCCCTAGTCAGGAATAAAAAATGTTTTACCCACATATTGTGAAGTCACAGCTAGAGTTGAGCGGACACCTGGATGTTCGGGTTCGGCCGAACTTCGGAAAAAAGTCCGGGTTCGGGACCGAACTTGACCCCAACTTGACCCCGAACTCCGAACCCCATTGAAGTCAATGGGGACCCGGACTTTTGAACACTAAAATAAAAGGTAATGGAAAGGGCTAGAGGGCTGCAAATGGCAACAAAATGTTGTTAAGAGCATGGCAAGTGATCTGCAAACAAATGTGGATAGGGAAATAACTTAAAATAACATAAAAAAAAAAAAAATACAAAACAAATGCTGGAGGCCCCCTTCTCAGCAGAAGAGGTACAGGAAGTCATTAAGAACCTCATAAACTCAACGGCACGATGCCGCACATATGGTGGGAATACCCCAGAATACGCACTTTCTGGAAAAAATTATTAAATTTAATGGATAAGATAGTGGGGAAAATAAAATACTTGGAAATTAAAAAAAATTAAAAAAATATAATCTTGACCTAGGAGGGCGAGGTCCATATGGAGTAGGAGGTTGAGGTAGCAGTGGATGTGGCGGTGTAGGTGGAAGCGGCGGTGGAGGAGGACGAGGTAGCCAACACTGGTTCAAAAATACAACAATGGCTGGGTAAGGCAAATGGTGAATGATGTGTCGAATTCTGTCCCCCGTCGCATAGTGTCCGCCCTGTACTGCGCTTGCTCAGTACGTAGGACAAGGGGATTTTGAAACTCTCCGAAGACGATGCGCGGTGACTCCAGGTTCAAGCCACATCATCCGAGGTTGAAGCCTAGCCAAGCGAGCCCCCGTGAGGGGCCCTGTTACTATATGCTACCATATGTCCACTTGGATGGTGGGGCTTGAACCTGCACTCACTGCCCAGGCGACGTTCATCTTTGGAGATTTTGTGAATCTCCTTGTCCTCCATACTGCGCAAGCACTGCGTCTGCACAGTAAGTGGCCGGACACTAGTCGATGGCCAGTCAAGTTTTTGTCAGAACACCGGTATACGTGTCTTTTCTAAACAAGGTACGGACAAGTCCTGTGGGATCCATGCCTGGTTCATTTTAATGAACGTGAGCTTGTCCACATTGGCTCTGGACAGGCGGCTGCGCTTGTCTGTGATAACGCCCCCTGCCGTGCTAAATACACGTTCAGATAATACACTGGCTGCAGGGCAGGCCAGCACCTTCAAGGTGTAAAGGGTAAGCTCAGGCCATGTGTCCAATTTGGAGACCCAGAAGTTGAAGGGGGCAGACCCGTCATTCAGTAAGTGTAGGCGTGTGCACACATACTGCTCCACCATGTTGGTGAAATGCTGCCTCCTGCTAAGACGTTCCATCTCAGCTGGTGGTGCTGGTTGTTGTGGCGTGCTGACAAAGCTTTTCCACATTTCGGCCATGCTAACCCTGCCTTCCGAGGTGCTGGCGGTGCCCCGGCTGCATTGGCGACCTCTTCCTCCTCCTCTGCCTTCGCCTTGTGCTTCCACCGTACCCCCGCTGCCAAGTGGGAATGCCACCAGCAGCGCGTCTACCAGCGTGCGCTTGTACTCGCGCATCTTACGATCACGCTCCAATGAGGTAATTAAGGACGGCACGTTGTCCTTGTAACGGGGATCCAGCAGGGTGGCCACCCAATAATCAGCACCAGTTAAAATGTGGGCAACTCGGCGGTCATTGCGGAGACACTGCAGCATGTAATCGCTCATGTGTGCCAGGCTGCCCAGAGGCAAGGAAAAGCTGTCCTCTGTGGGAGGTGTATCGTCTGTGTCCTCTGTATCCCCCCAGCCACGCACCAGTGATGGACATGAGCTGGTCTGGGTGCCACCCTGCTGTGAACATGGTTCCTCCTCCTCCATCTCCTCCTCCACCTCGTCATCCTCCAGAACTGTGCCCTTGCTGCCAGACAATTGTGTACCTGGCACTTGTTGGTGCAGAAACCCACCCTCGTAGTCACTTGTAAATGACTGCCCTGAAAGCCTTAGAAATGAACCCTCTCCCTCCTCCTCCTCCTGTGCCACATCCTCTTCCATCATCGCCTGAAGAGTTTTTTCAAGGAGGCATAGAACTGGGATAGTAACACTGAGAACGGCGTCATCGGCACTGGCCTTGTTGGTGAAGTACTCAAAACAACGCAACAAGGCACACAGGTCTCGCATGGAGGCCCAGTTATTGGCGGTGAAGTGGTGCTGTTCCGCAGAGCGACTCACGCGTGCATGCTGCAGCTGAAACTCCACTATCGCCTGCTGCTGCTCGCACAGTCTGGCAAGCATTTGCAAGGTGGAGTTCCACCTTGTGGGCACGTCACATATGAGACGGTGAGCGGGAAGGCCGAAGTTACGCTGCATCGCTGACAGGCGAGCAGCAGCAGGGTGAGAACGCCGAAAGTGCGCACAGATGGCCCGCACTTTCTGCAGCAGCTCTGGCATATCGGGGTAATTCTTAAGGAACCTCTGGACCACCAAGTTCAGCACATGCGCCAGGCAAGGGATGTGCGTCAAACCGACAAGGCCCAGAGCTGCAATGAGATTTCGCCCATTATCGCACACCACCAGGCCGGGCTTGAGGCTCACTGCCACCAACCACTCATCGGTCTGTTGTTCCATGTCCCTCCACAACTCCTGCGCGGTGTGGGGTTTTTCCCCCAAACAGGAAAGTTTTAAAACTGCCTGCTGTCGTTTAGCCCTGGCTGTGCTGAAGTTGGTGGTGAAGGTGTTACGCTGACCGGATGAGGAGGCAGTAGAGGATGAGGAGGCGGAGTAGGAGGAGTTAGCAACAGGAGGCAAACTGAAGTGCCCTGCAATCCTCGGTGGTGGAAGGACATGCGCCAAAGTGCTATCCGCCTCAGGCCCAGCCGCCACTACATTTACCCAGTGTGCTGTTAGGGAGATATATAACGTCCCTGACCGTGCTTACTGGTCCACGCATCCGTAGTTAGGTGGACCTTGCCACAGATGGCGTTGCGCAGTGCACACCTGATTTTGTCCCCCACTTGGTTGTGCAGGGAAGGGATAGCTCGTCTGGAAAAGTAGTGGCGGCTGGGCACGACGTACTGTGGGACAGCCAATGACATCAGCCTTTTAAAACTCTGTGTCTCCACCAGACGGAATGACAGCATTTCAAAGGCGAGGAATTTTGAAATGCTGGCATTCAGGACCAGGGATCGCGGGTGGCTAGGGGGGTACTTCCTCTTCCGCTCCAGTGTTTAGGAAATAGAGAGCTGAACGCTTCCATGGGACATTGTGGAGATGGTTGGTGACCCAGGTGGTAGTGTTGCTGGCAGATCCTCTGTGTGCGGGTTGGCAGGTGTCACTGTCACTACAGAGGTGGATGAAGAGGCCGAGACTGCAGCAGAAGAGCAAGCAGGAGGAGCCAGAGACCTTTCTTGGTTTTTGAGGTGTCTACTCCACTGCATCTCGTGCTTTGCACTTAGATGCCTGGTCATGCAGGTTGTGCTCAGGTTGAGAACGTTTATGCCTCGCTTCAGGCTCTGATCGCACAGCGTGCAAACCACTCGTGTCTTGTCATCAGCACATGTCTGAAGAACTGCCACGCTAGGGAACTCGTTGGACCTGGCTTTGGTGTGCTCGGTCCCTTGCTGCATTGGGCAGTAGCAGATGTACTGTCTAGGGGACAGACGCTCCGCTTTTGCACCCTGCTCCCTCTTCTGCTGTGCTGGTGGCTCTGTGCGACCACCGCCTCTTCCTCCGAACCACACTGGTCACCTGCATGACGTTGATTCCATGTGGGGTCAAGGACCTCATCGTCCTCCACATCATCTTCCACCCAGTCTTCACCCCTGCCCTCCTTGTCGGTCTGCACAATGGCGAAAGCAGCAGCAGTTGGCACCTGTGTTTCGTCATCATCCGAGACGTGCTGGGATGGTCCTCCCATATACTCATCATGAAACATAAGTGGTTGGGCATCGGTGCACACAATCTCTTCCACTTCTGGGGCAGGGCTAGGTGGATGGCCCTGGGAAACCCTGCTAACAGAGTCATCAAAAAGCAGAAGAGACTGCTGCATGATTTGGGGCTCAGACTGATTGGCTGATTTGCAAGGGGGTGAGGTGAAAGACTGATGGACATCGGCTGCAGGTGCCAACTCTGAACTTTCATCAGGAGACTGGGTGGGAGACAATGTGAAGGAATCGGAGGCACTGTCAGCAACCCAATCTACTATCGCCTGTACTTGTCCTGGCCTCAACATTCGTACAGCCTCATTAGGCGCGCCGAAATACTGCTGCAGGCTCTGTCGCCTACTCGCACCTGAGGAAGGTGTTTCACTAGTGCGTGTAGCTGGCACAGATCGACCACGTCCTCTCTCTGCAACAGGAGCGCCACCAGCAGCACCACGACCCAGGCCACGTCCCCTTTTTGATGATCTCCTCATATTTTCAAAATTTATGATCTCGCCCTAAATGGGTGTTTTTGCAATAGCAGAATACACCCACAGTATGTAAAGCGTGTATCTCAAAAACTGCTAAACTGCAGAAAATGCTATTGGGAAAAAAAATGTCACTACAATTTTTTTTTTGGGACAGCACAATAGAAGAAATATCGATCGATTGTATGTCACACTCCTGCACAAAGCACTGAAATATTTTATTTTTTGTCAATAGCAGAATACACGTACAGTGTCTAAAGCAGGTATGAACATGCAGAAAATGCTATTGGGGAAAAAAAATTTCACTACAATTTTTTTTTTGGGACAGCACAATATATAAGAAATATCGATCGATTGTATGTCACACTCCTGCACAAAGCACTGAAATATTTAATTTTTTGTCAATAGCAGAATACACGTACAGTGTCTAAAGCGTGTATGAACATGCAGAAAATGCTATTGGGAAAAAAATATCACTACAATTTTTTTTTTGGGACAGCACAATATAGAAGAAATATCGATCGATTGTATGTCACACTCCTGCACAAAGCACTGAAATATTTTATTTTTTGTCAATAGCAGAATACACGTACAGTGTCTAAAGCGTGTATGAACATGCAGAAAATGCTATTGGGGAAAAAAATGTCACTACAATTTTTTTTTTGGGACAGCACAATATAGAAGAAATATCGATCGATTGTATGTCACACTCCTGCACAAAGCACTGAAATATTTTATTTTTTGTCAATAGCAGAATACACGTACAGTGTCTGAAGCGTGTATGAACATGCAGAAAATGCTATTGGGAAAAAAATGTCACTACAATTTTTTTTTTGGGACAGCACAATATAGAAGAAATATCGATCGATTGTATGTCACACTCCTGCACAAAGCACTGAAATATTTTATTTTTTGTCAATAGCAGAATACACGTACAGTGTCTGAAGCGTGTATGAACATGCAGAAAATGCTATTGGAAAAAAAAAAAAAAAAAATCACAGCAAAATTTTATTTTTTTGCAATGTTTTTCCAATAGCAGAATACACACAGAGTATGGTGTATCTCTTACTAAAATATGCAGTGCAGTGATGCTGCACTGAGCTTGCAGGTAAAACTTATATTTTGTCTGGCACTGGCCTCATGGCACTGTTAAAAGACTGTGCACTGCACCCCAGCCAGGGTACAATTGATTTAGGAATCTCTTGAATAATTCTCTCTGTCTCTTTCTTTTCCTTAATAAAGACACTCTCTAGTCTACTCTAGCTATGTAGATCGCTCACTGATATAACTAATTTGAAGAAAATGTAAGCAATGTGGACTGACTGACTGACTTTATCAGACTAACTCCTAAAATCCTCTCTTAGCAGCACAGGAACCTGTCTATAGCAGAGTGACGCTGTGTGCTGTGTGTCTGCACTATATATAGAGGCTGGGTCACATGCTGCACTGCCCAATCACAGCCATGCCATTAGTAGGCATGGCTGTGATGGCTTCTAAGGGCACACTAGTGAAACTAGCATCGATTGGCTGCCCTGCAGCTTGTAAAGGCGCCAATACATCGCCGAACACTGGACCCGAACCCGAACATACAGCCAATAGTTCGGGTTTGGGTCTGGGACCCGGACACCCAAAAGTCCGGTACGGACCCGAAACTTTACAGTTCGGGTTCGCTCAACCCTAGTCACAGCTATTTAGAAGGCTGTATTGCTATAATCTAATCCTTGTTATAAAATGTTAAAAGTCATACAGAGTCTCTTCTGCAATAAAATCCTACCAGCTAACAATTGAGCTTACTCTGCTTTAAAGAGGTTGTAAACCTCATAAAAAAAACAAGAAAAAAATAAACCCTGCAAGACAAAGGCATAATGAGCTAGTGTGCATCGCACACTAGCTCATTATGAAATACTTGCCTTAGAATGAAGCTGTCGCAGCGGTCCCTGCACACCTCTGAGGCTTCTGTCGCTTTGATTGGCAAGAACCACAATGACATCACAGCACGGGCTCGGAAGGAATGGCACCTGTGGGCCGTTCCTTCAGAGCGCATATGTCAGTGATGTCACTGGCTGCATGCAATGTAAATATAGTATCTCCTAATCTGTACAGGTTTAGGAGACATTTTCACAACCTTTGTATTTTTTTTTTTAATTAATACAAGGCATTCTCTGATTTAACAAAGTGGAGAGGTGGGGAGGTGATCTCACGATCTTCACCTTGTCCAGCTATAGTTATTCTTTGCTTCCATAGCCCAACATGTATGGAATATGCACACTTACATTGGTTCAAGCTGGACCTTGAGTTCAGATTTAACCTCCCACAAAAAGATCCAGTGTTGTCTGATAAAATCTGACTTTTATAAACCCATGTTTTCTATTTTATGATTATTTTTGACACATACTCCTATATTAGTGCCCCTTACCATTCCCTGAAATCTCTTCCCAAAACAGAAGTTTAACTTGCATGTATTTATTTGGCAAATTTTATAGGGTAAATGTGCCAATCAGAGGAGCCAGCCAGGGAGCAACAGCAGAGGAATGCTAATCACAGGGATGAAGTATCCAGAGGAGGGGGCAGTAAAGACAAAGGGCCATTTCAGTCAACTGATCCTTTCGCTGGTAACAACTCACCAGCTACAGGATCACTTACACACCACTTAAATAATAACTAAACCCAAGATTAAAAATGTTATCAATTACAGCTTACTAGTCATTAGATGTGGTGGCTACATTAGTTTTAATTTTTCAAGCTAAAAATATTTCTTCTCTTATAGAAAATACATGACTGCAGTGTCTTTGCTACTTCCTTTGAGAGGAACTAAAAAATTCATTTTTTTGTAAACTGCAAAAATGTCATATGGGTACAGTGTTGCATGCCTGAGTAATTGTCATTCAAAATGTGAGAGCACTGCAAGCTGAAAATTGGTCTGGTTAGGAAGGGGGTCTTTGAGCCCAGTGGGTAAGTGGTTAAAGGAAAAAAGCCAGAGGAAAGATAATGCATCCACCTCATCTAAGGACTTGTAAGTTGTAATATATTTTTTTGTTGTTTTTTTTTCTTGCATGGTCTTGGCATGGTAACCGCACAATGCTTTATTACACTCCAGACAGCCAACCACGATGCAGAAAATCAGAAATCACCTAGATGCATGTACAGTTCTTAAATTCCTGACATTTGGCAAGTTCCTTCCTACGTTGTTCTGCTGTTTTCAAAGGCTCAAATATTGCACTAAGAAAATTTTTATTTCAATAGACTTTATCCACAAACAGGAATTTATTTGCAAAACCTAAGCTATAACAAGTCATTCACTGTGTGCTTCTTATATTAATGTCATAATTCTATTACTGCCGGTTAATTTTATGCATTAGCCACTCATAAAATGAAAAAACATGTCCATGTAAATTATTAGCTAACCAAATAGATAATGATGCAAGCTTTTAGATTACAGAGGAAGTTGGCTGCAGTCAGCACACTGGCATAAGCAGTCCCTAAAATTTTAAATGAAAATCTATTTAATTAACAAATGAAGAGTATAATTTGTATCCCAGTAATCATGTTTCCAAAATAAAATTATAGGAATATGTAAGATTTGCATAAATGGCTTCTGTTTTATTGCAGCTTGTGAATGAAAGTATTTAATGGTCGCCTTTTACCTCGAGTCAGAAAAAAGTGATGACAAGGCAGTCGTTGATGTTTCCAGGATGTGGGAAGAGTTTGATTAAAACTATGATCTCAGCTCACTCTAAACCCCATACACACTATCCGATTTTCTGCTGATTTTTGTCTTCAGATTTACCAAAACCATATAAAATGAAGTCAAACCTTAGGAGTTTCAATTTGTATGCAATCAGGCAGGCCCTTGCACTACATGGTTTTGGTAAATCTGAAGACAAAAATCAGCAGAAAAACTGATAGTGTGTATGGGGCTTAGTACTTAACTATAGATACAGTACGATATGTAGAAGACAGGGGCGGACTGACAACTCATGGGGCCCCCAGGCAATAGGAGATCTTGGGGACCCCTGTCCCCGCCCATGTGTTCCCGCCAACACTCAAGCCACACCCACACAAATCCCCACCAACATATTGCACCGCCCAAAATACATGTGTTCGTCACAGAATTTCTCTGCACTATGTTCAAAATAAATGTTTATTATAAAAAATAAAGAATATTTTTTTTTTCTTGTTTGACTCCACAGTTTCCTTCAACGCCACAGGAATGGCAGACTGTGGCCTCCCACTTTGCCACCCGTTGGGACTTTCCCAACTGTAGAGTTGCAATTGATGGGAAACATGTCCACATAGTCCCACCCCCCAACTCGGGGTCATACTACTATAATTACAAGGGGTATAATAGTATAGTGATGTTGGCGGTGGTGTCAGCTATTTACGAATTCCTCTATGTGGACGTGGGGAAAAATAGCCGGATGTCGGATGGTGGAGTGATCACCAAGACGGAGTTCTTCTGGTGTCTCCAGAATGGCAGCATGGGCTTGCCACCTCCAGAAGACAATGTGGAAGGACACCCCTTTGTCGCGGATGAAGCCTTTGCGCTGGGGGGCCATCTTATGCGGCCATTCCCTATGAGGACCCTCATCCCGGACCAGAGGGTTTTTAATTACCGGCTGGCCAGAGCCAGAAGCGTGGTGGAGAATGCTTTCGGGATAATGGCCAGCCTGTTCCGCCTATTTTTGACACCGATCCACATTGCAGAATATAAACTGAATCATATAGTGCTTGCCTGCTGCATTCTGGACAATTTTCTCTGCAAAAAATCACCAAACTATGCGGCCTCAGTTGGGCCTGAGGCCAACTTTCCTGAAAGTTCAAACATAATGGCACTTGAAGCTGGCCGTCCTTGCTTGCCCCCCCAAAGCACCCACTAGGTCAGAAGTAGATACATGGAGTACTTTGCAGGTAGGGGGGCCATTGATATGCCAGACAATGTCTGAGACATTTTATCAATACATTTTTTTTCAAAACTGGAATAATATTTCCTTTGATTTACTGCTGGGGTTTAATTTTAGCTGTCTCCTAGGTTTTATTTTATTTGTTATTTTTTTGGGGGGCCTTTTTCTTCAACAGTGCAAATTTCTTTGAGACATGAGGTGACAATCTCTTCTTCAGATAATATTATTATTATGTTGTGGGTCTGCTACACACACCCACCACCTTGTTTTTGTTGTTAATGTATGTAATGTATTACTGACAAAAATATTCTTCATTTTCAGCACCATGACTGAAATTTGGGGAGTCATGAAAATGGCATGATTGGGGCTAATTATAAAGCACTGTGGGAGTTATTTACTAAAGGAAAATCCACTTTGCACTACTAGTGCACTGCAAAAGAGCACTTGAAATTGCACTTGTAGTGCAAAGTGGATTTCCCTTTAGTAAATAACCCCCATTGTCACAGAAAACACCAACTTTACTCCAAAACCTGATTTTGAGGATTGAAAGAAGAAGCCACACATTGTTGATGTAAAAAGTTTTTACTCAAAGCACATTCACATGTGCGTTTCTAACAGGGTTTTTGAACAAACCAACATCTTTGGTGTATTAACATTATTTTTTGTCACATTAATATAACTAGACTTTTTTGTTAAAACAGGCATGTTTCAAAGCATTAACATACACAACTCAGGAACGTACAAAGTTCAACTTTAATAAAGTGAAGACAATATCAGGCATGAGTATGTCCAAACTGTGTTGATATTGCCTTCATCAGATGAGGTGTCACCCCTGTAAAAGCCACATTTTGAAGATGCACACAAATTGTGATTCAAACTGGGCATTTCCCTCCTGATCCCATGCCTAATGTCAACATGTGCTATCTCCCATCATGAGGGACCAATGGACATGTTTTGGGGGTGCAACCCCTGCACCCACAAAACGCGTACATTGATCTTCCGTGATGGCAGATAGCACATGTTGACACACTGTCTGCATCTTCAAAATTTGTCTTTTTAATTTTTTTTTAACTTTTTTAAAAACACAAATCAATGCTAGTTAGTTTGGTGTGTTTTAGATTCTCCCTAAAACATCAATGATGTTCTTCATTTTTTGTTGAACATCATTGATGTTTTTCTTTAGATTCTCTAAATCGCGATTGCACCCCATTATCTCCCGGAATAGGATCTGGGCACTTTCACTTGTGAAATTACATTCTTCTTCCACAACATCCCCATCACATAAAAATAAACAAAAAACACACCATGTATTATAAATATGCAGGCATACATCTATTACCTGAAGCTGTGGTCTCAGACACTCACCTGTTGTGGTGACAATTTTGCCAATTTCAACAACCTCTCCTTCCTCCTCCTCCTCTGTTTGTGGTTTTGGGATGGCCCCTTCTTTTGGAGGTGTGGGGTCTCTGGTGTGTTCTGATGTCCCTAGTCTTTTCTCCCCTATGAGAATTTAAAAAAGGAATATTTAGCACACTGATATTTGACAGCAGAAAAAGGAATATGAAACATTGCTTGGAAGTGTCGTACAGTTGTATTTTTTGGCAGAGTTCCAAGCTGAAAACATTTTTTTTACACTTTCTAAAGCTAGAATACTTACCTGTTTTGTGCAAGTTTCACAGATGGAGATACCCCTATAGCATCCACTGGAGCACATGTAATACACCCTAATAAAAAGGGTGTTCTGGTGTCCCACACTAGTGCTCCTGAGGCCAGATGTGTAAAAAGCTGCTGAGTGTCCTCTCCTTTACACTGAATCAAGTTTGAATTTCATTCTAGTTACACACCCATCTAGACAACAAACTTCTTTGACTAGAAATGGGCCTGAACAAATGTAGTTAAATGCAACTTCCCAAAACATCGTATTTTAGTGGGCGAGCAAACGATCTTTCCTATGACCGATTGAACCCATGAACATGAAAGTGGCCATTTTAAACTGTACAACAGTAAAGAAAAGCACATGGACCAGTATGCAAGTTAATAATAATAATAATAATAGGGGCGTGGCCTGGACGGAGACGGAGATGGCCGCTTGACTTGTGAGCTCCTGCGTGCCCGGGATATCCTAGCCTTCTAAACGGGAGCCTACCGCACCTTCCCTGCTATGCACAGGACCACCAGGAGCTCGTCCACCCCCCGCACCCCCAAAGACCCCCATACTCACCTGGGGAGGAACATCCCCGAGATTTTCCGGGCCCAGAAGTTACAGGCCCTCGCTTCACCACACGTGCCGCCACAGGCCCAAGCCGCGGTCTCGCCTGTCAGACCACCAGCTATCCTCATGCCGGGAGCGTCCTCCCCCAACCCCAGCGGAGCTCTACCCCCCAGTCTTTTCGACTTAGAAAAAGTCGCCTCGGACATAAAATCTACAGTTACAGCGGCGATTGCAGACTTAAGGACGGACCTCCTTGCCGTTGCCCACCGCATTGACAGTGTGGAACAGACATCACAGACGCACGCGGCAGCCATTCGCCAGGTACAGTCTGCCTACGACTCTCAGCTAACACAAGTATTCGAGCTCCATAGACACGTGGAGGATTTGGATAATAGGGGACGGAGGCATAACATTAGGGTAAGAGGAATCCCTGAAACTGTGGAGCCGGGCGCTATTCAGCAAACCATCAGCGCCATCTTTAATGATTTGATCGAACGCCCAGCAGACTCCTCCATTGACATGGAAAGGGCACACCGTGCTCTCCGTCCCCTCCCCCGAGATAACGAACCCCCCAGAGACATAATATGCTGTATTGTCAATTTCCCCCTCAAAGAGGAAATCCTTCGCAAGGCGAGGGAAAGGGGGCACATACTTTTTAATGGAACTGAGGTGAAACTGTTTCAAGACCTTTCCCAAATTACCCTCCAGAATAGGAGAGCGCTCAGACCACTGTTAGATGCCCTGCGGGCAAGGAATATACAGTTCCGTTGGAAATTTCCATTCGGTCTTTCAGCATCCGCCAGGGGGCGCTCTGCACTACTCCGCACGCCGAAAGACCTTCAAGCCTTTTGCGACCAGCTCGACCTGCCCAACATCGAACTTCCGGAGTGGTATGCGCTCTATTTTCCAGTGGAACCCTGGCTTCCAGTATCCCTCAACCCGTCGCCGAAAGCCGCCCGCCAGAGATCAAGACGACGTAGACCAGACCCGATGTCTCAGAACGCCCGCTCCTCACGCCGAGACCTGCACCAACGCAGCCCGTCACCTCCTCACATGTGACGCACGCCGCTGGATGAATGAATGCCTGCTACTCGGACCGCACGTTTCAGACTCACACATCCCCCACGTTTGAATGCTGTCCCACGTCCGCGAGGATGGGACTCCGTCTCCTCAGGAATGGGTGCCGGATTCAGGGTCTAAGCATTTTCCCCCTTGTGCCAGCCCCCCGTTGGGAACTACACTCTGTGGAAGGTCACCAGACAACTGGACTCATGATGCTGCCCCCCACCTCTGGCCCTCATTCTGTTGTGCCACAGCCTTGAGATACAGGCCCCCCCCCTGTTTTGGGGACTCACACCCGCACTGACTTCGGATGTCTTGCCATGGCCCTACACTCCTAATGCCGATAACACAGCCACCTCCCCACAGGCAATGTATTGGTTCCAGTATCTGATGCCTCCTCTAAATCCACTGTGATTAATGCACTTACAAACGATTTCATTTATGTGTTTCTTATGTCTGTTTTTTTTAGCTCCGGCCTGCTCTCTGCCAGCCCCTTGTGCTGATCCGGTGGAAACAGGGCTTGGTCCAGTCCGACCAAACGATGTTGCCACATGTCAAGACCTGGAGCACCTCTACCCTCACCTCAGATTACCACCAGGTACCAGGGTAACTCATCTCCCCCCTTTCTCCCAAAAGCCTCTCTCCAATACATGACTTTATTCCCTGCCCTCACAATCTTCCCTTCCTGTCCCCCCCCCCTTTTTTCCCATCCCCCCTTTCCCCTCCCACCTTCCCTCCCCCCCCTCTTCCCCCCCCCTCCTCTGCCTCCCCCCCTCATCCTCCTCTCCTCCCTCTTCCATTTCCCCCCCCACCCCTTCCCTCCTCCCCCCCCCCCTTTCCTCCCCCCCCCCCCCCCCCCTATCCCTTCCGTCCCCAGCCCGCCTCCCCTCCCCTCCCTCCCCCTTCCTTCCCCCTCCCCCTCCTCCCTACCTTCCTCCCTCCCTCTCTCCCTATCTCCCTCTCCCCTAACCCCTCGCCCCCCCCATTTCACATTTTCCCCCCCATGCCCCCTCCACTTCCAATACTACCTTAGGCCAGGTTGTGCCTGATTTGGTATGGAACTGCTTCTCCCCGAAGGCTCTGCTCACAGGATGTTATTACCATAAGTACTGTTTGATGTTCAGAGTTTTAGTTCTTCTTGTTTTTTTTCTTTGCAGGCAATGTTTACTTGAATTACCTAGGCCTTACGAGCGGGATACAGTGTATTATTAGACTGTATCCCTCCTCAGGATGTATTTTTCTTGTGTGTAATTTTGTAATAGTACATGACATGAGCGGACCTCCAAATTAGGTTCTTCCCCATAATGGTAGGCTCCCCATTACGCTACATTGATTCCTATTTCAGATAGGAATCTGCTCTCTTACCCTCTGGACTCCCGGGCCGCAGCCACGCTGTGGTTTCCACACGGCAGTCTCTCGGAGACGTTGCCGACATACCAGGAACTCCTCCTAGACCCTATAGGTGGGCAGTTAAGCTACCTCCACCCCTGGTACATCTTCTCTCTCCATCCCTTTCCCCCTTCCAAGCTAAGCCTCCTCGCTCGTCTTCTCTTTTCCTAGTCACTTTCCCCTCGAATCCCCATCCACTTTTCACCCTCCTCTGTCCCCCTAACCCTCCTCTCCCTTTCACTCTCCCCCCCCAACCGGTCCCTCACCCACTAACCCCCCGATTCCACTCATCCTCGCATCCATCCCTGACCACCCCTAGGGGAGTGACCCTTGCCCACACCTACCCAATACGCGGGACTCTGCTGCCCTACCAGGTGTTCACCTCAACCAACACCTACCTCCCCCAAAATGGAAAAAAGTAACCCACTGACTTTGAAATGCCTCTCTCTCAACGTGAAAGGCCTTAACATCCCAGAAAAGAGATCGCAAACACTCTCCGCTCTCTCCAAGCACAAAGCTCATTTAATTTTCCTACAGGAAACTCACTTCCGTTCTGATGCCATACCTAAGCTCTCCAACCACATATACCGCACAGCCCTACACGCCACCAACCCCGAGGCTAAGTCGAAAGGCGTATCGATCCTTATCTCAAGGCATGCAAACTTTCTCCTGACTGACTCCCTAGTGGAGCCAGCAGGCAGGTATATATTTCTTAAAGGAACATACGCCTCTAAACCAATCACACTAGCTAATATTTACTGTCCCAACGAACACCAAGTATCTTTTTTCCGCAAAACATGTGCACTTTTATCTTCATTTCAGAGTGGCTTAGTTCTCCTTGGTGGGGATTTCAATGTTCCCCTAAACCCCCTTCTAGACACGTCAACGGGCTCGTCCTCTCTCACCTACGCGGCACTACGCCAAATTAAGGTCCAACTCCAGACTCTGAACCTACATGACGCTTGGCGCATCCTTTACCCCTCATCCAAAGATTACACCTACTTTTCATCCCCCCACCAAAAATACTCCTGAATTGACTTCTTTTTTCTGTCCCAGACCGACCTTTCTGCCTTAAGCCAATCATCCATCGAACCTATGTTCCTGTCAGACCATCACCCCATCACGGTCACTCTATCGTTTCCGGAAACGTGTCCCAAAACCAAAATTTGGCGGTTCAACCCTTCCATACTACAGGACCCAGTCTCCCTTGAACTCGTACGCTCGTGCATCAAACTATACTTTCAGGAAAATACTAGCCCAGATATCTCCCCCATAACCCTCTGGGAAGCGCACAAATGTGTGATACGGGGCGGATTAATCACCTTGAACTCGCAGTCCAAAAAACTTCACCAAGAACGGGTAAACACTCTCCTCAAGAAACTGAAAACACTGGAACTCTCCCATAAGCAGACACAGGCTCAAAACACACTACAGGACCTGACCCAAACTCGCTTACTCCTTACAGAAGAATTAGGGAAACGCACAAGACGACGCTACATTCTCGGCCAACGAATCTTTTATGAGCAGGGCAATAAGAGCGGACGCCTACTGGCACGCTCAGTCCAAAATGCTAAACCCGCCTCTACCATTCACTCTCTGCGAGATTCCAAAGGCTCCAACTTAGCCAAGAGCGAAGACATAGCGAAAGAATTCGAGACGTTCTATCATAAACTTTATAACCTCCATCCCTCTCTACCGCCCCGATCCTCAGGTGACACCCGCCAAACACTTATAGAAGACTTCATATCCCAACACGGTCCCAAATCCATATCCCCCCAACAGGCACAATCCCTGGAGGGACACTTCTCGCCTCTGGAATTGGAGTCTGCGATGAAACAGATGAAAATAGGCAAGAGCCCTGGCCCTGACGGCTATACCCTCCAATATCCAATATTACAAGTCTTTCGCAGATGCACTCACGCCGAACCTCCTACAGACCTTCAACGCCCTGTCCATACCCCAAGACCGACCGAACAGACTACTAGAGGCGCACATAACCGTTATCCCCAAGGAGGGTAAAGACCCCCTCCAAGTAGCTAACTACAGACCAATATCACTTCTCAATGTCGATATTAAACTTTATGCAAAAATTATCGCTAATAGACTACTCCCTCTGATTCCCGATCTTGTTTCCACCGACCAGGTGGGTTTTGTCCCGGGCAGGGAAGCCCGTGATAACACTATCCGAACCCTCCACCTCCACCACTGGCTCACAACGTCCAAAACCCCGGGATTTCTTCTTTCACTTGATGAGGAGAAGGTGTTTGACAGAGTGGCCTGGGACTATATGCAGGCAGTCCTGAAAGGCATAGGCCTTGCGGATCGAATGCTCACCTCCATAATGTCATTATACTCCAGCCCCACTGCGGCGGTGAGAGTTAACGGCCACCTGTCAAACGCCTTCCCCAACAACAACGGTATGCGTCCTCTCCCTAGAACCCCTCCTGAACAGACTTAGGGGGAATCCAGATATAAAGGGACTGCAAGTCAAGGACAGGGAATTTAAAGTAGCTGCCTTTGCAGACGACATCCTTCTTTCTCTTACAGCCCCACGCACATCCCTACCATCTCTCCTCCTAGACCTTAAAGCCTTCGGCTCTATCTCGAATCTTAAAATTAATTACTCCAAATCCCATGCCCTAAATATCTCCCTCCCCACCCAGGAAGTGACACATTGCCAAGAGGCCTTCCCATTCCACTGGGAAAAGACTGCCATTACCTACCTCGGGATTCGGATCCCTGCATCCCTCTCGGACCTCTATTCCCTTAACTTTCTCCCTGCCCTGACTAAAGCACAAAATCACCTTAGAGATTGGATGTCACTCAATGTCTCCTGGTTTGGTCGGGCAGCTCTGATCAAAATGATCATACTCCCACGCCTATTATATCTAATTCAAACCATTCCAATGGCCATCCCAAAGGTTTTTTTTTCCTCATACAGGAGGGCCTGCTCCACCTTACTTTGGAAAGGAACCCCCCCTAGAATCAAATACACCAGACTCACACTTCCTAAATCTATGGGGGGTATAGCACTCCCGCACCTCTACAAATATTACACAGCCTGCCACCTCACGAGAATAGCCGACTGGAACATCCACTCCCACGCGAAAGTCTGGGTCTCTCTCGAAAATGCGTTCTCACCTACCCCACTACATCTCCTTCCATGGTTACTCCCAGGACAGTGGCCCATGACCTTAACCGCACACCCCTTTATCTACACCTCTTTGATGCTCCTTAGGAATCCCCAGGCTAGCAGACTCCTAGCACCCTCCCCTGGTCCATTGACCACGCTGAGAGGAAATCCAGACTTTCCTCCAGGGGAAAATACCTCTTTCCTTAAACAGGAATGGCCCTTCCAAGAAGTCCTTGCTACCCACTTCTTCCCCGGAGGTAAGCTTGCTTCAAAGGAAGATCTCAGGAATATCTCGAACACCTCATCCTTTTCTTTCTGGACCTATAGGCAAATCTGCCACACATTCCAAATCTGCCAACTGGACGAGACACCTCACCCCGTTTGAGACTCTTTGTCACAATAAGATTCCCCAGCGGCACCTTATTTCCCTCCTCTACACCCTTCTGAATGAACCTGGGGACCTTCCCCTCTCCCCGTCTCAGGAGTCTTGGAACAGGGACCTATCTCATCCCCTGACGCCCACAGAATGGACTAGAGTGCACAAATACACACATAGGGGTTCCTTGAATATTGCCATCCAGGAGAACGGCTACAAAGTGCTCACTAGATGGTATAGAACGCCATCCCTTTTACACAAGTTTTCATCATCTACCTCCAACATGTGCTGGAGGTGCAATACTGAAGTTGGTACCATGCTCCACATTTGGTGGGATTGCACCCACATTCAAACCTTTTGGAGGGAAGTCCATAGACTTACCTCCTCGATTACCACGTACTCCCTTGACTATACACCGGCACAGTTTCTCCTGCACCACACATCGCTTCCCAGGATAGCATACTACAAATCCCTCGCCATGCACATGATCAATGCTGCTAGAGTCTGTATTCCCAGACATTGGCGCACCACCCAAAGGCCTTCGCTTAAAGAATGGTTTCTGACTGTCTCTAGAATCTGTGACATGGAGGAGCTGATTCACATTTCCCAAGAGAGAGTGGAGACTTTCTCGATCACATGGGCCTGCTGGTTACACTTCAAAACAACACCCGAATATAAACAGCATATCCCCCCTGATTAGGGCGAAATTCATTCATTCATTCACCCTCGCAAGTGTTGAAAGCAATCTGTACCCCCCCCCCCACCCCACACCTATCCCCCTCCCCCATCTCCCTTCCTGACCCCTCCCCTCCCCGATGTGCCCCCCCTCGCTAGCCCCCCCTCTCTACATCCCCATGCTTCCCTCTCTTTTCTCTTCTATCTCTATTTACAGGTACCCTCCATTAGGTACCTAGCACACCAAAGAAAAATAGCCAAGTTACTCAATAACCGGACTCAAACAATTAAAGCTCCATCCCACTGTCTCTCCTACTCCACAACTACAGAGGAGCTTGCGCTACATTCATTCCTACTAGTGATGTAAAAATTGTACAGCATTTACAATCTCTGTGTCTTATTTGTACTATTCTGTACTCTGTTTTATTTTCTTGTTCCTGTACCGTTTTGAAAAGTTTAATAAAATCTTTATGGAAAAAAAAAATAAATAATAATAATAATAATATGAACACACGACAACTACTTACTTTTTTGAAGAACTCGCTTGATCCTTCTGTACTGATCCTGCTCCCTCAATTTCAGGTCTGACCAGCATTTCCTCAGTTGATCATTGGATCGTCATACCCCAACATTCTTCTGCAGACTCTTCACAACTTTAGCCATGATATTGGCCTTTCTCATATTTGGGTTTGGGTAAGGTCCATACTTCCCATCATAGTCATTCCTCTTCAATATGTCCACCATCTCTAACATCTCTACAAAGGACATATTTGAGGCCTTAAATCTCCTGGAGTATCGGGAAGTTTCTGGCTCCGGGCTTTCTTCGTCCTCCTCGTTGCTGAGATTATCATGCACCTGCTGTGTCTCCGCCATGTACTCTCCCCACTGCGCCGATAGAGAAGGGGCAGGCAATAGACTAGAAAGAACATCTGTGTTTCACGCATGCGCAGTGTATATGAAAAATAATAGCGAACATATTACAGCGCACACATTCAAGAATGACGTTTCCTGCAGGGCTAGTTAAAAACACCTGAACATATTCAAAAAATACGGGGGTTTGGTCACACTATATGGTTATATAGTGCTAAGCCCACTTACTGCGATAAAGTACCCCGAATTAGTGGGTCCTACCCTAGTAATAGAATGAAAGATCCTGCGTCTCAACCATGGGAGCCAAACTCCTCTATGTGGGAGAACTGAAAGGATTCCTCCTATACACTGGTGGCCACTAAATAAGAGGTAATGAAGAGGGGGAGGTGTGCTCTAACCCCAAAAAACCTGGTCAGGGCTTATTACAACATACAAAAACATATTTGGGAAGCACTCACCAATGTGTTTAAATTCGAGATGGTGCTGCCATAAGACCAACAAGCAATAGCGAACATATTACAGCGCACACATTCAAGAATGACGTTTCCTGCATGGCTAGTTAAAAACACCTGAACATATTCAAAAAATACGCAGGTTCGGTCACACTATATGGTTATATGGTGCTAAGCCCACTTACTGCGACAAAGTACCCCGAATTAGTGGGTCCTACCCTAGTAATAGAATGAAAGATCCTGCGTCTCAACCATGGGAGCCAAACTCCTCTATGTGGGAGAACTGAAAGGATTCCTCCTATACACTGGTGGCCACTAAATAAGAGGTAATGAAGAGGGGAGGGGTGCTCTAACCCAAAAAAAACCTGGTCAGGGCTTATTACAACATACAAAACCATATTTGGGAAGCACTCACCAATGCGTTTAAATTCAAGATGGTGCTGCCATAAGACCAACAAGCAATAGCGAACATATTACAGCGCACACATTCAAGAATGACATTTCCTGCAGGGCTAGTTAAAAACACCTGAACATATTCAAAAAATACGGGGGTTTGGTCACACTATATGGTTATATAGTGCTAAGCCCACTTACTGCGACAAAGTACCCCGAATTAGTGGGTCCTACCCTAGTAATAGAATGAAAGATCCTGCGTTTCAACCATGGGAGCCAAACTCCTCTATGTGGGAGAACTGAAAGGATTCCTCCTATACACTGGTGGCCACTAAATAAGAGGTAATGAAGAGGGGGAGGGGTGCTCTAACCCAAAAAAACCTGGTCAGGGCCTATTACAACATACAAAACATATTTGGGAAGCACTCACCAATGCGTTTAAATTCGAGATGGTGCTGCCATAAGACCAACAAGCAATAGCGAACATATTACAGCGCACACATTCAAGAATGACGTTTCCTGCAGGGCTAGTTAAAAACACCTGAACATATTCAAAAAATACGGGGGTTTGGTCACACTATATGGTCCGCCCGCCCGCCCGCAGACCCCCACAACCCTTTAACATGGGGACAAGGTGCTTTGAGGGGCTACCTCAAAGCACCCTCCCAATGTTGAGGGCATGTGGCCTGGTAAAGATCAGGAGAGAATGCCCCCCTCTTTTCCCGTGGCCTGCCAGGTTTCATGCTCAGATAAGGGCCTGGTATGGATTTTTGGGGGGACCCCACGCCATTTAAAAAAAAAAATTGGTGCGGGGTTCCCCTTAAAATCCATACCAGACCTGAAGGGTCTGGTATGGATTTTGAGGGGGACCCCCACGCCATTTCTTTTTTAAATTTTAGCACAGGGTTCCCCTTAATATCCATACCAGACCTGAAGGGCCTGGTATGGAATTTAGGGGGACCCCCACGCATTTTTTTTTTTTCAATTTTGGTTCGGGGTTCCGCTGTGGGGAAATTCCCATGCCGTTTTTATCAATGAACTGTTATGACCCGACAATTCATTGTAGCCGCGAGTCGTTTTAAATTACTTTTTTTCCTTTAGAAATGTAATTTTGCTGTCAGACTGTTCTAAACACGGGAAACATGCGCCCCTTTACAGGCATACTATAGACACCCCCAGGTACGAAATTTAAAGGAATATTACACTTTTATTGTTTCACTTTAAGCATTATTAAAATCAATGCTCCCAAAAAAACTGACGTTTTTTTTGCATTGATACATGTCCCCTGGGGCAGGACCCAGGTCCCCGAATACTTTTTATGACAATACCATGCATATAAGCCTTTAAAATTAGCACTTTTGATTTTTCCCATAGACTTTTAAAGGGTGTGTTCCGCGGCTTTCGAATTTGAGGCAAACACCCAAAATTGTTTGCTGTTCGGCGAATTGGCCAATGTTCGAGTCGAACATAAAGCTCATCCCTGCCTGAGAAAGCTACTGATGTGAAGTTAGCTTTGTGAGAGAAAGTAAGAGGTTTGCATTATCTTTGTTTTTGTGGGTGACTGGGAGAAGCCCTTCACCTGTGAGTTATGAACCTAAAATGTTTAGTTAGTGCCTGGATAGCAAGAGTTTATTTTCTGTTTTGTTTGTTTGATTTTTCATGCAACCTTTAAAATAAAGTCAGCTTTTAAGAAAGACCTGCTGTCTGGACTACCTCATTCCCAGGGAAGGTGATCCCCATTTGAGCTAACCCCCCACAATGTCCAAATGCATGCTTAAAATGTGTTGATATCCATTTTTTTTTTCTTGGGTTTGCTTTTTTATGCGTTATGCAAAGGGAAAAAAAGGATGAATAATAGTGATTTTTTACTCATACGATTGCAATAAAAGTGCCCAATAACACATGATACATGCATATTTGTGCATTTACTATTGATTTAAATAAACTAGCAATGTATTAATAAAGGGGGTTTCTACCTAAAAAGCAATTCCATACAGTAAAACCTATGTATTTTATTGCAGAAAAATTTACAAATATAAACAAATCCTGAATATTTCAAACTTATGGCTGGTTGAGAAAAGAAATAAAATGTAATTTTTAACCATACCAAATTACAAAATAGGTTTTTGGGCAATGATATTAATATATACACACACACACACATATACATATATATATATATATATATATATATATATATATATATATATATATATATTATTTTTTTTACTAATATTCCTTTTAATGCATCGTGCACTTTCTATTAGTGTTTACCTATGCCTATTAACTTTCTACCACTGTAGCTATGTCCCCTATTCAATAAACATGTGTAACGTTAAAACAGATACTGTGGATCTGCAAATGTGTCCAGTAGTACTTCATGTTACTGTAGTTTGCTTTGCAGAGACAGAGCAAATTCTTAAATCACTGTCCAGGGTCCTGAAACACTTGCAAAATTTGGCACCATAACTGTGATACTGCAGAAGTTTGGTTACATATTCAATGCATTATTTGTTCTCTTTTTTAGAAAAATAATGATGGTCATACTAACAAAATTTTTAAATCAAAGAGCTTATCTACAGCCATGCCACATTGGTTAGAAGCCATCCAGTGGCCGAGCGGCTTGTGACAGCAAACAGCATGTTGTCAGTGAGGAAACCAAGTCCAATGTTCCAGGAAGTGAGCAGAGCCACTGTGGGACACTAGGCAGGATGTGATGTCACACCTGGGTTGCACTAGTTACGATGGTAACGCGGTTTTAAACTCCTATTGACTAATTTCTCAAACCATTCATGAGGCTAACTCACGTGGATGGTGCATTATCATTTGTTTGCGCCACAATTTCAATTGTTGTTTATATATTTCATTATGTATTGTACCCTCCACTAGCCCAACACACTAGTCATACAGAATGGTATCACTATAGCGAGACGACTGGAGAGTGTGCACACATCGGCTACCTTGATGTCAACTCATATGTCCTCATATGTCCTACGGCACCACAGGGTGCTAAATTTAGTTAACAGTTTAAATAAGCTGTGACTCAATTTCAGTGCTCAGTGAAATGCAGGTTATTCATCAACCAAGTAAGTCTATATTTCCACCCTGTTAAATTCTATAAACTTCTCATTTGGGAGGGGTTGAAATCAGCACATCCCCCCCCCCCCCCCCCCCTCAGCATTTAAATATGTTATTTATTTCATGTTTATTTTTTATTTATTTTTTTAATGAATTTTCTTTTATTATTATTTAATTATTTATTTTATATTTTATGTTATGACTTTATTGTTCTGTTGTCCTCCATACTTATTAACGAATGACAAACTGTGACTGGGACCTGGGGTAATAACATTGAACTGTTGGAATTTTATTGATATGGGTTGAAGTTCATCTACCTACATGCCTAATTGATAGGGAAATTGAATTTAACATATTTCCCTAGTAAAAGTTGTCTAGTGGTCTCACAAATATTTAATAATAAGTTCCAAGCAATGGTTAAGGGGCTATACAAGCCATGTAAGGACATAAGTATGGTTTTACCTTAGTTGACTTACACCAAAGGAATGTTATTGTTAATTGACCATGATGTGAACGAGACTACTTTCTTCTCTATGATTGCCCATTCTCCTACATTCAAGTTCTATATTACCACAGCCAAAACTGGTAAGACCTTAGTCTCATCTCCATAGCTGCATCATGCATCATGTAAGCATCTGGTCTAAATACCTGTCCATGCCTTTATAGGGAGACTTTGAGGCAAAACAGCATCTTTAGTTTTGTATTATTATTCGATTTTCTAATAATATCTGTACCTGTCATTACTTTTAAAAAATGTTATACTTATAAGCATTTGTGTGATCTCTCTTTGCACATATCAAGATACAATCCCAAAAACATGATGAAACACCAGAGGTGGGGTTCAATATGTGTAAAACAAGATACAAATAATGATGCAGGATTGTGCTAGATTGTTTGTGCTAGGTTTAATGTTGTGCTTTTCGTTTGTAAGCCATAGTATATTCAGAAAGTGTAGAAAATGTATCAGATACTTAGCTGGCTTAATTGAGATGCCTGTAGGTAATCAGGTGCGAGCCCATTCCTGTGTTGGGTATATCAAATTGCGCTTGCGATTTAATTTTAGTTAGATAAATTGGGTGACAAACTAATGTGCAAGGGAATTGTTACTTCAATTTGTAATAGTAAAAAGCATTGAACCCTGAACTGTAGGCAAGTTTTAGAGCAATGAGCTGTTTTAGGTTTTTATACGATAAACTGATGCTCAGATTGTGATTACTGCAGTAACGTGAGATGTGTGTATGTCCAAATCTAAACGTTTTTTTCTTTGTAACTAGCTAATGCTGACATGGTAATTGTATGAAGACATGATGAATGCATTTTGCTTTGTCTGTGGTAAATGTGACAGTGTTACCTGAATTAAGAAAGGTAACGCTAAGCTTAACATTAGAATGGTAGTAATGTAATGAAACTAATGCAAAAGTTGTGAGAAAAGTGACCCCTGTACAGTATGTTTAACTGAAAAAAATATTTGTAGCAGAGATGGATGACCCCTCTCTTACATGTCTTGTGAGTCTGCAGCTGTCTGACACTGCATGTGTCCCCTGTGTTTGAGTTTGCAGACATTCCTAACCCTCTTAACCCCCTTAAAAGGAAGACTGACTGTGAAGCAGAACATTTTTTGACCATCTAAGAAATGTGTATGATTAAATGTGGCTGATATACAATGCAAATGGAAATGTTTAAATACTTTTTCAGAAATAAAATTCTAGTTGAAATTGTTAGTTTTTATTAAGTAACTCTAGGATTCATTTGAGACAAAGAAAAGAAAATGGCTAATTCCGGTTGACAAACGGTGTGTGTTTCTTTAATGGCAGTCATTTGAACAAGATAGTTGACTAGTAAAGACCAGGCTTTGAATATTTTTGCTTAACAGCATAAGATAGGACAATAGTACTCTCTCCTCTACCTCCCCCCTCCTCTCGCTCTACCCCCCCCCCCCACCTGCTTCCTTTTTCTTCCCTTTCCTCCCCCTCACCCCTCCTTCCCTTTCGCCCCTGACCCCTCCATACACCGAACCCACCTGGGCCCCTCATACCCCTACACCCCCCCATACAATAATACACAAACTCAATCTGACTACGTACAGAATCTCTTAATCACCACACCTCACTTCACACCTTCCACAACTAAATCTAAATAGGCCTTCCATTAAACATGGGGCACATTACACCACTCGCCATAGACATACATAACCCCCACATACTAAGCTCGTAAGAAATCTATGCGCCCTCCCTTACCAGCACTCCTCTCCTAATAGACAACCGGAGAACGAGGACATTGTTAAAGTAAATCACTGATCCCATTACTAAGATAGAACGTAACTAAACCAGTCAGACCACCTCGGTGGGACCAAGTGACTAAGAGATCCAGAAAAGGCATGAATAAGTTTATGTTGAAATGTCAGTTCCTGCACCTGTACTGCAGCTTTCTTGTTTCAAAATCTGTTTCAGTACAAAAATGTTGAAGATTTCTGTACATGTTTTCTCTCAATAAGATTTGTTTAGAAAAAAAAAGAAAAAAGATAGGACAATAGTAAATGATCACTGGAGATGTATATCTATTTTGTAATGTCCTTATTGGTGATTATAATGAAGTGTGATATTTTTATACTATGACACTAATTGTTTTTAGGTTTTTTTCATTAATAAAGAAGGAACCTAGGAACCAGTTTCTAGAAGTTTCCAAGATCTGTATGGAATTAAACAAGAGGTTGAAATAGAAATATCAATATGGATGGTGATGGATCATTTTGTGCTCAAATGGGATGAACATACTATAAATGTTATAGTGAATGTAATTTTAACCATAGTAAACTTTTGATGAACGTGCTTTAATGAAAATCTGCATGGTGATAATTATTTAATTAATATGAGCTCTTAACCACTTCAGCTCCACACAGGCCCGGACTGGCCTAATGGGATACTGGGAAATTTCCCGATAGGCCGCCTGCCCTGGGGCCGCTTTGACCTGTGGCTGGCTGTAGCACTCCCCTCCCTCCCTTTGTCTCTCCTCCTATGTGTCACACAAAGCGGGCATCTCCCGCTGTGTGTCACAGAGCTGAGTCTGTTTTCGGTAGCGCTGTAACAAGGTCCCGCCCCTAGACTAAGATTCAGTGTTCTGCCTATCACATAAGCCGATCTAGGGGGGCGGGACCTTGTTACAGTGGCGCTGAACACAGACCCAGCTTTGTGACACACAGCGGGAGATGCCCGCTGTGTGTGATCCAGGCAATGGTGAGTATGTATTGATGCCCCAGTTGAAGCACGTTAGTGCGAAACATGTCGGGTACATAGCCTGCTGGCCGGATCTACCACGCTTTTTTAATACTGTTATGTTGGTACTCATCTTCATTGATGCTTTGTACTGAGAGATATTTTTATATGACTTTTTACTTTGAATACATTTTTTACCGGAGTGACCTGCTCACCATGTGTAGGCTTTTTTTCTTTTCTTTTTACTTTTTCTTCTTATACACTCACCTGTATGTGGGTGCCCATTGCCATCTTTGGAGTCAAAGTCAGTGTGATCCTACATCCTGGTCGCATGGTTAATCGTGTGTTATTGGGTGTATGCTGAATTCCAGTATCTTCGGTGGAGGATTGATTGCTGCATAGTCGCATTCAACATCGTGTGCCATCTGGTGCGTTTGGCGTTCCATCACCCCCGTTGGAGGATCGATTGCAGCCAATATAACTTCACGCTTGATCGACTTACCACCAAGGTGTGTGGGTCAACACCTTCGGGTAAGAGTACCCATTATTTTCTTTCCATACTGTCAGTGTTTTTAAAAAAAAAGAAATATCTTTCTACATGAAGGCTTATCGGGTGTTGTATTGAACATTTCTGCAATTTTATTCTATGCATTTACAGTCCCTTACTCTGAATTTTGCCCATCTATCATCTAGGATTGATTATTCATTATTAAAAAAAAAAAACATTGATTAGTTTGCGCAAAAGGGATAGCATTTTTATTAATATTTTTTTTTTTCCTCTATATGGTTGGGCCTGCATACAGGTTTTAATCTATTCAGGTGGATCCATTTGTTAGAACTATGAACTTTTCACTTACTTCCATGGATTTTGTTTTTTGATCTTTTCACTTTTGTTATTACATATTTGGCTCTGTGTTATTGGGCCATTTCTATCACATTTTCACTATTCTCATTTTACTTAGTGAGTTGTTTCACTTAGCGCTGCATTTTTCGTTTATTGATATGTATTATTGCATATGATAGTTGATAGTTGATATGCATTATAGTATATGGAGTGGAAACCTTTTTAGTGTTAAAATGGGGCTGACTCTTTATACTAGTTCATTTTTTTTTATATCTGTATGTATATTGTTGTATATACTGATTAGTTGAACTTGATTATATACTGTATATCTTTTTTTTACCTATAAAATGGACCAGTAAAGACTAATAAATCAAAAAGATCTAACAATAAAACAGATAAAAATAAAGCCTCTTAAACCTTAAAAACAAATCATTATCAGAAGTTTCACAACATCATAAAAAACCTCCATGAATGGACTGTAAAATATCTTAAATCATGCAATCATAGATATATATATATAATTTACATACAGATTTAAAATGTCTAGTTTGAGTGTGAAATGCCTTTTTTGAAAAGAACATTTGTACAATAACCAGTATTTCATCACCCACTTGACCTGTTATTACTTAGTGCAAATAACACCACATTAGGTTAAATTATTGTTTTTTTCCTTACCATGACAGTTATATTTGCAATACATGTTCTATGGACAGACAAGGCATGCTCATTAAACATCTTTTAATCAATTAAGGAGATGAATACAATTGAGATTTTTAATTTCCCTGAAATTTTGCTGAGAAAAAGGTCTTCAAAACCTCCCCATTTTGGCAAAAAAGCATTGGAGTCAATTGGTAAGGCAAAATAATGAGGCTTTTGGAGTTTTTAAGGGTGCAAATAGATTTTAGTTCTTAGTTCTTGAAAGTGGTGTAAACATGTTTAATCTATCTTGAACCCATGCTTATACCACAAAATGGGCAAAGATAATGTGTAGCGCTAAATATTGTGACCTGATAAAGGAAACATATATAAATGTAATGATGTAAATATCAAAAACTAAGGCGGATACCAAATTTTTTGTGCTTGTGAAAATATACATGTGAAAAATATCAATAGACAATGATAAAATCAAATAAATCTGTGAAAGTGATTCAGAATGTACTGAATGTGTTGGTGTGTTGGATCACAGTCCAAAGGAGCCAAGTCCATAAGAAGTGGAGAGAGATGTTATTCCCCCATTCATAAATGGGCTGGGATGTGTACTCCCGATAAACTGGATGGTATGCCTATGGATACTTGTGCAGGTTCACATAGAAAAGGTGAGGTACCCTTACCGGAAATGGTGGACCCAAATACCATATGGCAGTGAGTTAAATCCTTCATTCTGGGAGATTTCACGCTGAATGCAATGAATGATGTACAGCTCCAAATCGTATAAACGACAGGCAATAGGCACCCCACAGCCAGATGGCTCCAGGACAATCCAGAAATTAGAGGTGGGTAAGTGATCAGCAGAACCCAAAAATCCTTCATTCTGGGAGATTTCACGCTGAATGCAATGAATGATGTACAGCTCCAAATCGTATAAACGACAGGCAATAGGCACCCCACAGCCAGATGGCTCCAGGACAATCCAGAAATTAGAGGTGGGTAAGTGATCAGCAGAACCCAAAAATGGAAGGAAAAATAGAAGAGGGCTCCATATGGTGCAGGTCAACCAGGGAGGGTTTATTCAAATATAAAAAAATCTTACAATAATATGCAAGATACAGAGTATAAAAGTGATCACAAAAATGATAAAAAAAACATCTAAAAGCAATGTGGAAGACATAGAAATGCTAGTCCTTTATTTATGAAACAACAAAAAAAGAAATGCTAGTCCGCGTTTCGGCAACAAAAGGTCTTCAGCTGGGGCATCCAGGATTGTTGTCAAAAACCTCACCTTTTCTATGTGAACCTGCACAAGTAACCATAGGCATACCATCCGGTTTATTGGGAGTACACATCCCAGCCCATTTAGGAATGGGAGAATAACATCTCTCTCCACTTCTTATGACCTTGGCTTCTTTGGACTGTGATCCAACACACCATTGTGTTGTACTCAGTACATTCTGAATCATTTATTTGATTTTATCATTGTCTATTGATATTTTTCATGTGTATATTCTCACAAGCACTAAAACTTTGGTATCTGCCTTCGTTTTTGATATTTACATCATTACATGTATATATGTTTCCTTTATCAGGTCACAATAATTAGCGCTACACATTATCTTTGCACATTTTCCCTCCCCATATACCACAAAATTGCCTCCTGTTATTATATACAGCAAAATAAAGTATTTTTAGGCATCAACACAAATAAAAATGAGGCACAAATACAAAGTGGCCCCATATTCACACTAGAATGCAGTTCGGGAAAGCTGTGTTTCAATCACATGTCGCTTGTGATCTGCTGCGGGGGTCAGTGCAAAGTTAACAACAACCCAAATGCAGGTCTCAAACACAGCGCAGTTGCCCGCACCAGCAAAATATTTAAAGTAATTTTTTTGAACTAATCAAATTAATGTTGTTTTACTTTGTTGTGTTTTTTTGGATTGCATAAAAAATCACAGTCATTTTTGCAAGACAATATCATCAAAAGAGAACTTTGTAAAAATAATATATGTAATTCTTTGTTATCTTATGTATTGACAAAACAATATATTTGCAAGTATTCATTAAAAAACAATTGTATTATTATTATTTTCTAAACTTTAAATAAAACTAGTGTAAGGACATGAATCTGTCTTGATATTAACCTTATTTAAACCCCTGTACAGCAGCATTTGGACTTGAAGAGTGAGGGGCAGCAATATGAGCCAAATCGCTCCTTCAAAAATCTGTTTCTCCTTTTGTCTTTCTCTTTATGTTGATTCGATTTCGGTGATATAAACTAGCACGAGATACTCTTTTGCCATCGGGAAATGCAATCTCCCCTATTTTTGGAAATATCTCGGACTGACTCAACCTGTCAATCCTTGATAACTCAGAGTAGACCAGCAAACACTGACTATCCCAACGTATTCATTACTAGGTGAGAATATAGATATCTTCAATCATAATTTTTCTTGTTTCATTCTCCCTTTCTTATTTGCTCATAGACATTAAATGGCTCTGAATTCAACTGGGCTTAAGTATGCAGTTTTGAATTTACATTATATGTATAAATATTATACACAGACTGGCTAATCAGGACCAAGAAGTCCCCTCTTCTTTTTCCCTTGGTTGTTTACCAAGGTCTAGATTACCATCCCCCGCTCGAATCTACTTTAATTCTACCCTTATGTAAGTAATTAAAGATTTATAAGTTTGTTTTTCTTTTCTCTATATTTAAACGCTTAACATCTATTTTTACTCTGGAACATGTTACACCCGTTCCCATAGTTCATCATATCCCATACCAAACAGGTTGCTTTTCTCTCTTCTTTTTCTTTTTCTCTTTCTTTTTCTTGTTCCTTTTCTTTTTTCTTTATCTTTTTCTCCTTATTCTTTTCCTTTTTCTCTTTCTTTTCTGCCCTTGTCTTCTTTCTCCTTGCTATTCCCTGCATTTACTTTTCTTTTTCTATGGCAATGTGGGACTAGATCTTATCTTCTGGGTCCATGTGAGCAAGATCATAAAATAATGTATTGATACATGTATTATACAAATGAATTATTTTGAACTTATGCATATATCTCTTTCATCTTTAGAAAACGCCAAAAGCTCCTGAAGAAGCGTTTTGTATAACGCGTAACACGTAGGGCAATTCGAGCTGAGTCATCCATGATTCACTGTCTGTATTACTGTTCTTTTTGATAAATACTATCTGTTGGACTTAAGTATAATATTCAAGTTTTCTTGACCGATGCATGATCCAATTTGATTATAATGACAGTGTAATCACTATGCTCTGACGCAATCATTGTTAGATTATGCAAACTTCTGTATGTTTTTTGCACTATAGCATTTTTAATTTCTAATAAACTTGGTTAATTTTCTAATTCTTTGTGTTATGCCTATAAAGTCCATCATTCTCAACAAAATCCTTTTTTCTAATAACCCTAAGTATCGGAACATGGCATTTATTACTGTTTTGTCGTATCCACAGTACCACTCTGTGGTGATACGTAATTGTTTTAAAAAATCAGAATGTGTTGATAAAGAGAGAGAGAGCAAAGTGAGCATAATGATGACTTTATTAGTCTCTTACTGCTGCTAGTATGTGTCTAGACCAAGGTGTACTTTTTAACTGCGCTGGAAAAGTAAGGTCATTGACCTGGCTATACTGTCTGACAAAGGTATATGAATTACAAAATAGTTTGCACCGAATTACAATTTTTTGGTAGGTAAAATAAAGCCATTTGTATATTTCAATTGTATTTTACCTGGTCTGGCACTTTAGTTGAAAAAGCAATCCCTTCTGGTTGATCAAGGTACATTGCAAGGACTTTGTTGCAAATTCCTACATGTTTCTGCTCTGAAGCTGTTTGTTCAATTGTGTCTTTTAGATACTGATTCTGAACGAGAGTGACTCATTTTAATCAGTTGGTGCTCTTTCATGGTTCTTATGAGAAAGGTTGCAGTGTTGGAATCCATTTAAAAGTAATTAACTCGTTGCAGAGGATGCCTAAAGTCTGACTTGTATGTTAGTGCCTAGTTCTTCCCACGCACAGTAAATTACATTTCTGGGAAAGTTCCAGGGCCGTCCTATTGATTGGACCATTGGCAAAAATGTTCTTGCCCCCCCCCCCCCTCCATGCAGTTTCAATCTCCACCTGCTCTGACATACAATACATAGCAGCTAGACCCAAAATCTGTTAACTGAATCAGAGAATCAGATCAGGCAGCGATTGGTTGCCAGAGGTTACAGTGTATCATCATCGCTCACTGACTGGTTGCTAGAGGTTACAGCACATGATTTCTGCTTGTTGATTGGTTGCTAGAGATTACTGTACATCAATACTGCTCACTGATTGGTTGCTAGAGGTTATTGCATATCATTACTGCTTACTGATTGGTTGCTAGAGGTTACAGCACATCGTCTCCTCATTGCCTTCACAACATGGACTGGGGATGTGTGGGGACCCATTAATAGACAGAAAACTCCTAGGGATCATAGGACTCCTGGGATCAGTGGCATTGCTGGGGGGAGTGGAGGGTGTGATCAATGGCAATGCTGATTTTTTTTACAGACTACCAATATAAAGACATAAAGAGGGGTTTCAACACCACCAATGTAATACGGGTTTACACTGACCAGTAATGTAATAAGGGTTTACAGTAACCACCAATTTAAGGAGGAATTTACACTGACCACCAATGTAATGGGGACCTTCACACTGGCCACTAGTGTGAATGAAAGGATTATACACAAAGCACCAATGCAATGAGAAGATTTACACTGACCACTAATGTAACTGAGACATTTAACCTGCGTTCACATTTGTGTGTGTTGGGAACGCATGAAAAATCGCTTTCCTGACACCACAGAAACGTGTTGCCCTTTAGCAGATACACAGCAGTGCCATTAAGTGCACCCACCTTCCTTACCTCCATACATCCCTTCCTTGCTCACCTGAGCAACCCAAATTGTAATTCCTTCTCTGCCTACCTCTGCACACCCCACACTACCCTCCCCCCCCCCACTAATTTGCTTACCTTTGCAGAACAAGCTGATGGTAGGCTTAATGACCACAGTTGTAGGCAGGTCTTTCAAGAATGCCCCCAGTGGACAGCATTCAGTATAGGTGATGGTGGATATGACTTCAGGGGGGCATGATATACATATGAATACCACCTCTATTTACATATGAATGCTGCGAGCCTGACACTATTTACATATAACTGCCACTGCTATTTACACATCAATGCTGGTATTTACATGTAAACACAGGGTCTACAGGTGAGTCATCTGCACAAAACAATAGGGCAGAGCTGGGCAGCATTAGTAACATAACACTGAGATATCAGGACAGCACAGGACTAAAGCCTCAAGAGACAAGGGAATTTAACCTTGATATTTGGCAAGTATGAGGCAGCTGCTTTGGGCCCCACAACAATCACAGGGCCCAGGGCAGCTGCCCCTTTTGCCCTGCCTTAAAGACAGCCCTGGAGAGTTCTGTACACTAATGCCGCATACACACGATCGCACATTCGACAACAAAATCCATGTTTTTTTTCAGACGGATGTTGGCTCAAACTTGTCTTGCATACATACGGTCACACAAAGTTGGTCGTAAATTGCGAACGTCAAGAACATGGTGACGTACAACACGTACGGTGGGACTAGAAAGAGGAAGTTCAATACCAAGTGCGCCACCCTTTGGGCTCCTTCTCCTAATCTCATGTTAGTAGAAGTTTGGTGACAGACGATTTGCGCTTTTCAGACTTGTGCTTTTCCGATTGTTACTGCTCTTCAGAGTCTTTTTTTTGGGGTCCCAAAATCATTTGGAACCCTCCCCCCCAACTGCTAAGTCAACCGATACCAATACTCTGCAGACTTTGCCAAACCCATATTCACTATACCTACCCCTTGTGTGGTCATATTTATGGATGAATTCACCAAAGCATGTAGTGCAAGGGCCTGCCTGAATACGTTTAAATGGTACTGTTTAAAGTTTTGTTCTCCTATTACCTTGATAGGTAATTGCAGAATGTAAAAAAGTGCTTCAATTTGTACAGTGTGTATTCATATTTTTGTATTATGACACTTACATGTCCAGTGGGCTGCCAATAGTGTAAGTAAGGAGGGGCTGGCCAAAGTAACACACATTATTTGTGCATTCAGCTCTCAATGAAGTGGAGACGGTTACCTGTCCAAAACATACCCCCCCCCCCTAAAATTTTAACAATGGGCCATCAGAGGGGGTGAGGAATATGATAAGTGTACTTTATATATTTGTCTTTAAATACTCCTTCAAATAAATGTTATACTGATGTTGGCCAAAAATGTTTGTGTCTAATCTGCTTGCAACGTTATGTGCAAAATTACTAATTATTTTTTCTTGTTTGACTCCACAATTTCCTTCAACGTCATAGGAATGGCAGACTGTGGCTTCCCAATTTGCCCAGTGTTGGGATTTTCCCAACTGCGGAGGGGCAATAGATGGGAAACACGTTCACATAGTCCCACCCCCACACTCGGGTCATACTATTATAATTACAAGGAGATTAATAGGATAGTGATGTTGGCGGTGGTGTCGGCGACATATGATTTTCTCTATGTGGACGTGGGGAAAAATGTCCGGATGTCGGATGGTGGAGTCATCGCCCAGACAGAGTTTTACTGATGGCTCCAGAATGGCAGCTTGGGCTTGCCACTTCCAGAAGACAATGTGGAAAGGCTCCCGTTTGTCTTCGTCGCGGATGAAGCATTTGCGCTTGGGGGCCATCTTATGCGGCCATTCCCTATGAGGACCCTCACCCCGGATCAGAGGGTTTTTAATTACTGGCTGGCCAGAGCCAGAAGAGTGGTATAGAACGCTTTTTGGATAATGGCCAGCCGGTTCCACCGATTTCTGACACCAATCCACATGGCGGAATATAAACTCAACCATATTGTGCATGCCTGCTGCATTCTGCACAATTTTTTTCGAAAAAATGCAACAAACTATGTGGCCTCAGTTGGGACTGAGGCCGGCTTTCCTGATAGTTCACCCCTGACGGCACTTGAAGCTGGCCGTCCTGGCTTGCCCCCCAAAGTGCCCTCGAAGTGATACAAAAATATCTGGAGTACTTTACGGGGAGGGGGGCCATTAATATGCCACATAATCAAGAAACATTTTAAATATAAATATTTTTTGGATAAACTGAAATAATATTTCATTGTATTTACTGCTTGTGTTTCTTTCTTTTGTGATTTTTTGTTAGTCACGAAAATTGTGCCATTGTGGCAAATTAATAAGCATTGTCGGAGTTATTTACTAAAGGAAAATCCACTTTGCACTCCAAGTGCACTACAAAAGTGCACTTGAAACTGCAATGAAAGTGCACTTGTACTGCAAAGTGGATTTGCCTTTAGTAAATAACCCCCATTGCCGCTGTAAACACCAACTTACTACTAGACATGGGAACTGTCAAAAAATTTGTTTCGTTTCGTTTCGTCCCGTTTCGTATATAAAAAAATTCGTAATTCGTAATTTGTGTACGAAATTCCGTTCGAATTCGTACGAAATAAGAATTTCGTACGAATCGTAAAAAAATTTACGAATCGTTAGTAAAGTTACGAATCGTTACGAATCGTTACGAATTGTTAACGCGGCTAATGAATTGTCGGTTCTCATAACACAGAGAACAATTCGAATCCAACTACAAATATCGAATTTCAATTTCAAGTTACGAATCGTTACGAATAGTTACGAATCGTTAGTAAATCCAACTACAAATATCGAATTTCAACTAATATGAAAGAAATTATAATAGCGGATATAACGAATGCTTCGAATGAATTTGAGATTCAGTATATCTAATATAATCGGCTACGTAACACAGAGAACAGTCATTCATTGATAAAAAAAAAAAAAGCGTGGGGGTCCCCCCAAATTCAATAACCAGGCCCTTCAAGTCTGGTATGGATATTAAGGGGAACCCCAGCCAAAAAAAAAAAATGGCGTGGGGTCCCCCCCAAATATCCATACTTGACCCTATAGGTCTGGGATGGATTTTAAGGGGAACCCCGGCCAAAAAAATAAAAAAATGGCGTGGGGTCCCCCTCAAAATCCATACCAGACCCTTTATCCGAGCACGCAACCTGGCAGGCCGCAGGAAAAGAGGGGGGACAAGAGCGGCCCCCCCTCCCGCCTGAACCGTACCAGGCCACATGCCCTTAACATTGGAAGGATGCTTTGGGGGTCTGAGACCCCCAAAGCACCTTGTCCCCATGTTGATGAGGACAAGGGCCTCATCCCCACAACCCTGGCCGGTGGTTGTAGGGGTCTGCGGGCGGGGGGCTTATTGGAATCTGGAAGCCCCCTTTAACAAGGGGACCCCCAGATCCCGGCCCCCCCCCTGTGTGAAATGGTAAGGGGGTACTTAGTACCCCTACCATTTCACCAAAAAAGTGTCAAAAATGGTAAAAATGACAGGAGACGGTCTTTGACAATTCCTTTATTAAAATCTTCTTTCTTCTTTCTTCTGGTCTTCCTTTCTTCATCTTCTCCTTCCGGCATCTTCTTCCATCTTCTTCTTCCTTCGATTCGCTTCTTCTTGCTCCGGTCTTCTCGTCCTTCTCGTCCGGCATCGGCATCGGGGACGTCATGGGGACTTCCCTATGGCTTTCCCCATGACGTCAGAGGGGGGGGGCGGGGTCACCAGGTGCCCTCCGTTATAAAAGACCTGTCAGCTGGAGCGAAGCCTCACACAGCGGGAGCCTCCCATTGCGAGGAGCGGCCTGCGAGAAGAGACGCCGACGCCGGACGAGAAGGGCGAGAAGACCAGAGCAAGAAGAAGCGAATCGAAGGAAGAAGAAGATGGAAGAAGATGCCGGAAGTAGAAGATGAAGAAAGGAAGACAGGAAGAAAGAAGAAAGAAGATTTTAATAAAGGAATTGTCAAAGACCGTCTCCTGTCATTTTTACCATTTTTGACACTTTTTTGGTGAAATGGTAGGGGTACTTTTGTACCCCCTTACCATTTCACACAGGGGGGGGCGGGATCTGGGGGTCCCCTTGTTAAAGGGGGCTTCCAGATTCCGATAAGCCCCCCGCCCGCAGACCCCCACAACCAATGGCCAGGGTTGTGGGGAAGAGGCCCTTGTCCTCATCAACATGGGGACAAGGTGCTTTGGGGGTCTCAGACCCCCAAAGCATCCTCCCAATGTTGAGGGCATGTGGCCTGGTACGGTTCAGGCGGGAGGGGGGGGGGCGCTCTCGTCCCCCCCTCTTTTCCTGCGGCCTGCCAGGTTGCGTGCTCGGATAAGGGTCTGGTATGGATTTTGAGGGGGACCCCACGCCATTTTTTTTGGCTGGGGTTCCCCTTAAAATCCATCCCAGACCTCAAGGGTCTGGTATGGATTTTGAGGGGGACCCTACGCCATTTTTTTTTTTTTTGGCTGGGGTCCCCCTTAATATCCATCCCAGACCTGAAGGGCCTGGTTATTGAATTTGGGGGACCCCTACGCATTTTTTTTATCAATGACTTCAATGAATGACAGTTCTCTGTATTACGGATCCGACAATTCATTTGCCGGCAATAGCCGCAAGTGATTTTAAATAGCTTTTTTTCCTGCAAAAATGACACTGTGCAGGAACAGTTCTCTATATTAGATATACTGAATCTCGAATCATTCGAAGCATTCGTTATATCCGCTATAATAATTTCTTTCATATTAGTTGAAATTAGATATTTGTTAGTTGTTGTATTCGAATTGTTCGCTGTATTACGGGAATCGGCAATTAGCCGCGAGTGATTTTAAAAAGCTTTTTTTTTCCTGCAAAAATGACACATTGTACAGAGACAGTTCTAAGCACGGGAAACATGCCCCCCTTCATAGGCATACTATAGAGTATAAAGTATATAGAAGGGGGTCATGTTTCCCGTGCTTAGAACTGTCTCTGTACAATGTGTCATTTTTGCAGGAAAAAAAAACTATTTAAAATCACTCGCGGCTAATTGCCGATTCCCATAATACAGAGAACAATTCGAATACAACAACTAACAAATATCTAATTTCAACTAATATGAAAGAAATTATAATAGCGGATATAACGAATGCTTCGAATGATTCGAGATTCAGTATATCTAATATAGAGAACTGTTCCTGCACAGTGTCATTTTTGCAGGAAAAAAAAGCTATTTAAAATCACTTGCGGCTATTGCCGGCAAATGAATTGTCGGATCCGTAATACAGAGAACTGTCATTCATTGAAGTCATTGATAAAAAAATGCATAGGGGTCCCCCCAAATTCAATAACCAGGCCCTTCAGGTCTGGGATGGATATTAAGGGGGACCCCAGCCAAAAAAAAATAAAAAATGGCGTAGGGTACCCCTCAAAATCCATACCAGACCCTTGAGGTCTGGGATGGATTTTAAGGGGAACCCCAGCCCAAAAAATGGCGTGGGGTCCCCCTCAAAATCCATACCAGACCCTTATCCGAGCACGCAACCTGGCAGGCCGCAGGAAAAGAGGGGGGACGAGAACCGTACCAGGCCACATGCCCTCAACATTGGGAGGATGCTTTGGGGGTCTAAGACCCCCAAAGCACCTTGTCCCGATGTTGATGAGGACAAGGGCCTCATCCCCACAACCCTGGCCGGTGGTTGTGGGGGTCTGCGGGCGGGGGGCTTATCGGAATCTGGAAGCCCCCTTTAACAAGGGGACCCCCAGATCCCGGCCCCCCCCTGTGTGTAAATGGTAAGGGGGTACCCTGAAGCCTCACAGAGCGGGAGCCTCCCATTGCGAGGAGCGGCCTGCGAGAAGAGACGCCGATGCTGGACGAGAAGGACGAGAAGACCGGAGAAAGAAGAAGCGAATCGAAGGAAGAAGAAGATGGAAGAAGATGGAAGAAGATGCTGGAAGGAGAAGATGAAGAAAGGAAGACCAGAAGAAAGAAGAAAGAAGATTTTAATAAAGGAATTGTCAAAGACCGTCTCCTGTCATTTTTACCATTTTTGACACTTTTTTGGTGAAATGGTAGGGGTACTTTTGTACCCCCTTACCATTTCACAAAGGGGGGGGTCGGGATCTGGGGGTCCCCTTGTTAAAGGGGGCTTCCAGATTCTGATAAGCCCCCCGCCCGCAGACCCCCACAACCACCGGCCAGGGTTGTGGGGATGAGGCCCTTGTCCTCATCAACATGGGGACAAGGTGCTTTGGGGGTCTCAGACCCCCAAAGCATCCTCCAAATGTTGAGGGCATGTGGCCTGGTACGGTTCAGGCAGGAGGGGGGGCCGCTCTCGTCCCCCCCTCTTTTCCTGCGGCCTGCCAGGTTGCGTGCTCGGATAAAGGGTCTGGTATGGATTTTGAGGGGGACCCCACGTCATTTTTTTTTTTTTTTGACCAGGGTACCCCTTAAAATCCATCCCAGACCTGAAGGGTCTGGTATGGATATTTGGGGGGACTGCTCAAGTCTTGCTAATCTAGTTTCGTTTTTCCATAATACTGTAATCTTCTTCTTGAGTTTAATTTCTTGTAAAGCACGTGATATTTTAGAAATAATTAGTTTCACTGTGGGCGTCAGACTGTACTTGTGCGTCTCTGTATATGATTGGATAATCTGTTAAAGGAGCGGTACTTTCTGAAAGTCCCTCTTATATTCACACCCAAGAATAAAGATTTAGATTTGCTCGGAGAGAAACTTGCTGTGTATATGTTTCTTTATCTCAAAGGGCAAATCTCACAGATCTGGTTTCGGTATTACACGGCACACCAAAGCAAAGAGAATGCCCCTAATCTTGATTTATTTCCTTTCAGCTGGGGGCTCGTCCGGGATCGATTATTATATGTCTGGTGAGTAGACTTGATATATATCTTCTCTCACCGTGACCTCTATTTAGAAATCGTTCCTTTAACGGGACCTGTGATTTATGTAGAAATAGTTTTTTAGGCTTTGAAAAAAAAGTCAAGCTGTTGAGATAACAGCACCCGCAGCCCTGAGGGCTGAACAGGCTTGCTATTCTGTGTAATAGCAAAAAGGACTCTGTGAAGTCCTTTGTAGCTGTTCGGTGTGAACAGTGAGGATTCTGTGTAGTCCTCTTTATAAGTCTGCGGCAGCCGTCTGTTCGGGGGTGAACAGTCAGTAATGAGGACCTCGGTAGGTCCCAGGAAGGACTCTGTGAAGTCCGTAGGTCAATGATAATACAGTACTGTAATTACAAAACAAAACAAAGTCTGCTAAGGTGTGCTGGACAAAACCGATCTCTTTGCTTTCCTTATCTTTTGCGTAGTTGATAAGCTAATTTGTAAACTGTCTGTGTGGAATTTGTCAGCGTTTGTAAGGTAAGACAACGCCTTCCACTGCTCCGTGTTATCATAGGACTTAGATTTAAGGGCGACAGACGTGCCTTCCTGTGAACTCCCGGGTTCTTTTTGTGATTGATGGAAGTTCCCGATCGAAACGCAGAGTAATGCTACAGTATCCGGTGATGTATTGATGTTTATTCTTAATGATTTATGTATGAATGTTTTGACTAGAGAGTTAGCATAATAGCAGTGTTAATAACATTTTCTTAAGGTAATGATTCATTTTGCTGCTATGCAGGGAGTCAGGTTCAAAATTTGGTTTGGCTTTTTGCTAACATGGTTCAAGTACTTATATCTCGCTAAACGTAATAGATATTGTGAAGAATTGTTTGCGGCATTGGTAGTACAGAAGTTGCAAGTACTATTTGAACCTGTTGGCACTCTGCCAACAAAAAAAAAAAAATAATAATTTGAAATAAATAAATAAAAATTTGTTTGGTTATAAATAATAAGAAAAGTAATAATGTATGAAGCTTGTCTATAAAGGAGTGCTTATTGGCATTTTGCCAAGAAAAAAATAAAAAATAAAATAAAATCAGAATGGTTACAAAGAAAGACAAAAGAAGATGCTGTAGGAGATCTCTGGCTGGACCGGGGCTCCCTATGGCATCCTAGCCCAAAAGTTGCCCACAATAGGTTAGCAGAGTCATGGGATGGTGAATTTAGAGGTTAAATTAACCTTTTCCATGCCTGTTTCAAGCGCCCCGCTTCCTCCCCCCTTACATTCCATAACCAGATAACAGCAGCACAGAGCAGCAAGGACACAGAGAATAGCAGAATGAGTTTGAAACACCAGTGCAGACACAAAAAAAAAAAATGATTTCTCAGGAAATCAAAGGAGTAATTTTTATAAAAGAGGATGGCTTACAGCCAATAGTTGAAGATTTCTTTTAAAAAGGGATCTTAAAGGGAAATTATCCTGTTCTATATTAACAAAAGAGAAGGTAAGAAAAGCAAAGAAGGCAATTGTGACTATAGGTTTGTACAAGACCTAAGGGCCATCAATAGCCTAGTGGTACCGATTGCCCCAAAAGTGCCTGATGTGCCATCAATATTTACCGCCATACATTACGATGCAGAGTATTTTATTGTGATTGATTTATTGAACGCATTTTTATTTCCGTCCCTGTGGATGTGGAGGCACAACCAATCTTTACTTTATGTTTTTTTTTTTTTTTTTTTTTAAAACCGCCAACTAACATGGTGCAGAATGCCCCAGGGCTATATAGACTCCCTTGCAGCCTATTCCAAACTACTCTCAGAGCTTGGATACCAGGACATTGTTCATCCCTGCTGCAGTATGTGGATGAATTCCTCGTCTGCAGTTCTACTCGGGTGGCCGCCCTGGAGGATGGGAGGGATCTTTTGAAATGTATTTTTAAAAGTGGTCACAAAGTGTCAAAGAAAAATTGCAGTGGTGTCAGAAAAGGTTGAATATTTTGGTTTTGTACTCTCAAAAGGAGAAAGGAAAGTCAATCACAGAAGAGCTATGGCTCTTGTGGGTCTGCCCCGCCCACTTGCTAAAAAAGACATGTTCACCTTTCTTGGTACGATTGGTTACTGCTGCCAATGATTACCTGACTGTTCCTACTACAATCTCCTGAGACAAGCCACAGGTTTACACATGCCAGATCGTATAAAATGGTCAAATGAAATGTGCAATGCTTTTGTGTATTTGAAAAATGCTATGGTAATGGCTCCAGGGCTCGGCCTCCCTAACTAGGAAGAAATGTTTAATTTGTTTGCAGGAAAAATGTTTCATTTGTTTGCAAGGGAAAATTGTAAGGACGTGTCAGGTGTCCTCGTTCAAGAGCACGGAGACAAGTTGCGCCCTATTTTTCTCAAAGATGGTTCCGGTGAAGGTTCAAGGCATGCCTGTGTGTGTCAGAGGCATCCTATTCGATGATGGTTTTGAGATGGCCACTTCTTTCACTCTGGGGCACGACACTACACTTCACACCACCCACAATGTATGAAAAATGTACATACGCAGCACATGTCTGCTCAAAAGGTTGAGCGGCTATGAGTTGATCTTGATGTCCAATCCAAAATTGCACATCAAATTTGCTTCTCCCACTTCAGGACTAGGAATGAGCCGAACACCCCCGGGTTCGGTTCGCACCAGAACCTTCGAACGGACCGAAAGTTTGCGCGAATTTTCGAACCCTAGACGTTATAATGGACGCGAACGTTCGAAATCAAAAGTGCTAATTACAATGGCCAATATGCATGTTAATGTCATAAAACAGGTTTGGGGACCCCGGGTCCTGCCCCAGGGGGACATATATCAATGCAAAAAGAACTTTTAAAAACTAACGTTTTTTCGGGAGCAGTCATTTTAATGATGCATAAAGTGAAAAAAAAAAGTGAAATTTTCCTTTAAATATGGTACCTGGGGGGTGTCTAAAGTATGCCTGTGAAGTGGCAGGTGTTTCCCGTGTTTAGAACTGTCCTTGCACAAAATGACATTTGTAAAGGACAAAAAAGAAGCCATTTAAAACCACTTGCGGCTTTAGGTTTGTTCTTTAGGTTTGTGTGCTGACGTGCTGTCAGTACTACCGCAGCCTCTCGTCAATAAGCTCCGGCCCTTTTGCCAGGCCAGCATTACCTGCTTCCCCTCCGCCCCCTCGGAGGGGGGGGGGGGCGGCGGGTTGCCACCACCCCCACCCCCCCACTCCCTCTCCCCTATATTCACACCCCCCCCCAATCCCACCACCGTTGCCACTTCTTCTCCCCTGCCCCCCCCCCCCCCAGGGCCCCCACCTTGCCCCCCCCCCCGCCCCCCCGCCCCCCCCTGTGCCCCCCCCTGGCCCCTGCGCCTCCCAGCTGCCCTGCTCCGCGACCACGCCCCACTCTCCCCCCCTCCCCCCCCCGCCCCCACACTCAGGGTAAACAGGCGCCTGTGCCCCGGCCCACCTCTCACACCCCCATCCCCTGCCCCCAGCCCCACGCCCAAATTGCCCCCCCCCACCCCCCCCCTACTTCCCCTACCTCATCTGCCTTCATCACACACACATACCCGCCCCAGCCGTTCCCTGGCCCCCACATCCCCCCTCCCAAGGGGGGGCGTGCCTCCCTCCCCTCGCCTCCCCTGCCCCACCCCGCCCAATGCCACTGGCCCCCACTTCCCCGCCTGCCCCCCCCCCCCACACCTTGGCCCAGCCCCCGAGCCCGCCCTCACCCCCCACGCCCCCCCCCCCCCATCCACTGCCCCCATCCCTCCCCCCCCTCATACTCCCCCCACCCCCCCCTGCCCCCCCCCCCCATCACCCCTCTCCCCTCAATTATTATCAGTCAGAACACCACTACCGCAGCAACCAGACTTCACCACACCGCAGAGCACCAGGTCGGCACCGCAAGCCGCCGCTGGGATTATCTCCAATCAGGTAAGGTCCCGGTTTATCCCCCCCCCCCCATTAGTCGTTAGATCCAGGCCCTCTTGTCCGATCCGCCCTCGGGGGTTCAGGAAGGAAATTTTTTTCCCCTACATGAGCGATTGGCCGGCTCAGTTAGGGTTTTTTCGCCTTCCTCTGGATCAAACGGGAGGGTGGTAGGTTCAACAGGCCCCCATCACACCTTCCGGACGATTTCGCACCAGTACAAGATACCTCAGTGCGGTCACCATCAGTATCCTTCTGGTCCAGGATCGGTACTACAAGCAGAGCCAGCTGGAACAGCCCAGAAATTAGCGACTCGCCAACTACATCCTTCCATATAGGGCAACTACACGATCAACTTGCGCGCTTACAAATAGCTGTAACACGGCGGCAAGTCTGATACCTAGACTGTTACAAACATGAACAGGAAAAACCCGGATCAGGATCATCAGCACGGTCATCCAAGTGCCATCAACAGTCCCCCTCCCGCCATGTGCTACGTCAAATATTCAGCAGAAGTTCTTCACAAGCTAAGGAATGCCACCTTCTACTTTGCCAGCCAACATTCAAAAAATTCTAAGGAAAGAACAACTACTAAAGACCGACCGACCGATCTACCAAACACAGGAAGAGATACCAACTTTAGCATGCGCCATGATTCAACACCAGATCTGCAGTCAAAACACCAGACTGGAAGTACACGACTTCATCTCCCAAAACAACAATAGATTGTCTCTTCATCACAGAAAGCTGGCTAACCCCCGACTTATGCAACGCTGAATTAAAATAAACATAAAAAAAACAAAAAAAAAAAAATTATGTAAAAAAAAAAAAAAAAAAAAAAAAAAACAAAAAAATAAAAAAAAAAAAAAACAAATAAAAAAAAATAATAAAAAATTAAATAAAAAAAACCCTAAAAAGATAAAAAAAAAAAAAAAAAAAAAACATAACAAAATAAAAAAAAAAATAAAAAATAAAAAATAAAAAAAAAAAAAAAAAAAAAAAAAAGAATTTAAACAAAAATTAGTCCAAACTAACATACACTCCGCTCCCTAAACAATGTTTTTACTACAATCGACTGACGCAGTTAGCTTTCCACAACGCAGAACACCTATCCGGAGGAAAACCACAGGATGGTTTAACAGCTCTCTCATGCTTACTCAAGGCAGAACGCAGACGACGCGAAAAGAGCATGGAGAAAAAAAAATAAAAAAAAAAGAAATCCTACCAAAGAAAATCAGACAAATACAAAGGCCTCACTGCACAAAGCAATCTTTTAAAGCTAAAAAAGATTTTTTTTGCAAATTACCATATGCATCGGCACTAAACCGCCCTCGGGAAACTTTTTAAAATAGTCGCGTCAAGTCGATGAACCCCATGGCAGTTAGAGCCCCAGCAAACGAACCCAAGATTTTTCTGTAATGAGTTGTCAGATTTTTATTCATTGCCAAAAATCGACAACATCCGAGAAAATAATCCTTTATGTAAAAAACTTCCAAACCTCAGCTCATCAGAGCAAAAAGAAGATATGGTCACAAATACCCACGTTTCCACCAAAGTTTTCGGTTGATCCCAATCTCAACGGACACCACCAAAAACTCATCAAAAAACCGCAGAGACAGCACATCTCCACGTCCGAATTGTCATCCCCACAAAAACATGCTGAAAGGAATGCTCTGACTTTTGGCGCCCTACGCTAACTTCACCTCATAAATCAATCATTTAAAAGAAGGATTGTTCCAGGCGCCCATCAAACAAGGCAAATCAAACCCCTGCTTAAAGAAGCCCAACACCCCCAGGGACCCCAACCACCGCAGACCGATAACCACCTTCAACACCATCTCAAGATAATGGAGAAAGCGGTAGTACAACCAGCTACACCGCCACCTGGAACACACACAAATCCTGGATCCTCTACAATCAGGCTTCCGCCCAGGCATGGCACAGAAACCGGCACTACTCCTGAAGATTTAAGGACGATCGCTCTCGAAGCAGCAGATGACGGAGAATCATGTCTCCTGGTCGCTGATGAGACCTCATGCCACATTTTCAAGACCCACTGCCTCACCCACAAAATGCACCCATGGAGATGCGCCTACAATATCACCTCGAGTCGGACAATAAAATCGCTAACACACCCAATCGCAGTCTTCTTTCGACTCGTCCGACCAAAACCTCCTCCTCATCCCCAAGACTCCCCGCTACATTCAACAGGGAACGAAGATTCGTGTTATGGAATGCACTACCACCTACATCCGCATGGAAGAAAACCATCAGGTCTTAATTATGCTCGACGAGTTTAGGGATTTATCAAATGGGGGTTGGGGGTGTGGGGGGGGGTGTGGGGTGAGGGGTGGATACACTTGACCCGAAGAATAACCCTTAAGAAACTTACTACGCCCCCCCACACAGCCACCCATACCAGACAATCCCCCCCCACCCAGCGGTGCCCATTAACCCCCCCTACTTACCCCCAACGCCCTACCCACTCCCATTCGGTTATCTTCCCAGCTACCTTCCCCCCATACGCATACCCTCGTCGTTTCTCCCCCCCCCCTTCCTTTCCTTCAATTCTCCCATTCTCACTGTACCCTCCCCCCTCTAACTTCCCTCTCCCTCACCCACTCTTTCTACCTTCCCCCTACATTTGCCCAATCCCCCCAAGGAAAAAACTCAAGAACCCACCTAATAAGCTTGACAACAAAGCACTAATACAGCGCCTATGCAGGTCGTGTAGCGCTATACAAAAATAATCATTCATTCAGTCAATCATTAAGTAAATTGAACAGGAGGGTACATTATGAAGGGTAGCTCCATCCCAAAAAACACACACAATTTTTAAAGCTTTTTTGGAGAACATAATGGAGGGGTTCTCACCCCAGTAACATTTGCTGTCTTTGCTCATGTGTTCAGAACATCTCACTCACTTTCCGGTCCCAAGGAAACAAATGTTTTTGGAAAATGTGGGTTTTAATTGAAACAAGGGATTGGTGATAAAGGATCAGTAGAGAGGAGATAACCTTTTTCCCAAATTAAATTCTGCAAGTAGGAGTCGTTTTGTAAGTTGGATGTTTTGAAAGTAGGACTCTGCAGAAATTTGCCCTATTAGATGTTGGTGTAGCCACACGACTGGTGGGCACAGGAATGGGCCCTGCTAGGGTATTGGGGGGTGGTGTGGTGGTGTGTGGAGGGTGTTTGCCACAAGACTGTAAGCTCTCACTTCCTGTTTTTCTCTTCAGGACCAGCACCAATCCAAATGCCCTTTTAGGATTAAAAGGAGAGCAGAATGAGGTTGTGCCACAACATGATTGCATAGACCTCATTCACTAACACACATCACCCACAACACTGCAGAGCATACACAGGCCAACAAACAGATAGCCAAGGGAAATGCTCTGGCTGATTAGCTGCTAAATAAGCTGCTACTTCACAAAATGCACAGATCCAAATGCCCATGCTAGTACCAGACTTGTTGTTTTGTTTTTGTTTTTTGTTTTTTTTGATCAGGTTCTTTCAGATTTGCAGGTATGTGCAAAATAAGCTGATCTCAGAGGTTGGGACAAAATAGGTGTGCAGAAAGATCCAAAGACTGGACTTCTCTGCAAAGAGGGGAAGCCATGTATACCAGTAGCTAGTGCATCACTTTTTGTAGCTAGTGCATCACTTTTTATGCATCATTTTTATTTCCCATTTCCATGGAATAGGTCACAGAGGCTGGAAAGCCACTTGTGAACTATTGGAGAAAGACTTTTACATTACAGAACTTTCCTGGCCATTTTTTTGTAGCAAGATGCATCACATGTATCAGGAACAACCCACACAAGGCCGAACATGAACACCTGATATATCCAACAACTCCTTTTTCACATTTGCAGATTGACTTCACACACATGCCCAAACTAGGCAAAAGACAGGAATATCTTTTGGAAATTGTGGACAAGTTCTCAAGTTGAGTTGAACTTTTTGTCACCACAAAAGAAGATGCTCAAACAGTAGTGAGGATCCTCGTTCAGGAAATCATTCCTCGATGGGGATGCCCACTTCTTATAAACTCAGACAGACAATGGACCTACATTTGTATCAAGGGTCTGCCAGGACTGGGTAAAAACTCTCAAGATAGAACGGAAGTTTCACATTCCCTAACACCCTCAAAGCTCAGGGATAGTAGAAAGAATAAACAGAACAATAAAAAAGACAAAATAAGAAAGGCCACAGGAGGAACCTTTGCCAACTGGAAGAAGGTCCTCCCAGCAGTCATGGCAGAAATAAGAATGACCCTTCCAAGACAACAGTGTATTCACCTTTTGATGTCTTGATGGGTCGACCTTTCCCCACCCCATGGCCAGAGCACATTTAATGATAGAAAAGGGAGATTTAGACTTGTTACAGGAAGAATATGTAAGGTAATTGGTTGAAACATTGTAAACAGTTGAGAGAAATGTTGCTCGCACCTTTTCTTTTTCTTCACAGGAAACTACTCAGCCCTTCAAATTGGGAGACACCGTGGTGGTCCAACAGCTGAACAGAAATAAGAAGCAAGAGTATCCCTTTGGACCTCCTACCACAGTGGTTGCAGTGACCAGAACAGCCATCCTAGTGGAAAATTGCCAGTCCTGGATCCATGCCAACAGAGTAAAAAAAAGGTTGCCCAAAGCCCCAAGAGCAGGAAGGAGATCTTGGATACAGGAGGCCCTCAAGCAGAAGTCCAAGCAGATGAAGGAGTTCCTGGGAAAGCAGGTCTGGCCAGAGAAGATGACCTTGCTTACTTCACCACAGACTTCTGACAAGGCATTCTGCCCACTGACCCTGATCTCTCTAACAGTGTTCCTAGCCACCTGGATCACCACTAACTGTATCTACCACCCTGAAGATGAAAAGTATCTGTGGGAACACAAACACACACACACACACACACACACAAAAACATTATATTGACACAAGCTAGAACCAAGAGAGAGATTGGAGATAGTTTTACTGATAAGATGCTTTTGCTAAAATTTAAGTATGCTTATGCTAAAAAAAATCAGGGTATGAAGAATGTTGAATATGTAGCATATTAAGCGCTGCGCAAACTGTTATATAAATCCTGTATAATAATAATAATAATAATAATATTACATCCTAGCACTGCCCGAATTGCCCTTTTGGCTGTACCTTTAAATGTTTCCTCCTTTCTCAATGAGACTCCTCCTGTATTCTTGACTAACATATCCACTCTGTACATATACAACATTGTTACCTTTGCAATAGCAGGTAGAAGTCATTCCCCTGATTGGTGTTTTAATTTAGGGAATGAGACAGACTAACCCCTCTTTCTGCAGCAGGTCAATATTTAATATCTCCATGTGCGAATCCGGAGTCTCTGCCCCTGCCTGCTCACTGTTTCAAGTAACTGACCCAGGGTTAAACTGTACTTTGCATAACTTTTCTTTTTCTCTAAAAATGTAGGTGAAATATTACACTAATTTATAATCGCAACACAGGACAAGTACACTCAGGAGTTTGTCACTAAGAGACCTTTTGCACTGGGACAAAGTATCTACGTATGTTGTAGGAAAGTGTGTTATCCCTGGGTGCCCCTCCATGTTAAGGGATGGTGTTACCTTGCATCCTTGTTATCTGTCATGGGAATGGTAGGGGATTATAAAAGGGGACATCCACTAGAGGCCAGCTCCAGCAGGAAGCTAGGGACATTGCTAAAACATGGAGCCCATTTGTCAATGCAGGATTTGGGCTTGGAGGTATATTTTTATGGTTAAAAGACATTGTCCTTGTTATGGTATTTATCCTTGCTCTGATTCTTTACCTCTGTTTTAAATTTTGCACTTACATAATTGTGCACCTTCAATCTCCTGATGATAAGGTTCTATCTCACATGACATACATGAAGAGTCATCAGGCAATCTATGCCACAGCCCCAAAGAAGTATTAAAACACAACATAGAATGTAGAGATCATCTTATATGATCTAAGAGGGGATTGAAGGGATATTTAGTTTAACTACTTCTTTGTATTATAGTCAGCTTCCATTTTGTGTGTCTCTAACATCCATTTTGTGAAATATGCTCAAGTCTTGCTAATCTAGTTTCGTTTTTCCATAATACTGTAATCTTCTTCTTGAGTTTCATTTCTTGTAAAGCACGTGATATTTTAGAAATAATTAGTTTCACTGTGGGCGTCAGACTGTACTTGTGCGTCTCTGTATATGATTGGATAATCTGTTAAAGGGCGGTACTTTCTGAAAGTCCCTCTTATATTCACACCCAAGAATAAAGATTTAGATTTGCTCGGAGAGAAACTTGCTGTGTATATGTTTCTTTATCTCAAAGGGCAAATCTCACAGATCTGGTTTCGGTATTGCACGGCACACCAAAGCAAAGAGAATACCCCTAATCTTGATTTATTTCCTTTCACCCACGCCATTTTTTTTTTTTTTTTTGGCTGGGGTCCCCCTTAATATCCATACCAGACCTGAAGGGCCTGGTTATTGAATTTGGGGGGACCCCTACACTTTTTTTTTTTTTTTTATATCAATGAATGACTGTTCTCTGTGTTACAGAGCCGACAATTCATTTGCCGGCAATAGCAGCAAGTGATTTTAAATAGCTTTTTTTTCAGCTAAAATTAAACTTTGTCATTCGAATAATTCAAATTCATTTGAATTCATTCAAATTCATTTGTTATATCTGCTATAATAATTTCTTTCGAATTAGTTGAAATTCGATATTGGTAGTTGGATTCGAATAAATTGGAGCTGAAATTCGTAAACTGAATTTTTCCTGCAAAAATGACACTTTGTCATTCTAATTCATTCGAATCCATTCAAATTCATTCGAACCCATTCAAATTCATTCGAATCCATTCAAATTCATTCGAATTCATTCGAATCATTCGTTATATCCGCTATAATAATTTCTTTCATATTAGTTGAAATTCGATATTTGGTAGTCGGATTCGAATAAATTCGGCGACAAAATTCGTAAACGGAATTTCGTATTCCGTACGGAATTCGGATTCGAAAAAAAATTCGGCGACAAAATTCGTAAACGGAATTTCGTATTCCGTACGGAATTCGGATTCGAAAAAATTCGTACTATGGATTCGTAAATTCGTACGAATTTCGAAAAATTCATACAAAACGAATCGCACATGTCTACTTACTACAAAAACTGCTTTTGAGCATTGAAACCTTGTTGAGTAGAAAACATTTTACCCAAAGCACATTCACATGTGCGTTAGAAAAGTTTTTGAACAAACCAACATCTTTGGTGTATTACATTTTTTTTTGGTCACATTGTAAATATCCTTTTTTTGGGTCAACAGGCATGTTTCCAAACATAACATACACAACTCAGGAACTTACAAAGTTCAACTTTGATAAAGTGTAGGCAATATCAGTCATTAGTATGTCCAAATTGTGTTGATAGTGCCTTCTTTAAATGGGGTGATGTCACCCCTGTAAAAGCAAATTTTAAAGATGAACACAAATTGGGATTCAAAATGGGGATTTCCCTCCTGATCCCATGCATAATGTCAAGATGTGATAGCTCCCATCATGGGGGATCAATGTACGTGTTTTGGGGGTGCAACCCCTTCCTAACACTTACTTCAGTTGCGAGGAAGGGGTTGCGCCAACAAAACGCGTACCTTGATATCCCGTGATGGCAGATAGCACATGTTGACACACCGTGTGCATCTTCAAAATGTGGCTTTTAAAATACTTTAAAACTTGTTTTTAAAAGCAAAAAAAACACAATAAAATTGTACATTTTTGTGTGTTTTATATTCTGCCTAAAACATCAATGATGTTCTTCATTTTTTGTTGAACATTATTGATGTTTTCCTTTATCTTTTCTAAATCACGATTGCACCCCATTATCTCCCCGATGAGGATCTGGGCACTTTCACTGGTGAAATTAGATTCTTCTTCCACAACATCTACATCACTTAAAAGAAAAAAAAACACCATGTATTATAAATATGCAGGCATCCATCTATTACCTTAAGCTGTGGTCTCAGACACTCACCTGTTGTGGTGACAATTTCACCCACTTCATAAACATCTCTCTCCTCATCCTCTGCTTGTGGTTTTGGGATTTCCTCTTCTTTAGGATGTGTGGGGTATGTAGTATCCTCAGATGTCCAGAGTCTATTTCTCCCCTGTGTGAATAAAAAACAGGTATACTTAGCACACAGATATTTGAGGGCAGAAATAGGAAGATGAAACATTGCTTGGAAGTGTTGTACAATTGTCTGTTTTGGCAGAGTTCCAAGCTGAAGAAATTTTTAGTTCCCTTCTAAAGCTGGAATACTTACCTTTATTGTTAAAGTATCACACATAGAGACACCCCTAGTATCTACTGGAGCACCTGTGTGGGACACCCTAAAACGTTTGTTCTGGTGTCCCACACTAGTGCTCCTGCGTCCAGATGGGTAAACAGCTGCTGAGTGTCCTCTACTTACACTGAATCAAGTTTGCATTTCATTCTAGTTACAAGCCCATCTATACAACAAACTAATTGTAATACAAATAGCCCTGAACAAATGTAGTTAACCTGCATCCGCCAAAAACATCTTATAAGTGGGCGAACGAACAATGTTTCCTACGACTGATTACTGTGCCTATGAACATGAAAGTTGTAATTTTAAACTGTACAACAGTAAAGAAAAGCACAATATGGACACACTACAACTACTTATTTTTTTTAAGAACTCTCTTGATTCTTCTGTACTGATCATGCTCCCTCAATTTGAGGTCTGACCATCGTTTCCTCAATTGATCCTTGGATCGCCGTACCCCAAAATTCCGGAGCAGACTCTTCACAACTTTAGCCATGATCTTGGCCTTTCTGATATTTGGGTTGGGGTAAGGTCCATACTTCCCATCATAGTCGGCCCTCTTCAAGATGTCCACCATCTCTACCATCTCTACAAAGGACATATTTGAGGCCTATATGGGGAATAGACTATAAAGCATGTCAGGGGCGGGTGGAGTTTCACGCATGCGCAGTGTATATAAAGCATGACACGTGTGCATCGTATGTACGATCTGTGAGCAGAGGACAGAGTATCAGAAGCTATGATCGTTCTAACGAAGGTACAATTTGAACTTGGTGCATCAGTGGCCTATACTGCTTCTAGATTGAGGTCTATATTGGGACAAGATTAGGAGAGTTCAGCCTGACATTAGGGTTTGTCTTGTGTTGTGTCTTGCAGATAAAATGGATGGGTTCAAAGACCCCAGCTTTCTCCCAATCTTCATAGACAAGTACAGGGAGCTGCCCTGACTGTGGGAGGTCAAACATCCACATTATAATAACAAAATAAAGAGGCAGGCAGAGATGGAGAAACTGCTTGAGTTGGTGAAGCCGCAGATCCCCACGGCAGACATCAACTATTTAAAAAAAAATTATTGGTGGCCTGAGGAGCACATATAATCATGAGCGTACTAAGGTTCAGAAATCCATGAGATCAGGAGCAGCAGCAGATGACATTTAAGTCCCCAGGCTGTTTTACTATGAGAGACTTCATTTTCTGGCAGACCAGACTGAAGTCAGGGAATCCTTCTCAACCCTTCCTTCCATGCTTCCTTCCACCCCAGCTGAGGCTTCCGACGCCCACCCTGGGCCTTCCAGCCAGGAAGATGTGGAGGAGCCCAGATTGAGCCAGGTATAGTATTGTTCAACATAATTCTTGTCGTAAAATAAATGATGGTAACTCAATGTTATTATTGATCACTAATTGCTGATTTAATAAAGAGACAGTAGTGGGCAAAAATGTTTGGGACAAGAATGAAAAATGCTTGGGTCAGAATGATAGTCTTTTCTATTTATTAACATTCAATTTGCAACAGTCATGAGCTGAAAATTGTGTGTGATTGAATAGAAAAGATAGAATTTTTGAACCAAAAATTAAAACTAAGTCCTTTTTCATACACAGGAAAGCCTCAGCCAGGAGGAGGGCATGGAATGTGGCAGCCAGGAGGTGGCCAGGGAATGTGGCAGCCAGGAGGTGGCTGTGGAATGTGGAGGCCAGGAGGTGGCGGGGGAAGTGGCAGCCAGGAGGTGGCGGGGGGGAAGTGGCAGCCAGGAGGTGGCTGTGCCCAGTAGGAGCCTCACACAATCTCCGGTTCCCCCCCTCCGCCTTCAAACCAAAAGGGCCAGGAAGGGGAGTAACGTGGAGGAGGCAGCACTCAGGCTGATTAGGGATGCTAAAGAGACCCTCAGAACCACGCCCTCTCTTCAAGAGGCCTTTGCGTGCATGACTGCATACAAAATGCAGCAAATGGAGGAGGGCCAATGCCTCTTGTGTGAGAAAATGATGGTCATCACCCAAAATAAGGGGTTGAGGGGCCAACTCACACTCAAAACCCACCTGTGTGAGTTGGACCATCCTCCTCCTCCTGCCACACCTCCAACACCACAGCCACAGTCTGGAAGGAAGCGTGTAAGGAAGACAAAAAAGTGATGGCCTGGGATCAGTCTGGCCTGGCAAAAGATGCAGGCTGTTGTATGACCACATATACCAAACAACTAAAAAACTTTCAGCGCTAAAAAAACAGTCATTAAAAATTAAATATCTGGACAGTATCCGGAATAAGACCCAGGCTGCTGTTCATACACATTATCTACAAAAAACAGCGCTCAATGGGAAAAAGTTCAAAACTTGGCAATCCGAAAGGATAGAGAAGAACAGGACACAGTGCAATCCAATCCTGTTCATATCATTTGACAAGAAACTGGTAAAAACAATCAACGAATAAAAATAAATGCACAGTACCGCCTCAGGTCCCAAAAGTAAGGGGTTAAACCACAATGCTGGGGGGTGTTCACTCCAGTCTGCCCGTGGGGAAGTATCGCTGATGGTAACAGGGGGACCGCTTTACTCTGTCAGCTATGGAGGATAAAACTGCTGCAGTCGGAAGTTGTGCTGGTGTCCCCAGCTTGGCTGTGCCTTGGAATGGATTGACACGTCAAACACCCTCTTTTGCGGCATTGAAAGATGCCCGGCCTATCATCAAAGTTTGTATTGTTGCAGTGATCTAATATGGTTTTCCTACATGTCTTGCTGTACCCATGTATATGTGTTTTTCACTACAGTGGTGTTGTTGTATTAGGCACATTAGACAGGGTTTAATGACATACCGCAAGGGAATTGATTATAAGGGGTTAATATCTGAAGCAACCTGTAATCTTGCCCTAATTGGCGCTGGTTTTGCCTTTAAATTCCACTTCCTTCATGGCTCCCGTAACTTTGATAAAGCGCATGCGCGCGAAACATGTAGGTCACGGTCGCCATGCCAACCAAGCACTGTTTGCGTACCGCCTCCTTGCCGTGCTGACCAGCGGAGGGTTTCCTCATCTGGGTCCTGTGGCGTTTTCACTTCCGCTCTCTCAGTCCACTGGCCAGGACGTGGGATTGAAGTGAACTGACGTAGGCACAGACGAGCGGGGGACACCAGCACACCTTCCGGCTGCAGCAGTTTTATCCTCCATAGCTGACAGAGTAAAGCAGTCCCCCTTTTACCATCAGCGATACTTCCCCACGGGCAGACCGGAGAGAACACCCCCCAGCATTGTGGTTAACCCCTTACTTTTTGGACCTGAGGCGATACTGTGCATTTATTTTTATTTGTTGATTATTTTTATTCGTTGATTGTTTTTACCAGTTTCTTCTCAAATGATATGAACAGGATTGGATTGCACTGTGTCCTGTTCTTCTCTATCATTTCGGATTGCCAAGTTTTGAGCGCTGTTTTTTGTAGATAATGTTGTATGACCACAGCCTGGGGACATAGCTGTCATCTGCTGCTGTTCCTGATCTCTTGTAGTCCTGGACCGGATTGTGCTCACTATTATATGGACTCCTCAGGCCACCAATTTTGGCTGGCAAATAATTGATGTGTGCCCTGGGGTACAAAGGCTTCGCCAATTTCAGCAGTTTCTCCAGCGTTGCCTTCCTCTTTATTTTGTTATGACCCATAATAAATTGATTTTTTTTTACAGAAATACTTGCCTATGTGTTTAACTTCAAAAACGACAGTTTGCTTGTGAGTAGGCAGGTACATTCCAAAAATACAATGTCAAATTAACAAGGGACACCCACACAAACCAACCTCCTTGAGATTAAAAAATACAAGATAATAATGGTGTTGTGGTAACTTGACACACAAAACGAGAAAAAATATTAGGGAGATCACTATAAAAAAATTATTATGGAGATCTGATGAAAAAAAAAAAAAAAAATGTATTCAGGAGATCACGAGAAATAATAAAGAAATCAGTTTATGAGAACTCTGTTTGAATATCAGCAGCAAAACAACTTCACTCTTCTAGCATTTTAACGAAGAAGAGAATGTGCTGCAATAAACGATTTAAAAAATTGAAGCGTGACGAATGTGCTATCTCCATTATGAACGGTAGTTTTACCAGACGGAGCGCTTTCATCTCGTAATTTATTCTGAGCATGTGTGGCAATTTGTGCATCAGAATTGTGTACACACGATCAGAATTTATGTGAAGGGATTTTGTTGTCGGGAAAATTTGAGAACAAGATCTCAAATATTGTGTGACGGAAAATCCGATGGAAAATGTCCAATGGAGCCTACACACGGTTGGAATATCCGACAAAAAGCTCCCATCAAACATTTTCCATCAGAAAATCCGACCGTGTGTACGCGTAACAGTGTACAAAACACCTCCAGGTTGACATATTGCATTGAATTTTACACAAAATCACAGTGTTGCAGATTAAAAAGGAATTATAACTTTTAATACCATTAAATTACAATATGGCATGAGTAGAAATTGTATATGCTATAAAAAAAAATGTATTTGCTATAATTTTGTACCTTTCAAATGAAATACAAATTTAAAGAGCTACACACTAGTAAATGTTTACCACCTAAAGCCTCTGAGAGACTTTTATTTTCACTTGTATGTCTGTACTTTTTATTATTAATATGTGTGTAGTTTTTATTATTAATATGTAAAAAAAAAAATGTATTTGGTGTGAAAAAGCAGGAAACGTACAGGTGCGAGATCACTAGCCAAATAGTGAAGTGTTATTGAACATGGAAAGCATAGTTCGGGGGGGTGTATTCCTTCTGGAAATGGGGAAATATATCTTCTTGTTATGAACTGCTGCTTCTCTGAGTGTTGAAGCAGCTGTTCTGTCTGCATGCATTGATTCCTTGCTACCTTAAAAGCTGGATAATAGATGGAAAACAAACACAGAAAGGGTTGCCAGACCTCACAGACACAGAACTGATCTTTGCATTAGCTTAGGCTCTCTCAGGGGGTATACACTATCAAAAGAGCTTCTCTTCTGTCATTGTAGGAGACAAGCAGTGGAGATCTGAATGTGAAATCTTTATACGCACAATGAGAGCTGTGCTAAGAGAGATCGCACGCCAAAAGGGGTCACTTCTCAGACAACTTAATTTCAGAGTTGGCAAAGCAGCAAAAATGCCATATAAAAAAATATAAAAAAAGAACATTGCTTCAAATATGAAACATTATTATAAAAGTGAGTAGCCCAAAAGTGTTACTTTAAATGCATGTTAAGGATATTTTTTAATGTAAATGACTTGTGTACCAAATGAAGAAGAATTTACATCCAGCCAAAGTATATGTGTTTACTGATGGGACTCAGATGGGTAATTTGAATTTCCTGACCCACCTCAAGTCACCACACAATGGGTTACCACCTCCTCTGGAGATCCACAGGACAACCTCTTCCTAGCTAAATAAAAGACAGCCCCTCCCCCAACTAAAGTGTTCTTCTTTTTTGGAAGGCAGATGGGTCTTAAAGAGACAGTGTACCTGTTTTTTGGTGAGAGGTAATATGATTTTCTCCATATATTTTGTGCAAATGTGAGCTTGCCACACCTGTTAGTGGCACAGAAGACAACGGTAGGAGGGGCAATGTGAGGAAAATGTTTACAAGATTGGGTATAAGAATTTATACTGCTACAAGTCCACCATGCCAGTGATACCGAAAACATAGAATCATCTGGGGGCTTTTTTCCCTAGTTTTTCTAGTACCTAAGGCAGGAGCCTTCTGGCCTGTTTTCAGTTTGAAGGAATCAAATGTGTTCATGCACACCAAGAGGTTCAAGATGGAGTCCATGCAGACAGAGGGATAGTTCAGCAAGAGGACCAGTTAGTGTCAATCGACCTGCCGACTCATACTTCCATGTATCGATCAATGCCCAGCATCAGAGGCATGTGAGATTTGCAGTGGCCAGATGTCACTTCCAGTTCAGGTGTCTGCCTTTTACAGAACTTGCACAGCCCCAGTAATCTTTTGAAGACCTTTTGGCAGTGGTGGTACCTTGGACCAGGTGGCACATGAGGGCGTTTTAATTTGCCTTCTTTAGTCTATGAGCTGGGATGTCTATGGATCAGAAAATCTTTGTGCCTATACAAATTCAGCAAGAACTGAAATTTTGGATATCGCCACTTTGCTTCTTTTGGGGGTGCAGGGATTCTCATCCAAGATTGTTCAGACCTTGGTGACCAGAAGATCATCGATGAATGCTACATATGAGAGGATATGAAAGAAGTTTGTTTTGTTTGCTCAACCTGTCCTCTCCTGTGTTCCCTGCTCTAGCTAATATCCATTTTACAGTCAGCGCTAGAGGTTGGTCTGGCATACAACTCCATTTAAGGCACAGATCTCTATCTTATCTTTCACAGGCTGCAGATCAGTGCAAAAGCCAGTGATCAGATGCATCTTGCAGATGACAATCTATTTGACCTTGAGGGAAATTCTTGTTCGCTCTGTGGGACTTAGGCTTGGATCTGAGAGCACCCTTTGCTCCAATGATTTTGTTTCCATTGAAGCACCTCGTGGTAAAACTAGTTCTTCTGACAGCAACTACTTCAGACAGAAGGATGTTGAAGATTGCTACACTTTCCTGCAAGGGCCCTTTGGTGTCTTTTCTTTTTTTTTTACCAGAGATAGGGATACTATGTCTATCTCCAAAGTTCAATTTTAAAGTGGTATCCAGTTTCCAGCAAAACTGGGAAGTAGTCCCTTCGAGTTTTCACATGAGAGTCACTGAGTGCACAGCAGGAAGACTTCAGTTCCTTATTGTCAGAAACCATGAATCAGACCAAGACAGAAGTACAGTTGAATCACAATTGTTTAATAATAAAAGTAAATAGAACAAACGTAGTCAAAACATAGCCAAAGTTCGGTAACCGGAACGGATAGTCAGCCAAGCCAGAAAGTCAGGGATCAGTGTAGCGGAACAGTAAGCTGGATCTGAAGCCAGAAGGGATGTCATCCAAGCAAGTCGTTTACAGGAACGCAGGAGATAGTCTCTGTTAAGGATGAGCCGAACACCCCCCCGCTCGGCTCGCACCAGAACCCGCAAACGGACCTAAAGTCCGTGCGAGCTTTAGAACGCTATTAGTTATAATGGATGTGAACGCTCGAAATTAAAAGTGCTAATTTTAAAGGCTAATATGCATGTTAATGTCATAAAAAGTGTTTGGGGACCTGGGTCCTGCCCCAGGGGACATGTATCAATGCAAAAAGAAGTTTTAAAAACGTCCGTTTTTTTAGGAGCAGTGATTTTAATAATGCTTAAATTGAAACAATAAAAGTGTAATATTCCTTTAAATTTCGTACCTGGGGGGTGTCTATAGTATGCATGTGAAGGGGCGCATGTTTCCCGTGTTTAGAACTGTCTCTCCGCAAAGTGTCATTTTTGAAAGTAAAAAAGCTATTTAAAATCACTCGCGGCTAATGTGTATTGACGGCTCCCGTAATACAGAGAACAGTCATTCATTGAAACTCATTCATAAAAAAAAAGTCATTGATAAAAAATAAAAAAAAATGAAAAAAAAAAAGCGTAGGGGTCCCCCCAAATTCAATAACCAGGCCCTTCAGGTCTGGGATAGATATTAAGGGGAACCCCAGCCAAAAAAAAAAAAAAAATGGCGTAGGGTCCCCCTCAAAATCCATACCAGACCCTTGAGGTCTGGTATGGATTTTAAGGGGAACCCTAGCCAAAAAAAATGGCGTAGGGTCCCCCTCAAAATCCATACCAGACCCTTATCCGAGCACGCAACCTGGCAGGCCTCAGGAAAAGAGGGGGGGACGAGAGCGGCCCCCCCTCCCGCCTGAACCGTACCAGGCCACATGCCCTCAACATTGGGAGGATGCTTTGGGGATCTAAGACCCCCAAAGCACCTTGTCCCCATGTTGATGAGGACAAGGGCCTCTTCCCCACAACCGTGCCCGGTGGTTGTGGGGGTCTGCGGGCAGGGGGCTTATCAGAATCTGGAAGCCCCCTTTAACAAGGGGACCCCCAGATCCCGCCCCCCCCCTGTGTGAAATGGTAAAGGGGTACAAAAGTACCCCTACCATTTCACCAAAAAAGTGTCAAAAATTGTAAAAATGACAGGAGACGGTCTTTGACAATTCCTTTATTAAAATCTTCTTTCTTCTTTCTTCATCCTTCGGTTTCTTCATCTTCTCCTTCCGTCATCTTCTTCCATCTTCTTCTTCCATTTTCTTCTTCCTCCGATCCGCTTCTTCTTGCGCTGGTCTTCTCGTCCTTCTCGTCCGGCATCTTCTTCTGTCGGCGTCGGCGTCGGTGTCGGTGTCTTCTTGGGCCGCTCCGCGCAATGGGAGGCTCCGCTGTGTGAGGCTCCGCTCCGTCTGACAGGTCTTTTAAAACGGAGGGCACCTGGTGACCCCGCCCCCCTCTGACGTCATGGGGAAAGCCATCATGGAATTCCCCATGACGTCCCCGTACGTCAGAGGGGGCGGGGTCACCAGGTGCCCTCCATTATAAAAGACCTGTCAAACGGAGCCTCACCTCACACAGCGGGAGCCTCCCATTGTGCGGAGCGGCCCAAGAAGAGACAGAGACACCGACGCCGACGGAAGAAGATGCCGGACGAGAAGGACGAGAAGACCAGCGCAAGAAGAAGCGGATCGGAGGAAGAAGCGGATCGGAGGAAGAAGAAAATGGAAGAAGAAGATGGAAGAAGAAGATGAAGAAACCGAAGGATGAAGAAAGAAGAAAGAAGATTTTAATAAAGGAATTGTCAAAGACCGTCTCCTGTCATTTTTACAATTTTTGCCACTTTTTTGGTGAAATGGTAGGGGTACAATACCCCCTTACCATTTCACACAGGGGGGGGGGGGCCGGGATCTGGGGTCCCCTTGTTAAAGGGGGCTTCCAGATTCCGATAAGCCCCCCGCCTGCAGACCCCCACAACCACCGGGCACGGTTGTGGGGAAGAGGCCCTTGTCCTCATCAACATGGGGACAAGGTGCTTTGGGGGTCTTAGACAATGTTGAGGGCATGTGGCCTGGTACGGTTCAGGCGGGAGGGGGGGCCGCTCTCGTCCCCCCCTCTTTTCCTGCGGCCTGCCAGGTTGCGTGCTCGGATAAGGGTCTGGTATGGATTATGAGGGGGACCCCACGCCATTTTTTTTGGCTAGGGTTCCCCTTAAAATCCTTACCTCAAGGGTCTGGTATGGATTTTGAGGGGGACCCTACGCCATTTTTTTTTTTTTTTTTGGCTGGGGTTCCCCTAATATCCATCCCAGACCTGAAGGGCCTGGTTATTGAATTAGGGGGGACCCCTACGCTTTTTTTTTGTTTTTTTATCAATGAATGACAGTTCTCTGTGTTACAGGAGCCATCAATTCATTAGCCGCGAGTGCTTTTAAATAGCTTTTTTTCTGCAAAAATTACACTTTTTTGCAGGGAAAGTTCTAAGCACAGGAAACCTTCCCCCCTTCACAGGCCACCTATAGACACCCCCCCAGATGTGATACTGCAATGCTGTTCTAACAGCATGCACACACATATCCCCAGAAATAAAGCATATCTTGTCAGCAGTCAGCAACACACTGACACGCTGACACTGACTGAAACAGAATATGCAAGGCCGCCGGCACGGCGGCCTCTTATACCGTGGGGCGTGTACTAAAGCCCCTGAGCTATAATTGGCTACAGGCATCCTGCCTGTAGCGAATTATGGCTCTCCTCGCTGCCGGCGCTGTGATTGGCCAAGCATGCGGGGTCACAGTGCATGCTTGGCCAATCATCAGCCAGCATTGCACTGCGCGGGCCGCAATGAATTGCGGGGCCGCTCGCATCACACGAATTTGATGCGAGCGGCCCCAATAGTTCTGGGCTCGCCGAGCGAGCGAACGCCCGGTGCTCGATTCGAACATGGGTTCGAATCGAACACCGGGCCCGTCCTTAGTCTCTGTGATGTTGACCAAGGCGAAAGCAGAGATCCTCTGGGCTGGATGTCATAAGTAGGCAGGATTGACAAGCAGGATATCATCAACAGGTGAGTAATCGTGGAGAGGTAGTAGCTGGCAATTAGCCGACAGCTGAGCGGCCAGCTCAGAGAAGAAAAGGCTAAGCCCAGCCCTGACACTTACACATGTCCAAGTTACTAACAGTGTACTTGGTCAAAAGAGGAAAGTGGGCAATCTTTTCATTTAGCCACCAGGTCCTCAAGAGTCATCCACTGTTGGGTTACCAGGGTGATTATATTGGCATGCCGGAAGTAGGCCTTTCTCCTCTGAAACAATTACAAGCTTATTTGACTAGATGGGAGGCCGCCTTTGGGGCAGTTATGCCAGGATTGCTTGGAAGATATATGTAAGATGACTAGCTTAAAGGTCTTGTGCAGCCTTCATTCAACCTTACAAACTAAATGTGCTGTCAGCAAGTTTGGGGCAAGAGAGAAATAATTATTTTTGGCTTTAGCAGCTTTTCTTTAATTTGTAGTGTCTCTTTTCATTTGTTCTCTCCCAACCATTTATTCAGCTATGGTATATCCCATAGTGTGCTGCCGTGAGGTGGGCCAGGAAAACTGAAAATTGATATCAAATACTTACTGTAATTTTCCTTTCCTGGCACATCCTCACGTCAGCACAGGACTCCCTCCCTAGTGGCCTGTCGCAGGCTAGGTAATTGAACACTTTAGTTGGGGGAGGGGCTGTCTTTTATTTAGTTAGGAAGAAGTGGTCCTGTGGGGCTCCAGAGGAGGTGTTAACCCATTGTGTGCTGATTTGAGGATGGGCTAGGAAAGGAAAATGACGGTACTTATTTGATAACAATTTTCCGTTATCCTGAGACTGGTCTTTCACTACTTTATCTATCTCTCATCCCTGTATAACATGGCCCAGACCAATTTCTGTATTTCTGCCATGGACCTGTTTATGTGGCAATATATTCATCATTACTTAAAGTGTTACTAAACCCAGGACCCTGCACTTTATATGTTCTCCCACGGTACACCCGGCAGATTATATTTACTAGTTCCATGTTCTACCGTGTGTACCACACGGTAGGACATGGAAATAGTAAATATAATCTGCTAAATATCTTTTCTCATCAGCCGTTAGAGCAGTCTTGTAACTTCTATCAGTGCCCAGCCAAGAACTGGTGAAAGCTTGTAGGAGGAGTTTTCTAACTGTCCTATGAGACTGCAAGACCCCTGACCCTCTGTCTGGACAGGGCTGATTGGCCCTGTGATGATCACATGCACTCTCCCAAGAAAAAAAAACCTCTATAGCAACACACACCAAACTGAGCATGTGCAGCCTGACTCCGTAGACTCTGTGTTATAAGGAAATTATCAGGGGACAGTGGAAGGAGGGGAGGATCAGAGAAATCAGGATCAAACAGCCTTTTTACACAATGTGGAGGATTAACCCCTTGGGTTCCACAGTGAGTATAACAAGCATGCTTTACTGCATATATAGACTGATTTTACTGTTGTTGGTTTAGTAACACTTTAAGATAACAAATATATCATTTTTTTTTTTTTCGTGATAACCAAGGCTTTATTTAGGTGTTATTGTCTTATATAGATTATTTTATTTTAAATGCAATCTATAGGAAAAAAAGGATGTAATACAATTGCAAAAATACAAATGTATCCACTTTTACCACTATTAGATTTTTTTTTTTTTTTAGTGCTACTGTATATAAAATGTGTCATTTTTATTTGATTATTTGTTCAGTTTATAATGACACTAAAATAAAATTTCTGGTACAAAGCATTGCAAAGATGTTTACAAATTAAAAAAAATGTTTTTAAATTTCACAAATTTTTCTTAACCACTTGCCAAGCCAAGCCAATTTAGACACTTCTCTCCTACATGTAAAAATCATATTTCTTTTGCTAGAAAATTACTCAGGACTCCCAAACATTATGTATATTTTTTTTTTAGCAGAGACCCTATGGAATAAAATGCTGGTCATTGCAATTTTTTATGTCACACAGTATTTGCGCAGCAATATTTTTTGTAATAAAAACACTTACATGAATTAAGAAAAAAACAAAAACATATTTACCCCAATTTTTTTAGATACCTAACATGTCACTCTTTAAAATTGTGTACACTCGTGGAATAGCACCAAACTTTGATACTTAAAAATTTCCATAGGCTACACTTTAAAGATTTTTAAAGGTTACCAGTTTAGAGTTACAGAAGAGGTCTAGTGCTATAAATATTGCTCTCACTCTAATGATCGAAGCAATACCACATGTGTGGTTTGAATGCCGTTTACATATGCGGGCGTGACCTACGTATGTGTTCACTTCTGCGTGTAAGCACAAGGGGATGGGGGCGCTTTAAAAAACAAACAAAAAATTATTAATTTTTTTTTACACTTTCTCTTTAATTTTTTTATTTTTTGATCACTTTTATATCTATTACAAGTAATGTAAAAATATTGCAATAAAAAACGCAATTGGCAGGGTCCTGAAGACCAATATCGTTGGTCAATTCAGGTGGCAGGTTACCGACTCACCTAATCGTGTGCCGTTCCTTATCAAAACAGGAGAAGTAGTCAAAATTAAAAGGGGAGTGGGAATAGGAAAAGGAACAAACTGCGGTTTAACCTGATATAACTTTATTAGAACAATTAGTAGAAAAGAAATGATAATTGAAAGGAAAGCATAAACAATAGGAAATTGCACATGGTAAAAACTGACAACATTGTCACTTAAAAACACATGCCCATGAGCTCAGCCATATCCAAATCATCCACATGTGGCAGGCCAATTGTTTCAGCAGTGAAGGGTCCTCTTGAGAGGATTGGAAGTTACCTAGGTGCCCTACTGAAAAAAATGGTCTTTGAGTTACCCTCATACATCAGAGACACTCTTGACGTATTAGCAAAAATGTAAGAAGTAACTGTATCCCCTGGAACTCTCCTGGTAGGCATTGATGTAGAGTCTCCTTATACATCTATACCCCATGAATTGGGGTTGGCAGCGGTGTCACACATTCTGAATGAGTTCATCCTTGAGATACTACAATTTGCCTTGAGCAATAATTGCTTTAAATTTCTAGGCGTTTACTATAGACAAATACAAGGCACCTCCATGGGGGCCCCTTGGGCACCTGCCTATGCGTGGTTACACCTTGACTATTGGGAAGAGGATGTTTTACTGTTCTGAATCTTATCTAGACCATGCCAAATTAGGGCTAAGATGTATTGATGATGTCCTGCTGCTGTGGCAGGGGTCTGTTAAATGAATCCCTTGAAGAGTTCTTGAGCGAACTGAACGAAAACAGGCGCAATATACGCCTAACATTCAACTACGATTTGAACAAAATTTTTGTTTTTGGACCTCCTAATAAGGAAAGATAGAGACCAGCTTTCCACGAAAATACTTCGTAAAGCAACAGCAGCAAACACCCTTCTTTAGGCATCCAGCCATCACCTTAAAGTGGTGGGACACCCTGAAAAAAGAAACTTTAAAAAAATGTTAATAAGAATTTAAAATGAAAAAAATATATATATATATTTTTTTTACTTACCAGAAATGGCTGTTGCTAGGCAGATCGTCCTAATCTGCGTCTTCCAGCGCCACGGTGATCTTCTCTCATTCCGTCTTCTAGTGAATGGGGCTATTAGGTAGCATACTTACTGAGACCGAGATGCCGAGAGCGGTTCACCCTTACGACCCGGCGCAATCTGCCCCCTGGTGATGGGACAGGAAGCAAACAACACCAGGAGGCACAGGTCACCTCCGTCAGGTAGGCGGAACCAGTGTGGAGCTGAGAACCTGGCCCGAGCAGACCGTCAGGTGGCAGAAAGAAGAGGCAGGAGCCCGAACACCCGGCTGAGGGTCTAACATCGGGACAACTAGGAAGTCCGTGAAGGCCGGGAGTCTAGCACAAGTCACTGAGCAGCAAGATACTAAGTCCAGGTTACAGGCCGAGGGTCAAACACAGGAGAGGTCAGCAAAGTCCGTTGAGCAATCCGGGGGTCAAACACAGGAGGAGTAGCAAAGTCCGTTGAGCAAGTCAGGGGTCAAACACAGGAGAAGTAGCAAGTCCGTTGAGCAAGCCAGGGGTCAAACACAGGAGAAGTAGCAAAGTCCATTGAGTAGGCCAGGGGTCAAACACAGGAGAAGTAGCAAAGTCCGTTGAGCAGGGCAGGGGTCAAACACAGGAGAGGTCAGCAATGTCAGGCAATCCGGGTCAAATACTAGGAGGCAGATCAGGTTTACACTGGGGAAATACAGGACACACAGGCACTAAGCTGGAAAGACAGACCAGCAAAGTGCCTGTACGTCAGACCGCTTTTATAAGCGCCCAGGGGACACTAATTGTGCGCCATTGCGCACAGGCGTGCGCCAGTGCGCATGCGCGAGTGCTGGACCGCCGAGCCGCGAGTGCGCATGCATCGGGCCGCTCGTCCGGCGCCGCTGTCCTGACAGTGCCCCCCCCCCCGAGGGGTGGCCTCTGGACACCCAAACTGGTCATTAGCTCAGGGTGAGCCTGGTGAAATGCCCGGATCAAGCGTGGGGCATGTAGGTTCCTTGAGGGTTCCCACGAATTGTTCTCAGGGGGGTAACCCTTCCACCTAATCAGGTATTGAAGCTGCCAGCCCATTTTTCTGCAACTCAGAATTTCTTCCACCTCAAACTCCTTCTCGCCCTCGACTAGAACAGGTGGCGGAGGTGGTCTTTCCCTGCCAGGGAAGGGACTGGGGGTGATGGGCTTCAGGAGGGAAGCGTGAAAGACTGGGTGAATCCTATAATTCTGTGGTAGATGGAGTTCAAAGGCCACAGGGTTTACGACCCTTTTGATCTTGAACGGGCCGATGAACCTTGGCCCCAATTTCTGAGAAGGAACGGGCAATTTCAGGTTGGTGGAGGACAGCCAGACATCTTCTTTGATTCCGAAAGCCGGGTTCTCTTTCCTCCCTTTATTAAAGTGCTTGCTGTACCCTTCTTGAGCCTCTTGCATTAATTTTTGTAATTTTTGGAAGTTGCCTTGTAGAGACTCTATACGGTCCTGAGCTGCAGGGACAGAGTTTTCCAGGGAGATTCGGGAAGGAATGAGGGGTGGAAGCCGAAGTTAGCCCAGAAAGGTGTTTGCTTAGTGGCGGAGTGGATAGAATTGTACCCAAACTCGGCGTATGGTAAGAGAGAGGACCAGTCATTTTGAGAATCTGAGCAGAAGCAACGGAAGTTTTGTGGGGACAAGATGGTGCTGGGCTCGGTTTCTTGGGCAGTTTCCAGGAACATGCGGGAGAGCGCATTGGCCTTTACATTTTTGGAGCCTGGTCTATAGGCAATGAGAAAATTGAATCTCGAGAAGAAAAGGGCCCATCTGGCCTGCCTGGGTCTCAGTCGTTTGGCTGTCCTAAGATATTCGAGATTCTTATGGTCGGTCCAGACCATAAAGGGGTGAGACGCCCCCTCCAAGAGATACCGCCACTCTTCAAGGGCAAATTTAATGGCTAGTATTTCCCTGTCCCCCACGTCGTAATTCCTCTCAGGAGGGCTCAGTTTTCGGGAGGCGAAGGCCACCGGGTGAAAGAGAGCTTTAGCGCCCTGGCGCTGGGAGAGGATGGCCCCGAGAGCAGTTTCGGAGGCATCCACCTCCAGCACAAAAGGCAATGCGGGATCTGGATGCCATAGGATCAGGGCAGAGGAGAACAGGGACTTTAACTGGGCAAAGGCCGCCTGGGCTTCTGGAGACCAACGGAACTGATTGTGTTGATGGGTGAGTAGGGTGATTGGTGCCACAATGGAGGAAAAGCAAACGATGAATCTCCGGTAAAAGTTGACAAACCCGATAAACCTCTGAACTCCCTTTTTGTCCTTGGGAGCCGGCCAATCCTGGATGGCTTGGACTTTTTGTGGGTCCATTGCGACCCCATTGGTGGAAATAATAAACCCCAGGAATTGTACGGTGGATTTTTCGAACTCACATTTTTCTGCTTTGAGATAGAGTTTGTGTTGCCTGAGGATGGTGAGGACTATCTTAACGTGCCTTTGGTGGAGTTCAGGAGTGGCAGAGAAGATAAGGATATCATCTAGATAGACCACTAGGAAATCATCCAGGTATCTTCGGAAGATATCGTTCACTAAATGTTGGAACGTCGCCAGGGCATTACAGAGCCCGAACGGCATTACAAGGTACTCGTAGTGCCCGAACCTTGATCTGAAAGCGGTCTTCCACTCATCACCCGCCCTGATCCGTATGAGATTATAGGCCCCGCGAAAATCAAGTTTGGAAAAGATCCGTGCAGACCGAAAGCGCTAAAAAAATTCGGGGATAAGGGGAAGTGGATACCTGTTTTTAATGGTGATTTTGTTGATTTCTCTGTAATCAATACAGGGTCTCAGCGAGCCATCCTTCTTCTCAACGAAGAAGATACCGGCTCTGGCCGGTGATGAAGAGGGACGAATGAACCCCTTGGCCAGGTTCTCGTCTATGTAAGTTTTGAGGGTTTTTAACTCGGTTTCTGATAGGGGGAAGATATGGCCGAAAGAGACCGCAGCACCGGGTAAGAGATCTATAGGACAGTCGTAGGGCCGGTGAGGCGGTAGGTGGTCGGCCTGTTGTTTGTCAAAGACATCCTTGAACTCAAGGTAGACAGATGGGACGTGTTTCAGGCTGTCGGGCACCGGTACTAGGGCCGAGCAAGAAGCTGGGGTTGGAGAGGAGCAGTTTTGGGAGCAGTATTGGGAAGGGAAGGAGACCTCCTTCGTCCGCCAGTTAATTAGGGGTTCATGTGCTTGCAGCCAGGGAAGCCCCAAAATGATGGGGAACATGGGAGACGGAATGATGTCCAAGCGGAGGAGTTCCTTATGGCCAGAATCGGTGGTGACAAGGATGGGGCTGGTTTCATAGGTGATCAAGCCGGAACGCGGAAGGGATCCATCGGCTAGATGAACCTGGAGGCACTGCTTCTTGGGGACAAGGGAAAGACGAAGCCTGGCAGCGAGGGAGGAATCCAAGAAGCAGCTGCATGCCCCGGAATCAACTATGGCTGGGAGGCGGACCTCCTTTCCCGTTAACTGTAGAGAGATAAAGAGGATAATGTAAGTTTGGGATAGACCGGAGACCTGGTAATTAAAGTTAAGCTTGGAGAAGGACTTACTAGGCCTTATGGGGCAGGTGCGAAGGAAGTGCCCGGAACCTCCGCAATAAAGGCACAAGTTGGCCTGTCGCCTGCGTAAACGATCTTCTGGGGTCAAAGGGGCACGGACCAGGCCTAACTGCATGGTTTCAATTCCGGGAGTGGCCACAGGTGGTACATGGAAGGGGGACTGGGCAGGACTCGGCTTGGGCAACATCCAGCTGGGACGGGGTGACTGAAAGCGTTCAGCGCGGCGTTCTCGCATGCGCCGGTCAATCTTGGTGACCGCTTGTATGAGATCTTCCAGGGATTCCGGGATGTCAATCCGGGCGAGTTCATCCTTGAGGGTATCAGAAAGTCCTTGGCAGAATTGATATTTAAGGGCCGGCTCATTCCAGCCGGTGTCGGCTGACCATTTCCTGAATTCTGCTGTGTAATCTGCAACCGGTCTCTGGCCCTGGGAGAGGTTGTGTAAGGTGGTTTAGACTGTGGCGCCTTTCTGGGGGTCATCGTAAAGCTGGCCCATACTCTCAAAGAACGTGTCCACTGAATTCAGCACAGGGTTCCTTTGCTCCATTAGGCTATGAGCCCCTGCCTGGGGTTCCTCGGCCAGGAGAGAGATGATGAACCCTACTTTCACTACCTTAGAGGAGAAGATTCTGTGTTGAAGGGCCAAATACAAGGAGCAGGCGTTCTTGAAAGCCCTAAATTTCTTGCGGTCGCCAGAGAACCGCTCAGGTATAGGCACCCTGGGTTCAGGAGAGGCCACGACAACTGTGGGGTTGGTAGGTGCTGCAGACGGGGGGACCCCGCTGGTGGTGGCAGAGTTGACAGCTGCGGGGTTGGATGGCCCGGTCAGTTGCTGTAAGCGGCTGTCAATTTGGGTGTATCCCACTTGTAGCTTTTGGACAGCCTCAGTAAGTGCTGCCATCAGCTGGCACAGGATCTCAAGGGGAGAACACGCTCTGTCGGTCTCGGACATGGCTGGTCTGTACTATCAGGTAGCGTACTTACCGAGACCGAGATGCCGAGAGCGGTTCACCCTTACGACCCACCGCAATCTGCCCCCTGGTGATGGGACAGGGAGCAAACGACACCAGGAGGCACAGGTCACCTCCGTCAGGTAGGCAGAACCAGTGTGGAGCTGAGAACCTGGCCCGAGCAGACCGGCAGGTGGCAGAAAGAAGAGGCAAGAGCCCAAACACCCGGCTGAGGGTCTAACACCGGGGCAACTAGGAAGGATGTGAAGGCTGGGAGTCTAGCACAAGTCACTGAGCAGCAAGATACTAAGTCCAGGTTACAGGAGAGGTCAGCAAAGTCTGTTGAGCAAGCCGGGGGTCAAACACAGGAGGAGTAGCAAAGTCCGTTGAGCAAGCCGGGGGTCAAACACAGGAGAAGTAGCAAGTCCGTTGAGCAAGCCAGGGGTCAAACACAGGAGAAGTAGCAAGGTCCGCTGAGCAGGCCAGGGGTCAAACACAGGAGAAGTAGCAAAGTCCGTTGAGCAGGCCAGGGGTCAAACACAGGAGAGGTCAGCAATGTCAGGCAATCCGGGTCAAATAATAGGAGGCAGATCAGGTTTACACTGGGGAAATACAGGACACACAGGCACTAAGCTGGAAAGACAGACCAGCAAAGTGCCTGTGCGTCAGACCGCTTTTATAAGCGCCCAGGGGACGCTAATTGTGCGCCATTGCACACAGGCATGCGCCAGTGCGCATCCACGAGCGCAGGACCGCCGAGCCGCGAGTGTGCATGCGCCGGAGCGCCGGGCCCCCCACATGCGCACTGGAGAGCGGGCCGCTCATCCGGCGCCGCTGTCCTGACAGGGGCGCGGTGTGTTATGGGAACTGTGTCCCACAACACATCGCGTTCCCCATTCACAAATTAGACTTGCGCATACGCAGTAGGCCACGCGCCGACTCGCGCATGCGCAGTAGGCAGCGCGCCGACTCGCGCATGCGCAGTAGGCAGCGCGCCGACTCGCGCATGCGCAGTAGGAAACGGGAAGCCGTTTCCCTTACTGAGGATGGCGGCGCGGGAACCGGATCGCCGAGGGACAGCTCGTCCTCCACGACCGACATCGTGGGCGCCCTGGGAGGGTAAGTGTAAGTCAGCAGCTACTTTTTTTTTAGCTGCTGACTTTTAAAAAAAAAATTTGTAAGGGGAAACACCCCTTTAAGTCTTTTGTTAGAGATATACCGACGGGCCAGTTTCTGAGAATTATTGTAGATGCAACTGCTCACTGGATAGGGACTATCAGGCTGAATCAAAGCAACTTTATAAAAGGTTTAGAGAAAGGGGTTGCCCGCATAGATCTTTAAAGAACTCAAGAAAGCGAGCATCCGCAACTGACCGGAAAGATCTGCTAATATCAAAAATTGACCAAGACGCCAACAAGAGCATCTCTGATAAAGTGAAAATCCCCGCGTTTGGTACACAGTGGGAGGATGTGCGAATGATCTTGACCAAACATTGGAACGTAGTGACTCAAGCCCCCCAGATGGCCCCTATAGTTGGCCCTAAACCCTTCATGGTAGCAAGGAGAGCCAAAAATCTGACTGAATATACCAGACCTAATCCATGCAAGTGGCTCATGGACCTACCTCCGGTGCAAGGGATGTATGCCTGTGGGAAATGCCACATTTGTGGATTTGTAGATAGATTGGACTTCTTTACAGATGCAACAGGAAGAAACGTGTATCAAATAAAACATTTCATTAACTGCAATACTACACGAGTACTGTATATGCTGGAATGTCCCTGCCATAAAATGTACATAGGCAAAACAAAGCATCCCTTAAAGGTCCGCATAGGGGAACATCTCTCGAGTATTCGCTCCCTGGATGACGATACCCCCCATAAGAGAACACTTCTCAAAATATTACAACAGGGAACAAAACGGACTCAAAATGAAGGGGTCCTGTGACGGATCCTTTTCCTCACTCCGCTGAGTGATTCCGTCAGTAATACTGCTTCCTCCAATCTGACCCTCAGAGAGATATATTATTATAGCTGCATTGAATACAAGTCTAGCAGAAAATAGCTTATAGAATCTTGAACTGATTTATTGGGCAGAATACAGCCTTTTTATACACATTTAGCACAAGGGGTTGATAATGAGGTAGGGCTGCTCATGGTTACTCCCCCCTCCCCTATAGCAACAACTTAAAAGACAATCACATAATTAACATGTTAATTAACCCAGCAGCCTAGGTGACCAGACAGTCCGTCTCCAGATCAGCTCTTTCAAGGTTTGTGTATTATTCAAAATTAACATCCAAGAAACAGTCTCTCAAAAATGTAACAAAAGAGATTAATATAGCAATGTGGATAAATATTACTTACTTATATTTTAAGTAATGCAAGATATTTTTTCTCACTCACCCTGTACCAGGATGGCACAGGGTGGCTTAGACATAAGAGTTGTATGGGGAACTGATACATGGGTTTCCCAACCTTTCCAAGGGATTCTTGGTTCCATGTGCCCTCCCGTCACAGGTTCTATGTGCTAAAACTTCCAATTAGAAGAGGTGACTTTGACATGGTACTCTTTCAAAAAGGGATTTTTCGGCTGGGGATTTTTTTCGTCTCGCGTCGAATGGATTAAACACTGAGCTGAATTTACAGGTATTCTTGACTCCGTATGTTGATCTCCACCGAATTGACCAGTTGTCAAAATATTATACCAAGCCTCAGTTTGTACAAATGTATCTATCTGTATACAGTTTTACATTCACATTTTAATACAACTACTACTGAATTCAATAGATGTGATTAAAAGCATATGATGTCAACTTATGAATGTCGATTTAGCTTATACATCAATGATCATATACTATGAACTGTAATAATCATATACTGCCACAAGTAGCAGCGGTGTAAAAACATTTTTCCCTTACAGCAGTCTGAATTCATCTATGAGGTTAACATGACCATGTCTAGGCAGGAAGTGATGTAACAGGAAGTAATTCCCTGAGTGTCACTTTAAATGCCTATAAAAAGGATTCTGTTCAGGCAAACACTTCACCCTGAAGAAACCCACATCACAAGTGGGTAAAACATGTTGATGTGTGTGCCTACACATGCCCTCTGCCGATAGCCAACCTGAGCTTTTCATCACCCCTTAGCCCTCACCCTGTCTCCGCAAAATGGAAATCCACGAACAACCAAAAACTGGAAGTAGACAGCCAGGCGGCCCCATGCTGGTTTTGAGTGAATCACACCCTGTGTATGTCATAAGGACTAGGAAGACAGAGATTTGCATCCTGCATACCTGTGGACCCCTGCAAAGCACTCTGGATTCACCACCTTGTCGTTGCAATCGAGGACCAGATCAATATCGTCTAAACAGTGAGTCTTTTTCAAGCTGGTATACCCAGCAAGCGACCACAGCCTGAACACTTTTTGGGGCTTTGTGATTTGACTTAGCTGACTATATCTTTCTATCCAACTTATATGCGGTGCTGTCTTTAATGTTTCATGGAAACATGGTGCTGAATGATTAACAGGCTCACTGGGGATCTATTGTTCATCCTTGACTCAAGTCACATTGCTACATCACTGCATGCTGTATTCCACTACTTTACCATCTCTATGACTGATAGTGCTGCACCGAGAAACCAAATCTGCCTTGTTCACTAACTGGCAGGGATACCTTCCAGACAAAATTTGCATTTATTTGTCTGTGATGATCAATGCCTTTTTCAATACTGTAGATACCCAACGCAGCAGCTTTAAAGGCATATAGGGAGTCTGGAGGTCCATGGTTAAGCACAATACAGATACCGGTCTGTGCTACCAAGGTTTCCCAGAACTCACCTCGTGTTTTTAAGTGACAACGTTGTCAGTTTTTATCATGTGCAATTTCCTATTGTTTATGCTTTCCTTTCAATGATTTTTTTTCTACTAATTGTTTTAATAAAGTTTTATCATGTTAAACCGCAGTTTGTTCCTTTTCCTACACTGAAGGCAAGGACATCTTGGGTCCTATTCCCACTACCCCCTTTTTTTGAAGTAATGTAAACATCCCTTGTAATAGGAATAGGGCATGACAGGTCCTCTTTACAGAGAGATCTGGGGTCTATAAGTCCCCAGATCTCTCCTCTATGCTGGAAAGCTTGAGCCTCCGAGGGTCATAGAGAGGGCAGGGAACCATCTGGTCCATGGTCAGCTCTATGGTAAACCGCCTATGGCGACGGAATCATTCTCCCACTCCCTGATCGCACAGGCAAGACCGGAGAAGCACTGGAGTGACGGGAGGGGGGACACTGCCTGTAAAAGCAATCAAGTGGCTTAAGAGCTGCTATGATGGCTGTTACATTGCAGGGAATCACCTACTGAAAAAAGATATCTGGATGATACCTGTAGCTGCAGGCATCATTCAGATATCTTCACTTTAAGTCCCTGACGTCACACGGGGGAAGTCATTAATGAGATACAAAAAAATTTAAGAAGAAAATAAATAAAACCTAAAAAAAATGTTTAAATATTAATGATTAAAAAATATAAATTAAAAAAGCACAAGCTCAGCTAAAGCAGGTCTGAGTATTCTGGGCTCTATAAAACTCCCAGGCTGCTTAGGGAGGTTGCTCCATCCTGGAACAAACTAAAGCCTCGTACACACGATCTGATTTTCTGCAGACAAAGCATCAGACTTTTGCCCGAAAAGCATGTGCCATGAACATGTCTTGCATACAAACAGTACACAATTGTCTGCCAACAAACACGAACGTGGTGACGTACTAGACGAACTACGAGCCAATAAAGAGGAAGTTCAATTGTCAGGTGCCACTCTTCTGCTAATTTCGGGTTAGTAGAAGCTTGGTGAGTGTTGATTTGTGCTTTTCATTTTGTGCTTTTCATTTCGCGCTTTTCAGTTCGTTTCTGAATGGCCGTTCGTCAACCAGACATGTTGTGGAATCGGAGGAGATAACGTGTTATTTATTATTGGCCTTGGAGTTATTGCTTTGACCCAAGTCCAGTCCAGGAACAAGAAGAGGAGGATTTCTTGGACCAAAAATGTGTTGCTTTATTAATCGTGATGCCTTTACTGCGGGAGCTCCAGGAGAATAATCCGGATGATTTTCAGAGTTATCTCCGGATGAAGGACCCCTGCTTTCACCAACTCTTGGCATTGTTGACACCCAATATTAAGAAGCAAGACACATATGCATGATGCTTTTTTTTATTTTTTTTGTTGAATAATGATTTGATTTGTTATATTTTCTATTTGTGGATGCATAGAATGCACTTATTGGTTAAGTTCTATTGGCAGATAGAATGTCTAATTGTATTTGTTTTCTTTTTTAATGCATAAAAACTGTGGAGAATAATACTTGGCTATGTGTTTTACTTCAAATGACAGTTTGGGAGTAGGCAGTTACATTGTAAAAAATACAATGTAAAATTAACAAGGGACACCAACATAGTTGTATCTTTGACCTTAAAGCGGAATTCCACCCTAAAGTGGAACTTACGCTTTTCGGAACCCTCCCCCCCTCCGGTGTCACATTTGGCACCTTTCGGGGGGGGGGGGGGGTGCAGATACCTAAGACAGGTATCTGCACCCACTTCCGGGCATAAACTCCCACGGGAGTTTACACCACTTCCTGTCCTGGCGCGCTGTCACACGTGTCCCGGCAGACAGCGCTGACGATTCTCATTGCGCTGCGCAACTCGCGCATGCGCAGTAGGGAACCGGGAAGTGAAGCCACTTCCTGATTTCCTCACTGAAAATGGCGCCGGCAGCAGCAGAGAGCCGATCGATCGATCGGCCTCTGCTGCCCACATCGCTGGAACTTGTGACAGGTAAGTGTCCATTTATTAAAAGCCAGCAGCTGCAGTATTTGTAGCTGCTGGCTTTTATTTTATTTTTTTCAGGTACCGTCCCGCTTTAACCAGCTGAGATCTGCGCCATAGCCAAATGACGGCTACAGCGCGGATCTAATGTGCCAGGACGACATCTATTGACGTCGTCCCGGCAACGAGCTGCCTGCGCGCCCCCTGAAGGGCGCGCGCGGCGCGCTTTGTGATCCGCGAGTCTGTAAGACTCGCTGGATCACAGATCTGAGTAAAGGGTCGATCCCGACCCCTTACCACGTGATCAGCTGTCAGCCAATGACAGCTGATCATGTGAAAATAACTGAGCCGGTAATCGGCTTTTTTTCCTGCTCGCGCTGACAGCGTCAGCATCAGTCCCTCTCACTGCAATATGCCCAGGGTCCACGGTGCCCACATTTACAAAAATAAAGTGCCCACTAGCTCCACCTGTCAGTGCCCACAGTGCCATCAGTCATTGCCCACAGTGCCATCTGTCAGTGCCCACAGTGCCATCTGTCAGTGCCCACAGTGCCAGTGCTGCACATTCAGTGTCACCTACCAGTGCTCATCAGTGTCTGCTACCAGTGCTCATCAGTGTCCCCTACCAGTGCCCATCAGTGTCCCCTACCAGTGCCCATCAGTGCCCCTACAGTGCCCATCAGTGCCACCTATCAGTGCCTTCCCTCAGTGCCCATCCGTGCCACCCATCCGTGCCCATCAGTGCCATCTTTGCTGTGCCCATCAGTACCGACTTATCTGTCCCCACCAGTGCAGCCTATCAGTGCCCACCAGTGCAGTTTATCAGTGCCTACCAGTGCAGCCTATCAGTGCCCACCAGTGCCGCCTCATCAGTGCATATCAATGAAGCAGAAAAATTACCCGTTTGAAAAATTTTATAACAAACTATTAAACATGATTTTATTTTTAAATTTTCCATCTTTTTTTATTTGTTTAGCAAAAAATAAAAACCCCAGCTGTGATTAAATACCACCGAAAGAAAGCTCTATTTGTGGGAAAAAAAATGGTAAAAATTTCATTTGGATACAGCGTTGTATGACCGCACAATTGTCATTCCAAGTGCGTCAGCGCCGAAAGCTGAAAATTGGTCTAGTCACGAGGGGGGTTTAAGTGCAAAGTAATCAGGTGGTTAAAAAACGGGATAATGGTGTTGTGGTAACTTGCACCAAAAAAAACAAAAAAACAAGCATAATAATATTATTCTAATATTATTCTATTATTCTTGATATCACTAGAAAAAAAAAGCCTTTCAAAATTTGTTTGCCATAACTCCTTCAGTATCACCAGCAAAGCAGCTTCATTATTATCCCATTAAAGAAGAAGAGAATGTGCGCTGCATTTTAAAATTTTATAATTTGCCGCGTCACGAATGTCAATTCTCCATTACGAACGCTAGTTTACAAGACTGACCGCTTCCAGCTCATCCTTGCTTGTCTTGCGTGTTTTTACTTTGGACTTTTGTCTGACGGACTTGTCTACACATGATTGTAAAATCTGACAACAGACATTTGTCCGCGGAAAATTTATAAGCCTGCCATCCAACATTTGTCCACGGAAAATCCGACAACAATTGTCCGATGGAGCGTACAAACGGTCGGATTTTCGGCCAACAGTCTGTTAACACACAATTCCCGTCGGGAAATCTGATCATGTGTACGAGCCTTAAGAAACACTTGCTTGTGTGGAGAGATTAAGTCTGTGTGATGAAGGACTATGATTTATTTGGTGTTACAGTCAGGTGCCAGGGCAGCAGTAGGTTGCTTCTAGACAGGTAGTTAGCGTTAGTGTTTGTAGTTAGCAGCCCAACGTGGCAAGAATTCATTTTCTTTTTTTTTTTTTTTTGCTATTTTAATGCCTGTACTTTGTGGACACAGACTTTGTAAATAAACCATACTTGTGTTTTACCAAGATCCTGCTGTCTGCTGTGCCTTTTTCACTGTGCTGTGCACTCATCCAGGGAGTCATGCACAACCTGCTACTGAGCTAATTTCTCACAATTTATATATATATATATATATATATATATATATATATATATATATATATATATATATATATACATACTGTGTATGTGTGTGTATATATATATATATATATATATATATATATATATTTATATATTGTGACAGTAGGAGATGCTGTCTAGGTGGAATTGACGGTTTGGGGGACACAGGGTATGCACATTTGCTTGGTGCAAGGCTACAGAGCATAAATGTGGACTGGAGAGAACTGCTTTTGCAGCTTTCTCCAGGTTTTGGTATTTGGTCATGGGGCTCTGTAGTTTGGAGGTTCCAGAGTGTCTTGGGTGGGACGGAATCTCCAACCCTGTGTCCAGATTTTGTAAATTGCCAGCAGGGTGTGTGCTCAGGTGAGCACAGCACTTATAATGAGTGTATGGGAAGACTTCATGGCTCCCAGTTGGAGACTGCTCCACACCCAGAGAGACAGCAGGTCTCCAGGAGTCAGAGAGGTTGCAGGAGGCAGCCAGAACGTGCGACTGCAAGAAGCAGTGCAACAGCCTGAGGACTAAGGCCAGAGCGAAGCTGTGGGCGCTGAAGAGAAGCCATCCATAGTGAGGAAATCCTGTGGTCTGTGTATCGAAGTGCAGCCAGGCAAAAGGCATTGCGTGTTGCAGGTTGTGTACCTGTGAATGAAAAGTCAATTTTTTTTTTTTCTTCTATGAACTGTTTGTGTGCATGAGACAGCACAATCTGTGTGTGCACTGTGCAGGTGAGGAAAGCTTGCATCAAGTGAAAAGCAACTTGCTTTAAAGTGACAGTGCTTCATTTTTTGCTGGAGGGCACAAAAGTGCAGTGAAGTGACTGCGAATATGGAGAGCCCACCAGTGTTTGAATCTGCAGTGGATTGGTGCAAGCGGCACCTAGCAGCACTGAACCCAGATAAAGAGGAAAGCAAGCCAACCCTCAGTGCAAGGAGAGAGTGGGGGCATGTTGTCTCCAAGTGTCCTTTGTCTCAGTCTCCAATACAAGGTGACAAGGCCAGACAAAGGTCTGCAACAAGGTTTAGGAAGCCTGATTTGAGTCCCAGGAGTGTCCAAAAGGCTGATCAGAAGTTCAAGAAGTATGTGGTTGCCCGTAGCAACCGTGGTGATGTCAAGTCTGCAAACTATGCAAGAAACGTATTGCCGACAGAGGATCGTGGCAAGTTGAAAGCAACAATGCTTCAAGGAGTGAAAAGTCGCTGCATTTGGGAGAGTCAGCAAAGTGCAGCTGGGAGACCACCGTTTCCATTAGCAACCAGAGAAAATGTGCCAATGAGAATGAGGAGCTACAGGGAAGAGGTGCCCCACCATCCTCATAGAGATGCCAGTGAGATTATGCATGTTGGGAGAGTGCCATCTCCCTTAGCAACAGGAGAAAGTCGCCAAGTAACATGCCAGGAATGTGGTCAACTGGGATCTTTTCTTGTCCTAGCTTGTGGAATACAGCTGCTGATATTGTTGCTGGGCTTAACTCTTCACCTGCAAGCCCGGAGTCCTGTGTTAAAATGCTTGCAGTCACCCCTGGCAACAAAGAAGAAATTCCTGTTGTGCCTGCTGCAGTTTCATCCTATGGCCACCAGGGAGAGTTGGCCAGTAAAAGTGCGATAAAGGAAAGACAACATACTCAAATGAAGCCAGAGTTAACTGCTACAGATTATGGTAAGACTGTTGCAGTTTGTGGGACTGATCCCAGTGAAGTGGGAGTATATCCAGCTGGGAGATCGGCAGGAGGTGTAAAAATGGACTTGCTGCAGTGTGCTACCCGGAGTAGTGGGGAGACACAGGTTGAAGCTCAACCTGCAGCAAGGTTAAGAACTCAAAAAGACTGGACTCTGTATGTGCCTGGTGTAATCCACCAGAGTGTTGAAAGTGGTAACCTAGGGGTGACCAATACAGTTTGTGTGCCAGGTTCCCTAGTGACAGGTGCTACAGAGATGCCCAGGGAAACCTCCCAGGAGCCCACAATGGTGAGGCACGTGGTTTCCCAGGACAACTGTGGAGCCACCCTAGTGGGCAAAAGAATGCCTTTGGAGAGGAAGGATGGTGTGCTGAGCGGCACACAGGGTGCTGTGTGTTCTGACCAAAAACAGCCTGTTAAAGCTTATAACACTGCTATGTGTTCAAAAGTAATAAGGAAAGAGTGATGTCTCCCTTGGCAACCAGACGCAGAGCCTCAGGGTTGTCCATGGAAGTCTCAGGGACTCTCCATGCGCTTGAGCCAGAGATTTTCCAGGACAACACTGACTTTGCTCTGGTGGAACAGACTGGGTCTACACCATGCAGTGAGAGTTTGTGTGAGCAGTCTGTTTACCATATGTGTAACCCAGTTGGTAAGAGGTTAAGTCAGCTGGCCACAGCTGAAGGTACACAGCTGAGTGTGTTAGCGCCTCTGGAGCAAGGTGGTGATGGTGTATTGCAGCCTGCCTTGTTTGAAGCATTAGCAAAGGGTAAAAGCATGTTGTCAAAATGTGATTTATATAGAACTGACAAAGGTACTGTTTGTGCTGCTGAATCCCAGGTGCCTCCTAGAGCAGATGAGGTACTGCTGATCCCTCATAATAGAAGCACAATGGATTGGGACGGTTGGGCCAAACAATTACTAGCCATGTTAGACAAGGCTATGTTGAGTGACAGGGGTGTGAATACAACAACTGCTATACCAGATCAGGGCGCATGCATGGCAGATGTGGTGTTCACAGCCCAGCAGCTGAATGTCAAGTGTCAAGGTGACCTGCAGAGGCTTATTGGTGAGTTAGAGGGCATCAGAGGAGCGTCAGGCTGTGATGGATACCTCCAGTGAGGTGGAGGCCCCTTTTAATTTCTCGGGCCCTCAAGCGGCAGTGAATGAGCCCCTCCATGTCCCCAAAAATGTTTTGCATATTGATGTGAAGTGTGTAGAAATTACAGATATGCCTCCATTACAGTCAGATGTGGTAGTGCTGCATGGTACCAAAGGGTGGAGCCAGGTAATGCAAGCTGTGCTGGGTAACATTAATCACCAGTGGAACTGGTTGGTACGGTGCTTATTAATAGTCTGGCAAGTGATCACACAGTTCACTGTGAGGGTGCTTCCGGATAAGGTTCAGTACGGAAGGCGCTCTGGGGGCTGCTGGAGACATCAGAGGTCTCTCCGCCTGATGCGGTGATGGACATGTCTGCTAGTGCGGTCCGAGGTGCGGCTGAGCAGGGTTTAGTAAATGGCGCGGATACTGCCTCAACCGCTAAACCTCCTAAGAAGGAAGGGCCAGATATGGACGCGGCAAAAGCAGACATTCTGTCTGTCACCTGCAGAGAGGTACAAGTTGGGGTACCCGGAGATGCTTTTAAATATAGTATGGCGAGGAACAAAAATTGTGACATGGAAAAATGTGAGCTGACAAAGATTGGTTTTGCTATAAATGGGTCATGTGTTGCTCAATGTCAATTGCTAGGACAACTGCCCACAGAGATTTGGACAACAGGTGAAGGGAAGCCTTGTGAAGGTCCCATAGGGGGTAGCTGCTCACCTGTGTGTTGTCCCTCCTTGGGCCTGGCCCTACCAAACCCTGAACAAGAAAGAATTGACGGTATCGGTAATTGGAGAAATGGTGGTGTATTACTGAATGTTAATGTAAATAATGACCTTGATATGGCCATGAATAATTTCTTGGAAAATGAGCATGATACACAGATGTTGAGCTCTGGGGAGTTGGTAGTCAAAGGTAAAGGCAAAAGAGTTGGTAAACCCAAGAGACCTATTGTGATGGGTAAAACAGGTATTAGTGAGGGAAAAGGTGGTTCCTCATCAGGCGTAGTGTCTGGAGCAAGTTCCCTACAGAATCCGGAAACTGAGTTGGAAGGAAGTAGCAGGAAAGGCAGGATTCCACCAGAAAAGAAATGTGAGCTCAGGAACCCCAAGGATAGAGGGAGTAGGCTGAGGATACAGAACTGTAGGACCCCGTTGCGATCCAGAGTAGGGCGTGCCTGGAAACGCACCCGAAAAAAAAATTGGGCCTACGCAGCGAACAGCTGGCGCAGAAGTGCCCCAATCAAGGATTCGGGCTGGTGTGTTCCGGCCCCTTCGGGTTCGAAACAAGGGGAGGGGATATGTGACAGTAGGAGATTGCTTTCCACAGGGTGCTTTCCTGCCCACTTCAAAACTTCCAAAACCCTGTAGTTGGAGACTGCTCCACACCCAGAGAGACAGCAGGTCTCCAGGAGTCAGGGGTTCTCACCATCACTGCAAAAAAACAGCCTGAGGACTAAGGCCAGAGCGAAGCTGTGGGCGCTGAAGAGAAGCCATCCATAGTGAGGAAATCCTGTGGTCTGTGTGACCAGGACAAAGCGCAGAGGTACTGCTAAAGAGCCAGGTGGGCTAGCATTTTCTGTGAGTGTTTATTTGCTGGAGAAGAACCCCTGTGTGGGAAACCTTTATGTCAAAGACTTTCATTTGCCTTTTTAATAAAAATGGGCTACCATGCCCTTAAATATAGTTCCTGACTGGCTTGAATCGCTAACAATATATATATATATATATATATATATATATATATTGTGACACGTCAGGTTTCTGAGCTCAATGGTAGTGCTAAAACATTGAGTTTACTCCCTGCCAGATGTACTGTAGTTTTCATTGCTTTCCTGCTTTCCTGCCCACTTCAAAACTTCCAAAAGGTATCGTATGTTTTCCCACACAGGGGTTCTCACCATCACTGCAAAAACATAACATTTAGCCTCCTGGCTCCTGTGGCAGCTTTACTGCTCTATGTACCTCTTCGGAGTCCCTCCTGAACATCAGTACCTTTTTTTTGTCCTCCTGACCACGAAACACGTCCTGGTATTTATGCACAATGGCTGCACCTCAGCTATGCATCTTCCTTACAGCTTCCTAGCTGTGCTGTCCCTCATGGACTCTCTCAGCTTCAGTCCTTCCTCTGTCCCGACCTGGACACCATGGTGCACACCAGCACCTCTCACAGCTCCCTTCACACATTGACCTCTGAGGGGTCTGAGAGGTCTGAGTGCTATCTCTTGCTCTCATATGAAGCCAGCACACACCTGGGCCATTAGTGTGCTTGCTGCTTAGAAACTCTGGTGTAAACCACCATTTTACCCAGTAGCACAGAGTCACCCTGCTACAAAAGTATATATATATCTATCTATATATCTATATATCTATATATCTATATATCTATCTATATATATATATATATATATATATATATATACTTTATAGGGTTGATTTGCTAAAGGCAAGCAAGCTGTTTGCTTTGCAAAGAAATTTTCTCTTTCTAGCTTAGTGAATGTGGTAAAAGTTCACATTGCAAAGAATAATAGTATTTGATCCCCTGCTGATTTTGTACATTTGCCCATTGACAAAGAAATGATCAGTCTATAATATTAATGGTAGGTTTATTTAAACTGTGAGAGACAGAATTAGTGTAAATAAAAGCGTTGTGGTCAGATGAGACTAAAATCAAGCAAAAGCATTAACTCAACTCGCCGTGTTTGGAGGAGGAATGCTGCCTATGACCCCAAGAACACCATCCCCACCGTCAAACATGGAGGTGGAAACATGATGCTTTGTTTTTGTTTTTTTCTTCTAAGGGGACAGGACAAGTTCACTGCAACGAAAGGATGATGAACGGGCCATGTACCGTCAAATCTTGGGTGAGAACCTCCTTCTCTCAACCAGGGCATTGAAAATGGGTCATGGATGGATATTCCAACATGACAATGACCCAAAACACATGGCCAAGGCAACAAAGGAGTAGCTCAAGAAGAAGCACATTAAGGTCCTAGAATGGCCTAGCCAGTCACCAGACCTTAATCGCATATAAATATGTAAAAGGGAGCTCAAGGTTTGAGTTATCAAATGTCAGCCTCGAAACCTTAATTACTTGGAGAGGATCCACAAAGAGGAGTGGGACAAAATGTCTCCTGAGATGTGTGCAAACCTGGTGGCCAACCACAAGAAATGTCTGACCTCTGTGATTGCCAACAAGGGTTTTGCCACCAAGTACTTAATCATTTTGCAAAGGGGTCAAATACTTATTTCACTCATTAAAATGCTAATCAATTTATAACTTTTATGAAATGTGTTTTTCTGTATTTTTTTGTTGTTTTTCTGTCTCTCACTGTTAAAATAAACCTACCATTAAAATGATAGACTTACAAATTATAAAATTACAAAATCAGCAGGGGATCAAATACTTTTTTCCCTCACTGTATGTTTTTTTTACCTTTCAATACTCACTTTTTTATGCATCATTAATCTTTTAAGACTTGGGAACATGCACATATACACCTAAAATTATTTACATCACTCTTTAACCTCCCTGGCGGTATGATTATTTCAAATTTTAGGTGCTGAAAGCGGTACAATTATTTTGCATGGAAATTTGGCGTTATATATTGTAGGCCTGCAATTCTTAGGAATAACTCACTTAAATCTGTCCAAACCAGAGTCTAGTAGACATCCCAGGTATGATAAAGTTTGAAACACAAAATCATAAATTATAATATAATAAATAGCTATAAAAATTATTCAATAATGTAATCAAATCAAAAACACTGAAATTTGCTCAGTTGCAGAATTGTTGCTGTCATTAGATTTAGTGTTTGATGACGAATTTCCCCACAAATCGCTATCGCTCAATTCTGCAAGTGATTCTAATTTATTATCGCTGTTTTCTAGCTGGTCTAAAATCCCTTTTGACATAAAGGGACACTTTTTGGTTGCTATGGACAATCTCCAAATCCCAGGCAGAAAAAAATGTATTTATAATATAAAACTACATGCAGGGCACTGGACAGACCACTAGGGACAAAGGGGATGTGTAATTGTTTTATACAGTACTTAATCTTACAGATTACAGTACTGTATGTGTATTGTGTGTTTTTACTTTTTTGAATTTGGTGCCAATCTCCGCTCCTGTGCGTCGCAAAATCGCAGGGAACGGAGCTCAGCAGCACTCGGGCACTGTGTGATTTGAGCAGAGGAGCTCGCACACACAGTGGGGAGACATCGCAGGATCCATGGGACAAGGTAAGTAACTCTCCCTGTATCCTGAAATGCGATCCCGAGTCTGGCTCAGGGTCACCGCTAATGGTACTGAAATTTCACCCGAGCCAGACTCGGGAATACCGCCAGGGGGGTTAACAGATTGAATTGACTATACATTTTATTGTATATGTTTGTAGCCTTCGGACCCCTGTAGCTCCTGAAACACACTGGCACATCTTACTGAAAAAACACAAAGCTTATCCACTGTGTAGTGGAACTTTTGTTTTTCAAACTCACATTCTTTTACGGTGGAAGCCTTCTTTAGTCTTGACAGCCTCTGTTCAAATATCTTCTCAGTGATGTCAGAGCCTTCACAGTAACTTCCCATAGACCTGAAATTGCAGTATTCTTATTGTTGGAGTAAGGCCTCATTCTAGTCTAGTTAAAGCGGTTCTGCACTCTGCACACTTTTTTTTTTTTTTTGGGCTATATGCCTAGGGCATATAGCTCAATTGGGGGACTTACCTGTTCCATGTTCCATCTCGATCGCCGCCGGTTTTCGTCTTCATCTTCTTCTTGTCTTCTTCTTGTCTGCTGGGGTCCATCTTGCCTGTGGGCATGTGAAACCCCACAGGCACTGTTGATGGCCCAGCATGCACCGCTGTTACTCGCGCGTGCGCAGTAACGGCACATCTGCCGACATCTCACGAGATTTCGGCAGATGTGGCCGAAATCTCGGGAGATTTCGGAAGATGTGGCCGAAATCTTGCGAGATTTCGGAAGATGCCCGCACTGACTCCTGGGATCAATGACACCAGATCCCAGGAGACAGTGCGGCGTGACGACGATCGACGCAGAGACCCCGCCCGCCGCCGCAGAGAGAGAAGACCGGAAGTCTTCAATTACAAGGTAAGTAAAAAAAAAAAAAAAAAAAAAAACATTTCATTTAGTACTCTTTGCCTGATTTGGAAGGCAAAGAGATTTACTAAATGAAATGGGTGCCGAACCGCTTTAACTTAGACACATGGTCTTCCCTACCATACCATGTTAAAGAAGGAAGAGCAGATTACAATGAAACTGTAGATGAATTGTTAAAAATATCACATCCCTTTGATTGTGTTGTAAATACTGTCTGGTGTGTAATTTGTATATATTATGTAACCCTATCAATAAATATGCATTGCGGATAGAACTACCTCTTATCAGCATATAGAACAAAACAGGAAAATAATGAGAATCAACTTCTTTATGCAAACAGGCTATGGTCAGCCTACTATGTAGGCAAACAGAGAAACGGACACAGAGGACTTAGACTACAAAAACCCTCCTAATATCTAATGCCCATCCAAAATTTAAAATGAAATTTGGATTTTTTTTATGAATCCTCTTAAAGATTCATATCAATACATCATGGACTGTATGCACAAGCATTTCCATGTATTCAGAAGGTCAAAATCAAAGATATATCACCAGAGTACAAACAATAATACCTGTTTTGCAAGGAACACTACAGGAGAAGTGGCCACCTTTTCAAACAGAAAGAGGCACCATTACAATGCCTCCAAAGATAAGATCAATAGACATGGACTGTCTGCAGGTACTAGTCAGAGGCAAAAAGCTCCACATTGGATGTAAATGCCATTGAAAGCAATCTCAGATTACAGCACAGGAAATCAGTTCTGAAGGAGATTGAGTTAACTACCAAAATGTACTCTCAGAAAAATTTAATTGAACTACTGAAGTCTCATATTCATAATTGGGGAAATACCAGTATAATGATGGAACTATCACAGCATGCTCTCGAGGTAAAATATGAAGCATGCCATGCAGATGTGGTACAGTGTAGGAACTGAATGAAATAAAACAATTGTTTGATCAAATTGTTAAGGGCCCACATAAAAACATCTGTTCCATTCAAGCTACAGGAGGGAGACCCAACCTATCTGTTATCTGCTAGGACTTCACCTTACTGGGAACAAACCTTGGAAATAAGCAATGTAGAAACAGTGGATGAAATACCAGATCTAATGTGTGATTTAGATGTCTATGATCTGAGTAATTTATTTTCACTGGATCCAAGTGTGAATGTCAGTGACCATATACCAATGTAAATGTAACAATGTGGTATTGTTTGCTTTCTTTGTGTGTCAAAGAAAGGGAAAAGCGTAATAACCTTTGTATATAAGTTATATTTTCCAGGTTCAGTGAGCTCACGAAAAAGTATTTACATATAAAGCAGGTGTATGTATATAGATGTATACTGTATACAGTATACATAAATACACACACCTAACAAAGGTAATGTATATTAGGCTAGGTATTTAAACATGGTAATTATTAATACAGGTTTTTATCTTCCCCAAATGATCAGAAGACTGTCATAAATATTTAAACATATAGGGTACATGTATTGCTTAGTATAGAAGCTTAGTCTTGCTTTATTGTTTTTTTTTTTGGGGGTGTTCTTGGTTGTTTTTTTTCTCCCGTCTGCAGAAACACGTAGTTATTCGCTTGGAATTACATAAGCTTTTTCTATCCAGAATGTATGGGATTCAATCTCAATTATTGTGTGTGTCTGTGTGATGTAATAGATGTGTATGAACTGTCTATATGTAAAAAAAAAAAAACATTTTTTCCAGGGGTGACCATCATCAATAAGAAATGTGAATGTTAGTTTCCATTTGTATTGAGCTCAGTACTGGTACCAAAAAGTTTCTAAATTTTCAATAACCTGTGCACAGATATGAGATCTCAATCACCATAACTTGCAGAAACTGTAGGAATTTTTTTGTTTGTATTTCCCTGGGGCTACGAGGGAAGTTTTCATTTGGAACTTGGAAAGTACAATCGTAAAGTATATAACAATACTTTATTTTGCACCTTATGGCATCTTATGGATTCAGTATGTTTTGTGTTTTTGATTTTCCTTCCAAATTTACTTATGTCCTGTTAATGTGTGTGAAGATTATATGTTTACATGTTGTTGTTCTAGACTTCAAGTACTTAGAAACACATCAAGTTTTTTTCATATAACCTTTTTGTCAGAGCATAGATAGGTGGGTGTGTATTTACATTTTTGAATGTACTTACTGTTGATGGATTTATTACCTCTGCTGGAAGTCTGTTCCAATCATCCACTACTAGTTTAGTCCACTAGGAACCTCTCAGAGGTAAAGTGAGGTGTTATTAATACAGTAGCTTATGAGTTTTGTATTTTAGGAAAAATCCACAAACATCGGTATGACCAAGACTTGGCAAAATGCTTTAGAGGAAAAACACAGAGGACCTTAAAGCACAGTTTGTTTTAAGGAGAAGCCTTGGAATTGGATTAATTGCAGTCAAGCCTAACTAAATTCAAAAATATATATATTTTTTAGGGCTGTGGAAATTAAAGATTAATTCTTTGATTAATCGTTAATTTTTTTGATCGATCAAAAAAATTAACTCACCTCTCCGCCAGCTTTCGGGTCTTCAGGGAGTTCCGTCGGATATCCGGTGACGTCACTGACATCGACGTCACCGGACTCCTTCCCCCTTCCCCAAGTGCCTCCCTCTGCTAACGAAGGGAAGGGGCGAGGATTCCGATGACGTTGAAGTTCTGATTGAACGTAACGCGTACAGGGGAGGAGTTACACATGACATCACCAGCTGCTGCCCTACAGAGCTATCTCAATTGTCGGCTTTACATGCTGTGTTTTTATCATCTTTATGTGAGTAGTTTGTGTTTGAACACAAAAATGTAATCTTATACTTAAGCGGCGAGCACTTACATCTTTTCTTTCTACCCATGACCTAGCGTCCTTGCTGAGATCTAAGGAGATGTGAGAGAAGTTTATGGTCCGTGTTAACCCTTTTCATACCCGCATGCATGACCACCTGTTTGCACAGGGGTCCATGCCATAAGGTGAGAGTAATTAGTTAGACCGGAGGTGGAGGGATTGTCACACTACTGTGGAAACAAAAGACTACGTCAGTGCTACAGTTTGAATTTAAAACATATTTGTGTGAACTGTGAAGTTAAGTCATGGATTATGGAAACTAGCTAGTGTCGGGTGATTGTATATAGTGTATACCACATTTACCACTGACTAATGCAGAGTTGCAATGCATGCAAGGAGATCAGCTAAAAGTAGTTGGATCTGTATGTGCGTTATAATTAATCAAAATTAGTCGATTAATCGATTAAAAAAACTTGATTAATCGAACACGAAAATTTTAATCAGTAACAGCCCTAATATTTTTTGTTTGTCTCTTTCATTAACCAGAGTTTTATGTCCTCTCTCTACTTTAATTATTTTTGTTGCCTGCTTGACTTGCAAATTTGTCCTAAAAGAGGATCAATTAATATGTTAATCACTTCAGGAGATGGAGTTCCCTTTTGTATAGCTGCAATGTTTGGAAGCAGTTTCAATTGTATTTTTTTTTCTTCTAATTTTACCTATTTTTCTTTCTTTCCTTTATCATCTTTATTTTTGGGTGATTCTTGAGTTTGGTTTTGCTATGGTGAAATAAAAAAAAAAGAGGGGAGTTTGGGGAAAATTATATGGAGAACATTTAAAGATGTTGATATAGACTAACAGTTGTTTTTTCCTTTCAACACTGGATAATTGTTTTATATAAATTATGGAAGCTCCCTTATGTAATTTTAGGTATTACCAACTATGACAATGGTAACAGTAACACCAGGTTTTAGCAACAGTCACGTGACTATTTTCTTTGTACAGGTTACACACAGTTCTCTCTCCAGTCATCATCAGGGCCAGATTAAGAACATCATGGACCTGGTGCTGAGGATTTTGGTGGGGCCTTTTATAAACAATAAATAAATAAATAAAAATGCAAAAAATTTTTGTTATAACAAATGAAATTAAAGAGAGAGAGAGAGAGAGAGAGAGAGAAAGGTGATGAAAGAGGTGTGAGGGGTAAGGGAAAGAGGATGAGAGAGAAAGGGGGGATGAGAGAAAGAGGATGCACATGAGCATGTGTGGGAATAACATCAATGCAGCCCGGCCAAGGCAAGTGACCGAAGGCACAGAACCCAGAAGGAAGATCGGGTGAAGATGGAAGCGCCCGGGCCAGATTGATCACAGCACAGCACTGGAGGGCTCAGTCTGACAATTTAAGTGTACCCTAATGTGCTAATATGCTGTGCATACTTGGACATTATGGCATAACCTCTTTAATATCATTGGAACCCAGGAGCCTCTCATGGGGCCCCCTACTAACCTGCATAGTTGCCAACATTTCAAAAATATTTTCAGGGACAAGTGCTATATTTAGAGTAGCTGACATCCCCTATGTTCATCTATAGATCACAATAGTAATTACAAAATTAAATAAGTACTAATAATGGGGCAGAACAAATATGAGGACTGAGATTTCCTTTAGTTGAACTAACAAAAGTGTGCCCATTCTAGAGCTGGTAACAATGAGGATATTCAATATAATTTTAAAGAACTGTTTTTGTGGGTAAGAGGCATAGGGGAGGAGTATGGATGGTATAACAGTGGGCACTATGTACAGAAGATTAGTGTGCAGGGTATGTTAGTGGGCACTATGTACAGGAGATAAGTGTGGGGGGTATGCCAGTTGGCAGTATGTACAGGAGGAGTGTGGAGGGTATGACAGTTGGCCGTATGTACAGGAGAGGAGTGTGGAAGGTATTATGGGGCAGTATGTACAGGAGAGAAGTGTATGACAGTGGGCAGTACGTACAGGAGAGGATTGTGGGGGGTATGACAGGGGACACTATGTATGGGAGAGGGGTGTGGAGGGTATGACAGTGAGCAGTATGTACAGGAGAGGAGTGTGGACGGTAAGACAGTGGGTGGGCAGTATGTACAGGAGAGGAGTGAGGTGGGTATGACAGTGAGCAATATGTACAGGAGAGGAATGTGACAGGTATGACAGCGGGCACTATGTACAGGATAGGATTGTGGGGGGTATAACAGGGGCACTATGTATAGGAGAGGAGTGTGGAGGGTATGGAAGTGAGAAATATGTACAGGAGAGGAGTTTGGAGTGTATGACAGCGGGCACTATATACAGGAGAGAAGAGTATGACAGTGGGCAGTATGTACAGGATATGGTTGTGGGGGGTATGACAAGGGGCACTATGTATAGGAGAGGAGTCTCGAGGGTATGACAGTGGACAGTATGTACAGGAGAGGAGTGTGGAGGTTATGACAGTGAGCAGTATGTACAGGAGAGAAGTGTGGAGCGTATGAGTGAGCACTATGTACAGGTGAGGAGGATGAAGGAATCTGGGAAGGGAAAATTTAAAGGATTGTGGAAGGATGTTTAAGGACTGCATAGTGGTTAAGCGGGCCATACATGAATTTAAATTAAGCCAATTAAGCAGAGACCAGCCATAGTCGATCTTTGTATGGGCTAGCTGGTTGTACTCAAGTCAATCTATTAATCGACTTGAGTACAATCAGCCTGTGAGGTTTTTTCCCAAAACAATCAGTGCTGCCAGCTATCGTTAGCAACACTAATCATTGTATTCTGAGGGTAGGGAAGGCTCCCCACTGGCAGAACACAATAACACTGCGGGAGTGATTTCCCCATCCACAGGTCAGCAGGTGAGAGGGTGTGTGGGGACAGGCTGAGGAGAGATACTAGTCAGTGGCTGGGTAGGCACTGGTTAGTATCAGAGCCAGATACACACAGGTTACATATGCCGCGATCGTTAAAGTGAGAGCAATAATTCTAGCCTTAGACCTCCTCTGTAACTCTAAACATGTAACCTGTAAAAAAATTTAAAGCATCGCTTGGTACACAAAAAAAATCATGCTAAGTGTTTTTTTTAATGAATGAAACAGTTTCTTTCCAAAAAAAAACTTTGAAAAATTGCTGCGCAAATATCGTGTAACATAAAAAGTTGCAAAGACCACCATTTTATTCCATAGGGTCTCTGCTAAAACAATATATATAATGCTTGAGGGTTCTGAGTAATTTTCTATCAAAAAAAAGATGGTTTTTACATGTAGGAGAGAAGTGTCAGAATTGGGCTGGGTGGTTCGTTTTTTTTTTTAGAATTTTTTTTTTATTTATTTATTTTTTTTGGGGGCAAATGGGCCTATCTTGAGAAAGGGGCCTGGAGCTGCAGCTCCAATAGCCCCTATGTTAATCCGGCCCTGGTCATCATATGTGGTCATTTTTTTTTTTTGCGCCATAACTAAGTTCAAAGAGCATTGCTGGAATATCATTTAAATATACTGGGACTGGTGAGGCTCATAGTGATTCGCAAATAACAGGTATAGTATAGTACAATTGTACTTAAGAGTAATTTAGTTTGATATGCCTGAAGCCACAAGTAATTATCTGCATTCTGAAATCAAGTTATTTTGTCTGCTTGGTTGATACTGCCTACCCTGTTCTGGGCCTGCTAAAGGTATGACTCATATAGTAGTGTGTATATAATGTGTGTCACCAGCCAAGGTTTTAACCTATCAGGGTTTGTATAACTGAACTCAGTTTCAGTAAAAGGAGTTAGTGGTAAAAAAATCCCCCCCCCCCCCACCGGAGACTTAAAGGGTTATACACACATACAATGGTAACCAGCAGAAGGTGGGGCAGAGTTATGTGCATGCATATGACAATGGATAAAGAAAGATGGATGGTGAAAATCAGACAACCTGGCTGAAGGGGGTAACCATTCAAATTTTTAAACGTGGTAATGGGAAAGGGTCTCATTATTATGTCTAATAATTATGTTACTACTCAGAATTACAAGATAAGCATTTATTTGAATGCATATGTCTTATGCCTTGTACACACGCTCTGATTTTCTGCCAGAAAATGTGCGATCGGATCATGTTGTCGGAAAATCCAACCGTGTGGGCTCCATCTGACTTTTTCCGTTGGAATTTCGGACGCACAAAGTTTGAGAGCTGGATCTCAAATTTTCCGATAACAAAATCCGATCGGATTTTAATCTCGAGGAGGTTGTTTGGTGTTGGTGTCCCTTGTTAATTTGACTTTGTATTTTTGAAATGTAACTGCCTACTCACAAATAGTACCTGCCTACTCACTGTCCTTTTTGCAGTAAAACACATAGGCAAGTATTTCTTTAACCAAAAAAAACTTTATTAGGTGTCATAATCAAATAAAGAGGAAGGCAACGCTGGAGAAACTGGTGGAGTCCATATATAAGGGAGTACAGTCAGGTCCAAAAGTGCAAGAGATCAGGAACAGCAACAGATGACATCTATGTCTCCAGGCTGTGGTCCTACAAGAGCCTGCATCTTTTGTCAGACCAGACTGAACCCAGGTCATCACTCTCTGGTCTTCCTTCCATGCTTACTTCCAGGCTGTGGCTGTGGTGTTGGAGGTGTGGCAGAAGGAGGAGGAGTATGGTCCAAATCACACAGGTGTGTTTTTGGGGTGATCTGGCCCTTCAATCCCTTATTTAGTGTGATATAAATGAGTTCTTCACACATGAGGCATTGCTCCTCCCCCATTTTCTCCATTTTGCAGCGTGGGGGTGGATTTGAGGGCTGCAGAAGCCTCCCCAATCAGCCTGAGCGCAGACTCCTCCACATTTCTGTGCCTTTTGGTTGGAAGGCGGAGGGGAGAGACCTGACATTCTGTCAGGCTCCTAGGCCTGCCCACCTCCTGGCTGCCACTAACCCCTACCTCCTCCTGGCTGCCACATTCCACAGCCACCTCCTGGCTGCCACATCCCATGCCCTCCTGGCTGAGGTCTTCCTGTGTATGAAAAAGGGACATACTTTTAGTTTTTGGTTCATTAATCACACGCAATTTTCAGCTCATGACTGTTGCAAATTGAATGTTAACAAATAGAAAAGACTATCATTCTGAGCCCAGCATTTTTCATTGTTGTCCCAATTATTTTTGGCCACTACTGTCTATTGATGTGTAAAACACTTTTTAAAATCATCAATTAGTGATCATTAGGCACATCTAGTTAACATCATTCATTTTTACTCCAAAAATATGTAGAACAATACTATACCTGGCTCAAGCTGTGCTCCTCCACATCTTCCTGACTGGAAGTCCCAGGGTGGGCGTCAGAAGCCTCAGCAGGGGTGTAGAAGGAAGCGTGGAGGGAAGTGGAGAGGGATTCCCTGACCTCAGTCTGGTCTGACAGAAAATGCAGCTCTCATAGTATCACAGCCTGGGGACATAAACGTCATCTGCTGCGGCTCCAGATATTATGGACCTCTGGATCTTCTTGCGCTCCCTCATATATGTACTCCTCAGGCCACCAATTTTTGCTTTTAAATAGCTGATGTTTGCCGTGTGTCGCCAGCGCTGCCTGCCTCTTTATTTTGTAATGTAATGGGGGTGTTTAACCTTCCACAGACAGGGCAGCTCCCTGTACTTGTCTATGAATAGGGGGAGGAAGCTGTGGTCGTTGAAACCATCCATTTTCTCTGCAAGACACAACACAAGACAAACCCTAATGTCAGGCTAAACTCGCATAATCTTGTCATAATATAAGCCTCAATCTAGAAGCAGTATAGGCCAGTGATGTAACAAGTTAAAATTGTACCTTCGTTCTAACGATCGGTGATGCCGTTACTCCTTCCTCCGAGCACAGATCGTACGTACGACGCACGCGTGTTACGTTTTATATACAGTGCGCATGTGTGAAACTCCGCCCGCCCTTGACGTTCTTTCTAGTCTATTCCCTGCCCCTTCTGTTTTGGCGCAGTAGGCAGAGCACATGGCTGAGACACAGCAGGTGCGTGCTAATTATTCTAGTAACGAGGAGGACGAAGAAAGCCTGATACGTCCCGATCCCACAGGAGAAGATATAAGGCCTCAAATATGTATTTTGTAGAGATGGTAGAGATAGTGGACATATTGAAGAGGAGCGACTATGATGGGAAGTATGGGCCTTACCCAAACCCAAATGTCAGAAAGGCCAAGATCATGGCTAAAGTTGAGAAGAGTCTGCAGAAGAATTTTGGGGTACGACGATCCAAGGATCAACTGAGGAAACATTGGTCAGACCTGAAACTGAGAGAGCACGACCAGTACAGAAAGATCAAGAGAGTTCTTCAAAAAAGTAAGTAGTTGTCCTGTGTTCATATTGTTATTATTGGTTGCATGCTGCTCCATGTGCTTTTATGTAGTGTTGTACAGTTTAAAATGGCCACTTTCATGTTCATGTGTTCAATCGTTCGTACTAAACATTGTTCGTCCACTTCAAATACAAGGTTTTCTAGTTTTCACTAGTGTGGGACACCAGATCACCCATTTTATTAGGGTGTCACACACATGTGCTCCAGTGGATAATATAGGGGTGTCTCCATATGTGAATCTTCCAGAAAACAGGTAAGTATTCCAGCTAGAGAAAGGATCAAAAAAAATGTTTTCAGCTTTGAACTCTGCTAAAAAAGACAATTGTCTGACACTTCCTAAGCAATGTTTTTTATTCCTATTTGTGCCCTCAAATATCTGTGTGATAAGTAGACCTTATTTTCCTTACCATAGGGGAGAGAAGACTCGGAACGTCTGAGGACACCAGGGACCCCACACCTACCAAAGAAGGGGAAATCCAAAAACCAGAAGTAGAGGAGGAGGAGAAGGAGGAAGGAGAGGTTGTTGAAATTGGCACCACAACAGGTGAGTGTCTGAGACCACAGCTTCAGGTAATAGATGTATGCCTGCATATTTATAATACACAGTGTGTTTTCTTTTTTTAAGGTGATGTGGATGTTGTGAAAGAAGAATCACATTTTACCAGTGAAAGTGCCCAGATCCTCATCGGGGAGATAATGGGGTGCAATCGCGATTTAGATAATCTCACTCGCAGCCAGCCTGTGTCCTGATTACCTGTTACCTACCCGGCTCGTCTGACCACCCCGTGAACTCTGCCTGTACCGACCTCGGCCTGTCCTGTGACCTACCTCCTGTCTTCTCCCTGGAACCTGCACCACTGATACGGTTTGACCTGGCTTGCTTCCTGACCACGATCCTGCCTGAAACCTGTACCCGATTCTGCCTGCCTGACCTTGCTACTGCCTGCTGCCATCTGCACCTGCTGCCACCTGTGGGTCTTCTGCTGAAGCTCTCCTGTGTCTTCACTGGCTCTTTCGGGACTAGCCGACCAGCTGCCACCAAAGACTTTCTGGCACTCGTGCGACTCTGCTCTCCGGCGCCTCCTGTTTACTCTACCAGGGGCCCTGAGCCAGAGTGGTAAGGGAGGCCTTGCTCGTCCATTCAGGCTCTTCTACCAGGTACATTATATCATCCATAAATCTGACCACAAAAGAGGTAGGTATAGTGTGTATGGGTTGCCAAAGTCAACAGATAGAGGTCTGGTATCAGCTGACTTAGCGGTTGGGGGGAGGGGGGTTCCTAATGAGTTTGGGCCAACAAAAAAAAAGCCTCTGGCACTCTGCATGAATTGAAGGACACAAGTAACATTTGTACACATTTTAGGGGGTGTTTAAGGGAAAGCACTACTATAGAGCTGACAAAATACATTGCTAAATGACTAGGCTATAGGTGTGTATGGGCCCAGAAGAGCATGCTGGGGAGGTTAGTGAAGGCAAATATGCATAAAGGACAACAAGCTTGAACAACATCTCCAAGATTATGGAGAAAGCGGTAGTACAACAGATACAACGCCACCTGGACACACACACACTCCTGGACCCGTTAAAATCAGTATTCCGCCCAGGCCATGGGACACAAACCGCACACTCCTGAAGATTTGGGATGATGCCCTGGAAGCAGCGGATGACGGAGAATCATGTCTCCTGGTACTGTTGGACCTCAGTGCAGCGTTTGATACTGTGGACCACAATACTCTACTCATCCGCCTTACAGAAGTAGCAGGAGTCACTGGCTCAGATCTACAATGGTTCGCATCCTTCTTAAGAAATCGCTCTCAGACAGTGAAACTAGGAGCTTTCACCTCTGAAACCCGGGCAATCTCCTGTGGAGTCCCTCAAGGATCACCCTTGTCGCCAGTGCTCTTCAACATCTACATTCGCCCACTCCTCAACATCATCAGAAGATCAGACCTCTGCTTCCACTCGTACGCCGACGACACTCAATTATATTTTCGTATCACCGGACAAAAAGACCATTATCAGCAATTAGGAAAATGCCTCACTATGATAGACGACTGGATGACTATTAGCTCCCTCAAACTTAATGATTCAAAAACAGAACTTCTTATTCTACATGCAAATCATAACCCCCGAACCAAGATCCCTTGGACACCTCCTACCATCTTTGGACGGACCATCACCATTAGGACCAAGGCCAAGAGTCTCGGAGTCATTTTTGACTCAGAAATGTCAATGGATGCCCAAATAGGAGCAGTGGTCAGTGGATCTCACCATCTGCTCCGCCTGATACGCAGACTCATCCCCTTCATTCCAAAGGAGGACAAAGCAGTGGTAGTTGGAACAGTCATCAATTCTCGACTGGACTACGCTAACTCCCTTTACATAGGATTACCCCAATATCAACTTGCGCGCTTACAACTTATCCAAAACACGGCGGCAAGACTGATAACAGGGAAAAAACCCTGGGAATCCATCTCCCCTTCCCTGAGGAACCTACATTGGCTAACCGTAAGGAATCGGGTCGCATTCAAGACCCTCTGCCTCACCCACAAATGCACACATGGAAACGCTCCGCAATACCTTTGCGAGAAAATAAAACACTACACACCGAATCGCAGCCTTCGATCGGCCAATCAAAATCTTCTTCTCACTCCCAAATCCCGCTACAAATCAAAGGGGGAACGGAGATTCGCTGTCCAAGGACCACGGCTATGGAACGCTCTACCAACCGACATTCGCATGGAAGAAAACCATCAGGCCTTCAGGAAGAAACTCAAGACCTACCTCTTCTAGAAGCTCGACAACCAAACGCCAATACAGCGCCTTGAGGCGATTCAGTTCGCATTGTAGCGCTATACAAGTCATTCATTCATTCATTACATAAACTATGTAATAAAAGTAAGTTGGTGTTTCTGTGGGTTGCCATGGGAGGTAGCTGTGTGTCTGTGTCTATCCCTACTGCAGTCACTGCCCCAATGAATGTTGGTTGTCATTTCTGACAGTGGTAGAAATGGAAATTTACTTACTTCCGCTCAAGTATTGCTAGAGGCATATAATAACATGATAAGTGGTTCCCAAATAGAGGCGCCTATACATACATCTAATAAAGGGTTTGAGGCATGACCATTGACAAGTCAAATATAGGTAAATGTTTTCATGTAGAGAAAACATCCAAAAATTTGCTTTGTAAGTTTACTTGTCCTATATGTTTAAAACCCAGAAAACCCTTGTGGAATGATGTTATTGCACAACTCAATCAAGACATATAGCTGGAAGAGTTTACAGAATGCTGTCCTTGTCTAGGAGTCCCATTAATACCCACAAAGATACCAGCCTTGGTAGATGCTCTGATGGGAATATAGCTGATGTGACCACAATTAAAATAGTCAGCCATCAGACTTGGAAACATACTCCTAAAAGGCATTTGACGTGTCCCTTGGGACACACAGTGGTAACAGGCAAGTACAGAATGTACCTCTGGTTGCACACTGGGAAGTTCTCCTTTAAATGCCATTTGAGCAGCTGTGCAAGCAGCAATATTGCTGCACAGGAAAAGAATAGAAGAATGATCCTGGAAAAAAAAATCATACAGGTCCTGTAGTGAGCAGGCTTGGTAAAGTCAGAATAGACCATGGCAGGAGAGTACCCATGATGGTGACAGATGGCAGGAATGTTCTGAGAATGGTGTCAAGGGTTACAGCCAGTAGCAGTGCATCCATAGAGGGCGCAGGGGCGCCGCGCCCACTCTCCTGCACCGCTCTGTCACCAATAGATAGATTCATGCACTGCATGAATCTATCTATTGTCGCCGCTTCCGCCCCCTATTCATTGGTGTCGGGCGCTGGGCATCTGAATTACAGCAGCAGGGTTTCTTTGGACCCGCCCGATTAGAGCTGTCGGCTCTAGTAGGCATCCTGATTAGAGCCGTGGGCTCTAATAGGCTTCCAAAAGTGTAAACAGCGGGCGCAATGCTGTGCGTTCGCTGTTTACACAGTGTTGTGTTAGAGAAGCGAATACATCGCTTCCCTAACACTGACCGCCTTTCAGCCAATCAGGTTGCCAGGTCTGTTACCTATCACCTGATTGGCTGAAATCACAAGCGCTGTGATTGGATGCCTAGGCGTCCAATCATTGCAGAAGACATCGGGTCGGGATAAAATGGAGGACATCGGACACCGCTCGCCGCCTGCCACCGTCACCCACTGCACACTAGAGACAAGGTAAGTGCTGGGCAGATGGCGGGCGGGGGCACATTGGCAGCACTTGGGGCACATTGGCAGGCAGCACTTGGGGCACAATGGCAGCACATTAACAGCACATGGGGCACAGTGGGAGTACTTAATGGGCACAGTGGCAGCGTTCGATGGGCACAGTGGCAGCACTTGGGGCACAGTGGCAGCACTTGGGGCACAGTGGCAGCACTTAATGGGCACAGTGGTAGCATTTGGGGCACAGTGGCAGCATTCAATGGGCACAGTGACAGCATTTAATGGGCACAGTGGCAGCATTTGGGGCACAGTGGCATCACTTGGGGCACAGTGGCAGCACTTAATGGGCACAGTAGCAGCATTTGGGGCACAGTGGCAGCACTTGGGGCACAGTGGCAGCACTTAATGGGCAGAGTGGCAGCATTTGGGGCACAGTGGCATTGTTCAATGGGAACAGTGGCTGCATTTGGGGCACATTGGCAGCATTTGGGGCACAGTGGCAGCGTTTGATGGCACAGTGAGGCTGCAATTGATGGGGCTTTTTTTCCTGAATTTTTCAGTTTGTTTGCGCCCCCCCCAAAAAAAAAAAATGTTGAGCACCAGCCGCCACTGGTTACAACTTTAGACAGTATATAGTGATATTAAAAAATATTTGCCCTTGCTTTGGGGGTTCATGTGTTCCAACCTCCAGGTCAAAACAGGGGGGGGGGGGGATATGTGATGAGTGGATAGTCTGTCACTGTCCTAAGAGGCAGTTATAGACTGGTTCAGCAGTGAAATGATGCCTGAGCAGCTATGAGACTGATTGCCAGATGGGTTGCTCCTCAAAAGTCCAGGCAGTGCTCCTCCCTCCCCAAGAGAGGTTTGCTGTGTGTTTGTGGACAGCCATGCAGGGAACATGTGTCCAGGCCAGACAGACAGGCACTTTGATAAGGCTTTAGAATGAGGAAAATACGCAAGTCTGAGCAAAAACAGACTAAAGCTGGCTACACATTATACAATTTTCTTTTGTCTTTAGTAGACCTAAACACTTTCAAATTGTATGCAATCAGGCAGGCCCTTGCACTACATAGTTGAAGGTAAATCTAAAGGAAATTGGACAAAACAAATTGTATAATGTGAAGCCAGCTTTAGGGACTAAGTAATCCATATAGCCTGAGGCTGTATTTTTCCTCCAAGAAAAGTAGCCCCTTTGGTGTTAGCCTTTTTTTTTTTCTCATATATACTGTGTGTATATATATATATATATATATATATATATATATATATATATATATATATATATAATATACACACGCACAGTTTACTGTTCAGACAACCAGTGTTTATAAAAAGAGAACACAAGAAATAAAAGAAAGCAAGAATGTTCCTCTTTGTACAAAACGCCAGCTTACTTGACATGAACTGATATATCTGGATGATAATTCCAAAGAAAAGCCCAACGAGAGCAGCATCCATACACAAACTCATATAAAGCAGTTATTTATCTGCCAAGAATATTTATGCATGTAATATACTTCTGTCACTGTGTTCTCATTGCTGTATTATTGAGAAATGATTCTGCAGGACTGGGTACTTTTTTTTTTCATAAACTGACAATTTAGATTTTATTTTCTCCCAATGCCATCGTTGATGATCCCATTCTTTTGTTCAAGTTTAACAGGAAATAAACACTTTATAACTGCAGGCTGAAGTGCTGAGTAAAGCATTACACACACAAACTGAATTACTAAATTCAAAAATGCACTGGACTGCATATGGTGTGAACTGGCCCTAGTAATACAAAAGCACCTGGGGTGGATTCTTGAGTGCCTCTTTGTCAAGAGAATCAGGCATCATTTGAATACCAACTAAACACATTTTAATTAAAATGGTTATATAGATTTTGTATCAATTTCAATACATTTCTCAAAAACTTTTGCAAATACAAAAATACAAGGATGCATAAAAGAGAGTATGCATTTCCCCAACATTTTCATGACAAATTGGAAGATTTTTTTAACCAATTTGGAGAAATGCATTTAAGTCAAAAAAGTTTGCGTGGTGCTTTAAGAATAAAGGTTACAATATAGTTACAATACAAATCAAAACAAGAGGGTTTAGAAGTGACTAACTCAAGAGAGCTTACAATCTAAAAGGGAGGAGAAAGTGATACAAAAAAGTAATAATTGTGTGAGGGTGAGATGCTAGCGAGTGGAAACATTTCATGGTTAGGTAGAGGCGAGATAGCCTTCTATGAAGGGGTGATATTGAGTAGGAGACAGCCAGACTGTGGTAGGAAGTTTCAGAAAATGGGAGAGGCTCTGCAGAAGTCCAGGCAAGTATTGGGGGGGTGATGAAGGAGCTAGAGAGCAGGAACTCTTAGGAGTAGTTAAGAGGACAGTTTGTGTGATGTTTTGACACGAGATTGGTGAGGTAACTCCAGACTGTGGATAAAATCATATCTTGTGGATGGTTTATATGTTGTTTTATTTAAAATTTTAAGAATTGGCTAATGGAAGCCAAAGGAGGGATTGGCAGAGAAGGGTGGTGGATACTGAGTGTCAGTCAGTTGGATGAGTATGATTGCAGCATTCATGATAGACTGAAGGAGGGAGTTGCAATTGTCCAGGCAACAGATAACAAGTAAGTGAACTAGTAGCATGGTGGTGTCATTGGTTAGTAGGGGCATATTTTGAAAATGTTACAGGGGTGAAGGGGGCAAGAGTTGGACAGTGATTGAATGTGTGGCCAAACGTTAAGGTCAGAGTGCAGGATTACACCTAGCACCCTAGCATGAGGAGAAACCAAAACTTATATTATTGATCTTGCTGGGGGGGTTACTGGAAATATTGAGTTTTGGGGAAGTGGTGTGACGTTCATACTGATATGTCTGTTGGTAAATTAGTGATGCATGAGGAGACTAAAGGGTTAGCTGAGGAGTGGAGAAATAGATTTGTGTGTCAGGTTAGAGAGAGATGGTAATGAAATTGGTAAAAGTTTTTATACGAAACTGGTTTGGTTGGAAGGGTAGGGGGTTGAAGACAGTGTGAGTGTGAAATTAATAAGGGTGGGTCAAGTGAGAAAAAAAGGAAGTGTTACAGAGAAGAAAAAGAAGGTCTTGCAAGAAGTGCAGAGGCAGGAGAATACAAGGTTAACTGAGTTGGCATCAAAGGGAATATGAGAGATTCCCTTGTGTTAGGTCAAAAGAGGAGGTTAGGTCACGAAGTTGAGAGGTAGCCAGTGTTGGCATTAACAGAGATGTTAAAGTCACCTGAAATGATAGTGGACATTTCAAAAGCAAGAACATGGATTAACCAGGCAGAAATGTCATCAAGAAAATGTGACACTGGCCCATTAGGCCAAAAAATGTAAATGCAGCTCTTTTAGAGCTTCTAAAGAGAAGAGGGATAAAAAGGCAGTAGAAAGAACCTGAAATGTTCTTTTTGTGGGGATTTTGTGGAGATAAAAAAATTCCCACTCCATCTCCTTTTGTAAATGATACCAGTGGAGGCCACTGTGGGGGGGGGGGGGTAGTTGAAAAGAAGAGTCAGATTCCTAAAGCCAGGTTTCAGTGACTGCAAGAAGGGTACAGGTGTTGGAGATTAAAAAATGTCATGGACAGGGGTGGGCTTGTTACAGACAGAGCGGGCATTCCAGTGGGCACATGAGAAGGGAGTGTTGGTACTTGAAAGCAGGAGAAAAGAATTAGTGTGTGTATTGCAGGTACTGCCAGTGGAAGGAGAGTGCTAGATGTGAATAGTGGAAAGTGGAAAGATAGCGAGTGAGATTTATATGAGCATAATTGCCCCAGTTTCCTGGAGGTTATGTCAGCATGTGGGATCAAAATTAGCAGGAAGTGATGAGTGCAATATTGTAGAAAGGGCAGGAGTGAGATGGACATATACTGTATATGCTGTATAGTGGAAGAGTGGTGAAGAAAAAAGAACTTAAATAGAGAGGACACTATTGTGTGAAAGATAGGTAGAGAGAGCATAGAACACAGAGGAGATATTAGAAATCAGACATGGAAAGAAAGAGCCGGATGGGGAAACACAGGTTCACTTGCAGTCTGTCCAGAGTGGAACACTGTTGTTTGTAGATACTTTCTTGTCTCTGCCTTAGTTAACCACTTCCCGACCGCCCCCTGTATATATACGTCGGCAGAATGGCACGTACAGGCAGAATCACGTACCTGTACGTGACATTCTTCCGGCGGTTGGGGGGTCCGATCGGACCCCCCTCCGCCGGCGGGGACGGTCGGGATCGCTTCAGGAGCGATCCGGGACGAGGGGACGGCCAGTGGTTTCTGGCCACCCCCTCGCGATCGCTCCTGGCCAATGAAAAGCTTCCCCTTCCTGTCTATTGTATAGACAGGAAGGCGGAAGTGATGTCACGCTCGGTGCGCCGGTCTATGTGACCGGAGACGCCGAGCGGCGAACATGTAAAGGTTAGTGCACAACAGTACACTGACACCAGTACAGTTAGGCACATATTCCACCCCCCTGTCACCCCCTGATCACCCCCCAGATCACCCCCTCCCCCCCCAGTCACAGTGTCACTAATTGCAGTGATCATTTTTTTACTGATCACTGCATTTAGTGTCAGTGTGACTGTAATAACTGTCAGGGCAGTTAGTTTTAGGTCCAAGGTAGCCCCCTACCCCCCCCTAATAAAGGTTTAACCCCTTGATTGCCCCCCAGGTAACCCTTTCACCCCTTTTGCCAGTGTCACTAAGCGATCGTTTTTCTGATCGCTGTATTAGTGTCACTGCTGTCGCTAGGTAACCATTTTTTTTTTTTAGGTAACCGCCATGTTTATATAGGTTCATAAATAGTTTTATAGGTCAGGTACCCCCATATTACAACCTAAATAAAGGTTTTAACCCCTTGATTGCCCCTAGAGTTAACCCTTTCACCAGTGATCACTGTATAACTGTCACTGGTGACGCTGGTTAGCCAGTTAGTTATTTCGTTATTTAGGTTCCCCGTCAGGTTTTTATATAGCGTCAGGTACCCCCATATATTACCTAATAAAGGTTTTAACCCCCTGATTGCCCCTAGTTAACCCTTTCACCCCCTTTTGCCAGTGTCACTAAGCGATCGTTTTTCTGATCGCTGCATTAGTGTCGCTAGGTAACCAGTTTTTTTTTTGTATTACTGTTACGGGTGACGCTGGTTAGTTAGCTTGTTTTTTATACTGTCAGGGCACCCGCCATTTATTACCCAATAACGGTTTAACCCCCTGATCGCCCGGCGGGTGATATCAATTAGGTTTTAGGGTCAAATAAGGTCTGCGTCGCCCCAGGTTAGTGCCAGTACCGCAAACACCCACGCGCAAAGCATACACCTCCCTTAGTGGCACAGTATCTGAACAGATCAATATCTGATCTGATCAGATCTATACTAGCGTCCCAGCAGTTTAGGGTTCCAAAAAAAACCGCATTGTTAGCGGGATCAGCCCAGATACCTGCTAGCACCTGCGTTTTCCCCCTCCGCCCAGCCCAGCCCAGCCCACCCAAGTGCAGTATCGATCGATCACTGTCACTTACAAAACACTAAGCACACATAACTGCAGCGTTCGCAGAGTCAGGCCTGATCCCTGCGATCGCTAACAGTTTTTTTGTGGTAGCGTTTTGATTCAGTCGCTTCAGTCAGGAGCTTTTTTACCTGTGAATCTCCAAAAAAAAAAAAAAAAAAAAAAAATAGTTGTCGTTTTATTGTTCTCTCTCTCACTCTATTCTCTCTCTATTGTTGCTCTTTTTTTACTCCATTCTATTCTGCAATGTTTTATTATGTTTTATCATGTTTTATCATGCTTGCTTTTCAGGTATGTAATTTTGTTTACTGTGTTTTAGTGTTAAGCATTTTTTTGTTTTCAGGTGCGCCATTCAGTTGCAACGCGGATTTATTTATCTTGACAGCAACAGCGTTTGCTCCCACGATACATAAAGCCGCGACTCCAACGCTGTAGGAGGTGATTTCACCACCACAGTTAAAAAAAAGAGCATATATGCCGAAGCATGGGGGCAGCAGGGGGGGAGGAGCGATTGGCTCCTAATGCCACGTACATACGGTCGAAATTCCGACCGTGTGTACACGGCATAACTTTTGCGGGAGGATGCCCCCATGCATCGGCATATATAAATGGTGCATGTATGCCCATCATTAGAAGTGGGTGGATGAAGGGAGGTATTCTAATGGTGGGCATACCCACCAATCAATCTCTTTTTTTCGTTCAGCCAAGAGGCTGCATGAAAAAAAAAAGATTACAATATATGTCCAGTATGTTGCTGGACTTTGAATGGTTATACCAGAATGATGCCTGCAGGTTTAGGTATCATCTTGGTATCATTCTTTTCAGCCAGTGATCGGCTTTCATGTAAAAGCAATTCTAGCGGGTAATTAGCCTCTAGACTGCTTTTACAAGCAGTGGGAGGGAATGTCCCCCCTCCCGGATATAAACCGCGCCATTGGGAAATTGGGAAAGCATTTTATCACACCAATCTTGGTGTGGTCAGATGCTTTGAGGGCAGAGGAAAGATCTAGGGTCTAATAGACCCCAATTTTTTCAAAAAAAGAGTACCTGTCACTGCCTATTGCTATCATAGGGGATATTTACATTCCCTGAGATAACAATAAAAATCATAACAAAGAAAAAAAATGGAAGGAACAGTTTAAAAATAAAATAAAAAAGCTAAATAAATAAAAAAAAAACCAAAAAAAAAAAAAAAAGCACCCCTGCCCCCCCTTCTCTTGCGCAAAGGCGTACACAAGCGTTGGTCTGGCGTCATATGTAAACAGCAATTGCACCATGCATGTGAGGTATCACCGCGAAGGTCAGATCGAGGGCAGTAATTTTAGCAGTAGACCTCCTCCGTGAATCTAATGTGGTATCATGTAAAGGCTTTTAAAGGCTTTTAAAAATGTATGTAGTTTGTCGCCACTGCGTGTTTGTGCGCAATTTTAAAGCATGTCGTGTTTGGTATCCATGTACTCGGCCTAAGATCATATTTTTTATTTCATCAAAAATTTGAGCAATATAGTGTGTTTTAGTGCATTAAAATAAAAAAAAAAGTGTATTTTTTCCTCAAAAAATGCGTTTCAAAAATCGCTGCGCAAATACTGTGTGGAAAAAAAATGCAACACCCTCCATTTTAATCTGTAGGGCCTTTGCTTTAACATTATATATAGTGTTTGGGGGTTCAACGTGATTTTCTTGCAAAAAAAAAATATGTTTTCATGTAAACAAAAAGTGTCAGAAAGGGCTTTGTCTACAAGTGGTTAGAAGAGTGGGTGACGTGTGACATAGGCTTCTAAATGTTGTGCATAAAATGCCAGGACAGTTCAAACCCCCCCCCAAATGACCCCATTTTGGAAAGTAGACACCCCAAGCTATTTGATGAGAGCAATGTTGAGCCCATTAAATATTTTTTTTTTTTTGTCCCAAGAGATTGAATAATGAAAAAAAATATATATATATTTTTTTTTACAAAAAGTTGTCACTAAATGATATATTGCTCAAACATGTCATGGGCATATGTAGAAATACACCCCAAAATACATTCTGTTGCTTCTCCTGAGTACGGGGATACCACATGTGTGGGACTTTTTGGGAGCCTAGCTGCGTACGGAACCCCAAAAACCAATCACCGCCTTCAGGCTTTCTAAGGGTGTAATTTTTTTATTTCACTTCTCACTGCCAATCACAGTTTCGGAGGCCATGGAATGCCCAGATGGCATAAAACCCCCCCAAAATGACCCCATTTTGGAAAGTAGACACCCCAAGCTATTTGCTGAGAGGTATTGTGAGTATTTTGCAGATGTCGCTTTTTGTCACAAAGTTTTGAAAATTGAAAAAAAAAAAAAAAAATTTTTTTTTCTTTACTTTCTTCATTTTCAAAAACAAATGAGAGCTGTAAAATACTCACCATGCCTCTCAACAAATAGCTTGGGGTGTCTACTTTCCAAAATGGGGTCATTTGGGGGGGTTTTGTGCTATTTTGGCATTTTATGGCCTTCGAAACTGTGATAGGTAGTGAGGAGTGAAATCAAAAATTTGCACCCTTAGAAATCCTGAAGGCGGTGCTTGGGTTTCGGGGCCCCGTACGCGGCTAGGCTCCCAAAAAGTCCCACACATGTGGTATCCCCATACTCAGGAGAAGCAGCAAAATGTATTTTGGGGTGCAATTCCACATATAACTATGGCATGTGTGAGCAATATATCATTTAGTGACAACTTTTTGAAAAAAAAAAAAAATCTTTTTTATTTTTGTCTTTATTCAATCACTTGGGACTAAAAAAAAAAATATTCAATGGGCTCAACATGCCTCTCAGCAAATAGCTTGGGGTGTCTACTTTCCAAAATGGGGTCATTTGGGGGGGGTTTTGTACTTCTCTGCCATTTTAGCACCTCAAGAAATGAAATAGGCAGTCATAAATTAAAAGCGGTGTAAATTCCAGAAAATGTACTCTAGTTTGTAGACGCTATAACTTTTGCGCAAACCAATAAATATACGCTTATTGGCATTTTTTTTACTAAAGACATGTGGCTGAATACATTTTGGCCCAAATGTTTGACTAAAATTGAGTTTATTAGATTTTTTTTATAACAAAAAGTAGAAAATCTCTTTTTTTTTCAAAATTTTCGCTCTTTTTCCGTTTATATCGCAAAAAATAAAAATCACAGAGGCAATCAAATACCATCAAAAGAAAGCTCTATTTGTGGGAAGAAAAGGACGCAAATTTCGTTTGGTTACAAAATTGCATGACCGCGCAATTACCAGTTAAAGTAGTGCAGTGCGAAATTGAAAAAAGACCTCTGGTCCTTTGGCTGCCAAATGGTCCGGGGCTGAAGTGGTTAATATACCACGTTAAACGGCCATATCCCTTATGTAGAAATTACCATGGTAGATGTCCTAAACCCCTTAACAGAACGCCTTTTTCTCAAGGGTTGTGCCTAATTTATTAGGATATGGGGTGGGAAAATGTTTGTCAAACAGACCAGAGTCATAAAGAAAATTTCAGCTCTATGATCTACAAGAAAACAAGATGGTAATCTATGTCATATACCATAAATCAATGGACCATAATGCAGAGTATTTCAGAATGAAAGTTTCAGACAGACAGCAAGGCAATGGCAAAAATAAATGTAGCATAATACAGAGGACATCATAATGAGAGTTTCAGTTAAAGACAGGCAGGCAGCAAAGCAATGGTTATAACTTATAACTGATGTACCATAACATAGATAACTGCATGATTGTAGGATGAAAATGACAGACAGACAGGAAAGCAGCAAATTATGCTCATTTGTTAAAAAAGGTATCTAAATAACCCTTTAAAAAGTTACAAAAGCTCCTTTCAACAAAACGTAGCCCCACTATAGCCTCTTTATTTTGTTTTTTGTTTTCACAGAAAAGAAAAAACAGAAAGTAAAGAAACAAATTTATATATTAGTTTCTAAGGCACTAGAAGCAGCCATTACTTTACTCATAGACCGTATATACTATTTTCAGGGCACTAACTCAGTACATAGGTTACATTTCACTGCCCTGAAACTAGTATGCAGCATATGGGGCCCTTTTCAATTAGAGTGCTCTCAGATAGGTGTCTTGCTTTCTAGTAAATTATTTATTGGGCCAGAAAACAATCTGACTTTAACATATAACTTAGAGTTAAAATTCTTAGAAGAGCGAAGGCAGTTATTACATCACTATGTTGACTGCAACATAACTAGAAATTTGTGGAGTTTGAAGTATGAAATCTTATTTTAAATTTAAAATAGCCTTTTCTTATGAATGATGTTGTTTGCATGAGTGTAGTTGATAATCTCAGTTACAGCTCAGTGTAGATGTGCAAGCCATATATTCAATAATATATATTCTGAAGCAATGTAGCTCAACCCATATACTCTATAGCAGTTAACAGAGGGCACATATCAGAAAGATGAATGTCTTACATTTAGAACATATTTTAGTGTATGTAGTATTCTCAGAAAACATGGCATACAGGGGTTGATTTACTAAAACGGAATAGTGCAAAATCTGATGCAGCTGTGCAGGGTAGTCAATCAGCTTCTAACTTCAGCTTGTTCAATTAAGAAAAAAATGGAAGCTGGTTGGTTTCTATGCAGAAGTGTACCAGATATTGCACTTTCTAGTTTTAGTAAGGGTCCTTTCACATGCTCATCCGCTGACACCCGCTATCACATAGGGGTACATGTATGTCAGTTTTTCATCCGAAAACGGATGGATGAAAAACAGACATACGGTCCGCACATGTGAAAGGGGCCATAATCAGCCCCACAGTATGTATCCAAAGAACAGGATTCTTGGAAAAGGAAGAAAGCTGCATAAAAAAGGAAAAAAGGAAAACAGGACTTACAGCTATGTTGCATACAAAATTAACTAACTGTACAATTTGTCCTTCTAGTATACAATACTAATGAGTTATCCATAAGTACCATGCTTCACAAAATCTATGAAAGGTTTTATTTTTATATGCCACCCTACTCATAAATTTACATTGCTTATTAACCACTTCAATACTGGGCACTTAAACACCTTCCTGCCCAGACCAATTTTGAGCTTTCAGCGCTGTTGCACTTTGAATGACAATTGCGCGGTCATGCTACACTGTACCCAAATGAAATTTTTATCATTTTTTTCCCACAAATAGAGATTTCTTTTGGTGGTATTTGATCACCTCTATGGTTTTTATTTTTTGCTAAACAAATAAAAAAAGACCGAAAATTTTGAAAAAAAATATGTTTTTTTGTTTCAGTTTCAAAACTTTGTAAATAAGCAAGTTTTCTCCTTCACTGATGGGCACTGATGGGGCTGCACTGACGGGCACTGATAAGGTGGAACTGATGGGCACCGATGAGGTGGCACCAATGAAGTGGCACTGATGAGGTGGCATTGATGGGCACTGATATGTGGCACTGATAGGCGGCACTGATGGGCACTGATAGGTGTCACTGATGGGCGACACGGATGGGCACTGATAGGTGGCACAAATTGGCACTGATAGCTGGCACGGATTGGCATGGATAGGTGGCACAGATGGGCATGGATAGGTGGCACAGATGAGCATGGATGGGCACTGAAAGGCAGCATGGATGGGCACTGATAGGCGGCATGGATGGGCACTGATAGGTGGCACAGGTGGGCACTGATAGGTGGCACAGATGGGCACTGATAGGTGGCATTGTATTGTTTTGTACTGATGGATGCCAATCAGTGCCAAACAATAATGCATGCCAACCAGTGATGCCCATTGTGGGCACTGATTGGCATCCATTGTGGGCACTGACTGGCATCCCTAGTGGTCAAGGGTGTCATACCTGGTGCTGGGCTGCCCTGTTGGTCTGGTGGCATCCCTGGTGGTCCAGTGTGGGCATCCTCAGGGGGGCTGCGCTGATAATCGATCAGCACAGACCCCCCCTGTCAGAAGAGCAGCCGATCGTCTCTCCTCTACTCATGTCTGACAAATGCGAGTGAGGAAAAGCCAATCAACGGCTCTTCCTATTTACACTGTGATCAGCCGTGATTGGACATGGCTGATCACGTGGTAAAGAGTCTCCATCGGAGACTCTTTACCGAGATCATAGTTGCGGGGTGTCAGACTGACACCCCGCAACAACGATCGCCGCGATGCGCGCCCCCGGGGTCATATGACGCCCAGTCAGGATTTTGAAACCACTTTGCAGCCATCATTCGCCTATAGGGCGGGCGGCAAGTGGTTAAGATCTCTTACCACTTTTGGATACAGGAACATCTGGACATTTCCACTTGTGGGCTGTATTGGTTTTGGCCAATACGTTGTAGTAGTATATGTATTACTAAAGTTTTTAGTAGCCTTTAGTTAAGCTTTTATTTTGATTTGCTTTAAAGTTTAATAACTCAGACAGTTTTTTTAACAACAGGCTTTTTTGAACAATGCAGCAAAGAACAGAGAGGTACTCCAGTACATTTTCAAGCTACCCAGTAAAAAAAAAAAAAAAGTTAATTAAACTGCTATTCAGGTTAAAGACAGGTTTTTGCTTTATACATTTGTAAATACATAGAAATAATGAATTTGTTGCGCTAAATCGAAAAATCTAACTAGTAGCAGCTAACACTAATTGTTGGATACAATAAAAAATAGAAAAAAGGGGATGTAGCGCTCAGTAACAATAAATAATAAAAAAACAAATATAAAGTTCATAATGAAAGTTAATTTATGAAGAAGGGTAGAACCAATCAGGATAACAGCCACCAAGGAGAAATAACTTCTAACAGGCAGAATCCACCGTGGAAAATGAATAAGGTATGAAGCCCATCACCTTCACCCGAACACACTGACCCTTACCATCAGTATAAGGGGGCTACCTATAATGATATACCATTTTGATAGGGGTTGAAATGAATATACTTAACTTTCAGCTTTTGAACAAAGCTGTTGTAAGTATATTCTGCAGAAAAACGGTTTTAACCAGTGTGTTGACATATCAGGATGCATCTGTATTGTGGTTTCTAACTCTGTACTTCACCAGAGGATATGAAACTAGCTAGCAGTGAGTTAGGAGTTTTGCGGTCAAGTCAGCAGGTGTACAGATAACAGAACTAACTGTCATACACTAACCTTTGCCCCATATTCCATATTTCAAACTGAAGACTGTCACATGACAAGAAGTTGTTAATGTATGCATATGTATATGAGTCTGATTGGTTCTTGGGAGAGCTGTCCCCTCCCTCTACATTTCCCATAAAAGAGGAACGTATTGTCTATTAAACTTTGTAACCATCCTTCACGTACCATTGAGTGTATGTGTGATGTTTATCCACCGGTGAATTGGGACCTCCGCTTCTACCATCCCTGGCCTAGGCACTTAGAATACAAGAAGAAAGACGTGTACCTTACAACTGGTGTCAGAAGTGGGATATCTTGTGACAGGTAAGTGATTTTGCCCTTTTTACCCTTTAAGGTGAATAGGTGTAAATGCTTACGCTGTCCAGATCATCGCCACGAATTTAGTTTAAAGAGGTTGTTGTGCCTTCGCGGCGGACTAGGCTGGTCCCCCGGGAGGTTAAAAGGACACGCAGGTAGTTACGTAGGTTATTTGGCTATTTAAAGAGAGTCCGACTAGGTTGGTCTGACTATAAAAAAAACTATTGTAAAAGAGATTATTATTTTAATCACCGGGAAGTAGCAGATTACGCCCGTGATAAAAGGTTTGGTTGAGCGGACGCCCATTAAGTTTTTTGAGAAACAAAAAGTGCACTATAAAATTGAACAAATGTATGGTTTTATAATGATCATTTAAAATAATTCTGTTCATAAGATTTACAGTATAAGACCTATAGAAATAAGTATAAAGTTTTGTTTAAGATATATATATATATATGTATATGTGAGACTTCTTTTTCCACAGGACAGCGTAAGTACCTAAAAATTTTAAGAATTGCATGTTGTATAAAGTATAAGAGTTAAATGACTTCGGAATACGAAGAACCTGATTGTAGCGACATAGCTCCACCTTGTCCACATTGTACTATAGGATTACTGTTTTTTAAAATAGAAAATAGGTGGGTTCTATTAACCAATAGACCAGGGGGCTATTCCTGTAGATTAGGGGTAAGAGGAATATATCCCGCCACAAAGAAAGGAACCATAAATCGAGTACTAAGGGTAAACCTTCACAGTCCCATTAGTCCATCTGATTTGACGGACCAAGCAGACTACCCAATTGTTCGATAACAAGTGATTACCCAAACGGGTTGTTATCACTTGTGCCCACATACTAGTCATACTCTGCACACTTTGTTAGATGGGGAATTCTGTGGCCACCCCAGGATCAGACATAGGGATCCCGTGCCCGTATGAATATATTAAAAACAATCTACCTGGACCACAGGTGGAACCTTTTTGGGCTCAAGTCCAGGAAAGATGCCACCAGTTAGGTATTCATGATCCGGGACCACAAGGTCCTTGTTCAGAGGAAGATTGGAAGAAAGTTAGCAAAATTTGTCAGACGCATAAGCATTCCTACCCCCCGGGTAAATCTAATGACCCTCAATACATGAAAGATTGTTATCACTCATGGAGCAAATGTTTAAAAGATTATAGAAAGAAATATGCTAAAAAGACTCCTGCAGTTAAAACAAATGTATCCGCCCCTACCTTTGAACCCCCTCCACCTTATGTCACTGTAAAAATGGACTCAGGAGAGCCTGGTCCTCGCCTCCAATTATATCCCTCACTAGAACCTCATGTCCTCGCAAGTATGGTATATGGTGTAGCAAGTGATGATCAGATAGCTGAATGGGAAAGAGATGGCAGAATAAAAAGAGAAAGTGAAAGAATAGAAGCTGAAAGTATCAGAGAAAAAGAAAGGCAAAGAAACCTAACCCCTAAAGAGAAACAGTATGAGAAAGAAAAAGAACAGTTTGAATCAGACAGACTGGAAGCAGAGGAACGAATATATAAACAAAGGGAGGAACTAGAACAGTATAGGAAAGCTCTTGAAAAGAAGGCAGAGGAGTTAAAGAAAGCTGAGGAGTCCATTATTTCACAACCCTCTACGGCCACACGTAGCCAAACTAAAAGAAAGGAAGAAATTCCTCCCAAAGGGGAAAAATCCGGGGACATTACACAAACAGAGAGCCCCTTAATAGGTTCTGACAATGCCTCAGAAGAGGAGGAAATGTGTAATGTTAAAGCACCTTTAATGCATATTGGTACGACTCAGGTACACATTCCCTTGCCTCTGGGAACCCTTTCTAAAATAAAGGAGTTATGCCCAAATCCAAAGAAAAGCCCCCGAGAAGCAGCTGCCTTTTTGGCAAAATACAGTATTGGGTCAAGCTTAGATAAAGAGGATGTCCAAGGCATACTTAGTATAATAGACCCTGACAGCCCCGAAGAAACCCCTGTAGACACTCTATGGGCAGCCCACGTCCAAGGTTTAAATGACTGGACTTCCTTTTGGAAGGGTATAGGTAGTCACTGGTCAACCTTATACAAAGGTTCATCAGCTCTGCAAGAGTTAATTCTAGCCAAGCAAGGACCTAAAAAGAAATTCTTTGACTTTTGTACCAGAGTCTACCATTTATGGAAAGCGGTAGACAAACCCTCAGCACAAATTTTTACAACCACAGTTATGTCTGGTGGTGACCCTAAAGTTACCCAGCTCCTTAAATTTACAAATCCAAAATGGACTGAACAAACGCCCGAAGATTTTATGAAAGATGCAAGATCCAGAGAATGCTCTGGAGTCTTTGAACAGAAAGGGGGAATTTTTACTTCCATTGGCATGGGGCCAGAGACAGTGTCCCCTGTTCCCCTTATGACCATGCAACCGTATCCTGATCCAGCTGCTATATACCCCCCGGACCAGGGCTGTTATAATTGTGGCCTACAAGGACATTGGAAATCTCAATGTCCCTATAGGATAGGACAGAATAGGGGTAGGGGTAGGGGAAGAGGAAGAGGATTTTACCCCCCGACCCAGTTCCCACGTTACCCACCCTATCAGGGTCCTCGCCAGCCACAACAATATCCTTCTCAACAACAACAAATGCCACCTCAGCCTCCTAATGGACCACCACCTTTTGTCCCTAACACTCCCCGGATCCCTATGCAGTGGCCATCAAACCGCCAGCAGCCAAACCCCCAATAGGGATGCCTAGAGTATGTCCCTTCCCTCAGTCTAGTGTGTTATAACCTTTCATGGAAGAGTCTTCCCCAAGTTGTATTAAATGTTGATGGGCAGCGTGTCTGTTTCTTGATTGACACGGGCGCCTCATCAAGTTCAGTGAATAATGTAATTTTTGACACACCACAATGTACTGAGGGAAACTCTATTGGTATAAATGGGACCCCTGTTACCCATCCCATCACTCCACCATTACCTGTAACCACTCCCGAGGGGCAACATTTGTGCGATCAGTCTTTTGCTGTGTTGACCTCTTGTCCTGTATCCCTTATGGGAAGGGACCTATTGTCCAGTTTAAGTATCACTATTAAATTTGACAAAGAAGGGTCACTAACTGCAAGTTCCCCTTTCTGTGACCTGACTGGTCCTAAACGACACACACATAAAGGATTCTTTATGTTACTGCCCGCTACTTTAGAGACTCACAAAATCTGGGCAGAAAACAAAGGTAGCGTAGGATTTATCAACTGCACACCCTACACTCCCCAATTACGTCCAGATGCACAGCCACAATACCACAAGCAGTATCCATTGCCCCCAGAGAAAACCAATGGAATTGCACCACAGATTGAAGAATACATACGCTTAGGCATTTTGAAACCAGTAATCAGCCCCTGGAACACGCCCATTTACCCCGTAAAAAAGACCAGTGGCGAATGGAGGCTAGTCCAAGATCTAAGGGCAGTTAATAAACAAGTACTACCCCTCCCGCCCTTGGTATCTGATATAACATTCATTTTTTCATGCATACCTGCAGATTCCCTATGCTACACAGTGATTGATTTGGCAAACGCATTTTTTAGCATCCCTATTGCCGAAGAGGCTCAACCTATTTTTGCCTTCTCATGGGCCGGGGGCCAGTTAACTTGGTCGCGTTTACCGCAAAGGGTATGTAGACAGCCCCGCCGCCTTCTCCATGGTACTCAACGAGACCGTCAGGTCTTGGACTTCCGAGCATGGGTCGGTACTAATACAGTATGTGGACGACTTGCTCTTGTGCAGTCGTTCTGCTGAAGATTGTGCGGTTGATTCAACATTACTGTTAGAACATCTGGCCGAAGCCGGCCACCTAGCCTCAAGGAAGAAAATACAGTGGTGTCTACCACAAGTAGAATACCTAGGATGTATTCTGGACAAGGGGACCAGGCTAGTGTCCCCCAAACGTGCCGCAGCCTTACAAGCTCTCAGTCCTCCAAAAGACAAAGCAGCTTTGTTGTCATTTCTGGGCGCAATTGTATATTGCCGCCAGTGGATTCCTGACTGTTCTCATTATGATAGTATCCTACGAGAGGCTGCCGGGTCAAACGCCCCTAAATTGATAGACTGGACAGAAGACAGAAAAAATGCTTTTAATGCTCTTATTAAGAGTTTGTCCACCGCCCCCGCCCTGGGATTGGTAGATTATGGTAAAGCCTTCCAGTTGTACTGTGTAGTTTCAGGAAAATCTTTTGCTGCAGTACTTGCACAATCTCATGGTTCAGGGTATCGCCCAGTGTCATATTTATCTAGAAAACTCCCTATCCAAGTCCAGGGCATGCCGTCCTGTCTTCAGAATGTCGCTGCCTGTGCCATGTCTGCACAGGATGCCAACAAAATAGTATTGGGACACAAAATGACACTGTACACCACTCATTCAGTTACCCACCTCATACAGAATATGAACACACAACACATGACTTCCCAAAGACTCAGTGGATACGAGATCACTCTGTTAAATACTGACAACTTGGTACTTAAATATGTTCCGAATAGCAATCCAGTTGTACGTTTACTACATTCCATGTTACGTTTACCACACGAACCTGATCACACACATAATTGTGTAGAAAAAGTGGAACAAGTCACTTCACCAAGACCTGATCTTTCTGACATTCCAATTATAAATGCCGAAAATGTTTTTGTAGATGGTAGTTGTTCCCGTCCCTCTGACTCTACATTTTTAACTGGCTATGCTGTAGTTCAGTTGCCACATACAGTGTTAGAAGCAAAACCATTGCCCCCTGTTTCTGCCCAAGTAGCAGAACTAGAAGCTCTGACCAGAGCCTGTATTCTGTTCACAAACAAGGAAGTCAACATTTATACAGACAGCAGATATGCATTTGGAGTGGTACATGATTTTGGTGTGATATGGGCCAATAGAGGATTTAAAACAGCAGACAACAAACAGATAGCTAATTCAGAGCAGATCCTTAATCTACTGCAAGCAATTCTGCTCCCTAAAAAGGTTGCTGTTATAAAAGTAAAAGCCCACTCATCAGACAATAGTATAGTATCAAAAGGAAATGCTTTCGCAGACAGAGAAGCAAAAAAGGCTGCTGCCAGTTCACCCAATTCACCAGCCCCTACCACAATCTTCTTTAAAGAGCACTTCTCATCCCCTGATTTCAAAACTGTTGTGGCCCAAATGCAGTCAATGGCCACAGATACAGATGTCCATTTCTGGGCAAATGAAGGTTTGACCAAAGACTCTGAAGGTCTTTGGACAAAAGAGGGGAAGATCCTGGGTATACCTGAAGCTAATTGTATCCTAATTTTATTCTACCTCCATGGCCCAGGACACATAGGACCCGCCCCTCTTGTAAATATATATTCAAAATCTTTTTGCACAAATAATTTACAAAAACAAACTAAGCTTCTAACTAGAAGCTGCTTAACTTGTGCCCAGAACAATGTTCAAGGAAAAAGACATGGCCTACATGGCCATCTACCTCCACCCTTGGGACCATTAACAGATTTACAAATAGACTTCACACACCTACCAAAACAAAAGGGAAACTTGAGGTGCCTCTGCGTAATCGTTGACAAATGGTCAGCTTGGGTTGAGGCAATTCCCTGTACCGGAGAAACCGCAAATATAGCAGCGAGATGCTTGTTAAATTATTGGATCTGTAGGTTCGGGATACCCACAACCATATGGTCCGACAGAGGACCCGCATTTAGTTCCTCAGTGACCCAAGTTGTAGCCAAATCTCTGGGGATGCAATGGAAACTACATATTCCCTATCATCCCCAGAGTGCAGGAGTAGTAGAGAGAATGAACAGGAACATCAAAGACAAATTAAAAAAGGCTACAGGAGGTACTCTAAAAGGTTGGTTGGAACACTTACCTTCTGTCCTTTTTCAGATAAGAACCCCCCCCCCATTCTAGGACAGGATTGTCCCCTTTTGAAATTCTAATGGGAATCCCTGCAAATATAGAATTACCCCCATTAGACCCAAATTCTGACATTAACGTTTATTCCCAACAGGAAGTGTACGTGAAAAGTCTGGTAAGTATGCTTCATGAAATAAATGAACAAGTTTCTGTCACCTTTTTTCCTCTTTCAACAGAACCAACCCACCCCTTCATCCCAGGGGACAAAGTACTGATTAAGCAGCTGGCTCACAGGAAAAGAATTGGACCAATCTACTCCGGACCGTGGAAGGTGGAAAAGGTATCCAGGACCGCGGTACTAACGGACCTAGGCAACACCTGGATCCACGCCAGCCGACTGAAGAATTGTCCCCAGCTCCCCTCAACTCCAGAGCCCCTAACAGTAACCGAGGATACACTCCCTTCAAGACAACAACAAAATCTACAAGATATTCAGGAAGGCATAGGACAAATCTCCCTGGAGGACACGATGATTTTACCTGGAAACTAAACAGAATCTTTCCATCATCAGGACAAGTGAAGAAGAAGAAGAAGAATAGTGAATTTTGAGGACATTAGATATATATATATATAATGTTTTCAACATCAGCAACAGGGAAGACCTTATGCCTCTGGTGCTGTCTAATTTTGGTAGTATTCTTACCTACTTGGCTGATAGCTAACTGTATATACCACCCAGAGGATTTGGGACCACTAAAAGGGATATGTGGGATTCCCAAGTCAAATAACACTCCTATAGTAAGACATAGAAGAAGTGAACCCCCCCAAGAGTTTTCTGATAAAATGTTGTTGTTGAAATTTAAATATAGCTATGCCCAAAAATCAGGTTTTGAAAAGTGCTGGATATGCAGTAAACTACATCCCAGTACTGCCAGAGTTCCTTTAATGGCCATACCTTTAAATTTTACCTCACTCCTAAATGACACGCCCCCATTAATACTTACCAACGTTACAAGGATAAAGGATGATCATTATGTTAAATCAGAATGATCAAAGAGAGGATTATAAGGGGGCTACTTATAATGATATACCATTTTGATAGGGGTTGAAATGAATATGCTTAACTTTCAGCTTTTGAACAAAGCTGTTGTAAGTATATTCTGCAGAAAAACGGTTTTAACCAGTGTGTTGACATATCAGGATGCATCTGTATTGTGGTTTCTAACTCTGTACTTCACCAGAGGATATGAAACTAGCTAGCAGTGAGTTAGGAGTTTTGCGGTCAAGTCAGCAGGTGTACAGATAACAGAACTAACTGTCATACACTAACCTTTGCCTTACATTTCATATTGCAAACTAACCACCATCACATGACTAACCTTTGCCCCATATTCCATATTTCAAACTGAAGACTGTCACATGACAAGAAGTTGTTAATGTATGCATATGTATATGAGTCTGATTGGTTCTTGGGAGAGCTGTCCCCTCCCTCTGCATTTCCCATAAAAGAGGAACGTATTGTCTATTAAACTTTGTAACCATCCTTCACGTACCATTGAGTGTATGTGTGATGTTTATCCACCGGTGAATTGGGACCTCCGCTTCTACCATCCCTGGCCTAGGCACTTAGAATACAAGAAGAAAGACGTGTACCTTACAATCAGTGTATAGGTCATACACATTAAGTATTTAAAACGATGAAGATGACGATCAATCCAGATTCAAGGACAATCCACTTTACAAGATATCCCAAGGGATCTCCCTCTCATTAGACCATATGTGAAGAAATCTTAGGAGCCTCTCCTCTCAAGCCCAATGTGCCAGATATATTCCAATATACACACTAGCTCAATAATCATGTAGATAAAAGCAGAGGAAGAACGCTCATTGCGCATTATAAAGCGACTAGCGCTTCTAACCATCAAGATGGCCGCCGTCTCTCCGTCCGTCCGCGCCATGCATCACTCATCACTGATGTCACCCAACGTTTCGTCATCAACATGCATCACGCCCCTGAAGATGCAGGTTGATGACAAAACTTTGGGTGACGTCAGTGATGAGTGGTGCAGGGCGCGGACAGATGGAGAGACAAATGTCTCTTGCCTACAGTCAATCGTGGTGGTGGGAATGTCATGGTCTGGGGCTGCATAAGTGCTGCCAGCACTGGGGAGCTACAGTTCATTGAGGGAACTATGAATGCCAACATGTACTGTGGCATGCTGAAGCAGAGCATGATCCCCTCCCTTTGGAGACTGGGCCGCAGGGCAGTATTCCAACATGATAACAACCCCAAACACACCTCCAAGACAACCACTGCCTTGCTGAAGAAGCTGAGGTTAAAGGCGATGAACTGGTCAAACATGTGTCCAGACCTAAACCCTATTGAGTATCTGTGGGGCATCCTCAAATGAAAGGTGGAGGAGCGTAAGGTCTCTAACATCCACCAGCTCCGTGATGTCGTCATGGAGGAGTGGAAGAGGACTCCAGTGGAAACCTGTGAAGCTCTGGTGAACGACATGCATAAGAGGGTTAAGGCAGTGCTGGAAAATAATGGTAGCCACACAAAATTTTTACACTTTGGGCCCAATTTGGACATTTTCACTTAGGGGTGTACTCACTTTTGTTGCCAGCGGTTCAGACATTAATGGCTGTGTGTTGAGTTATTTTGAGGGGACAGCAAACACTTTTACACTGTTATACAAGCTGTACACTCACTACTTTACATTGCAGCAAAGTGTAATTTATTCAGTGTTGTCACATGAAAAGGTATAATAAAATATTTACAAACATGTGAGGGGTGTACTCACTTTTGTGATATACTGTATGTAGAATAAAGCTGCCTGCAGGTAAGCCTGCTCTCAATGTTACATAGTTACATAGTAGGTAAGGCTGAAAAAAGACAATAGTCCATCCAGTTCAACCTGTGTTGGTGTACATGTTTCAGTGTCTATAATTATTTCCCATATCCCATATCAGACTGACACGCCGCACTCGTGATTGCATCGCTGCCCACCCCCGTGATCGCACCCCCCCCAAGGATACGTTCTGGCTTGTTATCCTGCTGGATGTCATATGATGCCAAGTTAGGATAATAGAACCACTTCCCAGCCGTCATTCTGCATATGGCGGGCGGGAAGTGGTTAAATAACAAACATACTATTTTACTTACCTCCTCTGTGCAAGGGTTTTTCACAGAGTGGCTCCTATCCTCCTTTTCTGGGGTCCCCGGTGGCGTTCCTGGCTTCTCCTCTTCTCGAGTGCCCCCACAGAGAGCTGCTTTCCATGGGGGCACTCATGCGGGCACTCTCCCGAGTCATGCTGCTGTGTCCATTGACACAGACAGCACAATTTGGCCCTGCCTCCGACTCCCGCATGAGTGTATTTGATTGACAGCAGCGGGAGCCATTGCTATCAATCTACCCAATGAGAACCTGAGACAGTGGCTGAAGCTACTGTGCTCATCCCTGTCACTGGAACGATCGGGCTCAGGTAAGAAAAAGGGGGACTCTGGATCACAGCTGCAGCACAGGAGGTTTTTCACATTAACCACTTCAGCCCCGGACCAATTGTCAGCTTAAGGACCAGAGGTCTTTTTTCAATTTCGCACTGCACTACTTTAACTGGTAATTGTGCGGTCATGCAATTTTGTAACGAAACGAAATTTGCGTCCTTTTCTTCCCACAAATAGAGCTTTCTTTTGATGGTATTTGATTGCCTCTGTGATTTTTATTTTTTGCGATATAAACGGAAAAAGAGCGAAAATTTTGAAAAAAAAAAAAGATTTTTCTACTTTTTGTTATAAGAAAAATCTAATAAACTCAATTTTAGTCAAACATTTGGGCCAAAATGTATTCAGCCACATGTCTTTAGTAAAAAAAATGCCAATAAGCGTATATTGATTGGTTTGCGCAAAAGTTATAGCGTCTACAAACTAGAGTACATTTTCTGGAATTTACACCGCTTTTAATTTATGACTGCCTATTTCATTTCTTGAGGTGCTAAAATGGCAGAGAAGTACAAAACCCCCCCAAATGACCCCATTTTGGAAAGTAGACACCCCAAGCTATTTGCTGAGAGGCATGTTGAGCCCATTGAATATTTTTTTTTTTAGTCCCAAGTGATTGAATAAAGACAAAAATAAAAAATAATTTTTTTTTTCTTCAAAAAGTTGTCACTAAATGATATATTTGCTCACACATGCCATAGTTATATGTGGAATTGCACCCCAAAATACATTTTGCTGCTTCTCCTGAGTATGGGAATACCACATGTGTGGGACTTTTTGGGAGCCTAGCCGCGTACGGGGCCCCGAAACCCAAGCACCGCCTTCAGGATTTCTAAGGGTGCAAATTTTTGATTTCACTCCTCACTACCTATCACAGTTTCGAAGGCCATAAAATGCCAAAATAGCACAAAACCCCCCCAAATGACCCCATTTTGGAAAGTAGACACCCCAAGCTATTTGTTGAGAGGCATGGTGAGTATTTTACAGCTCTCATTTGTTTTTGAAAATGAAGAAAGTAAAGAAAAAAAAAATTTTTTTTTCTTTTTTCAATTTTCAAAACTTTGTGACAAAAAGCGACATCTGCAAAATACTCACAATACCTCTCAGCAAATAGCTTGGGGTGTCTACTTTCCAAAATGGGGTCATTTTGGGGGGTTTTATGCCATCTGGGCATTCCATGGCCTCCAAAACTGTGATTGGCAGTGAGAAGTGAAATAAAAAAATTACTCCCTTAGAAAGCCTGAAGGCGGTGCTTGGTTTTTGGGGTTCCGTACGCAGCTAGGCTCCCAAAAAGTCCCACACATGTGGTATCCCCGTACTCAGGAGAAGCAACAGAATGTATTTTGGGGTGTATTTCCACATATGCCCATGACATGTTTGAGCAATATATCATTTAGTGACAACTTTTTGTAAAAAAAATATATATATTTTTTTTTTTTTTTCATTATTCAATCTCTTGGGACAAAAAAAAAAAAATATTTAATGGGCTCAACATTGCTCTCAGCAAATAGCTTGGGGTGTCTACTTTCCAAAATGGGGTCATTTGGGGGGGGTTTGAACTGTCCTGGCATTTTATGCACAACATTTAGAAGCCTATGTCACACGTCACCCACTCTTCTAACCACTTGAAGACAAAGCCCTTTCTGACACTTTTTGTTTACATGAAAACATATTTTTTTTTTTGCAAGAAAATTACGTTGAACCCCCAAACACTATATATATTGTTAAAGCAAAGGCCCTACAGATTAAAATGGTGGGTGTTGCATTTTTTTTTTTCCACACAGTATTTGCGCAGCGATTTTTCAAACGCATTTTTTGTGGAAAAAATACACTTTTTTTTATTTTAATGCACTAAAACACACTATATTGCTCAAATTTTTGATGAAATAAAAAATATGATCTTAGGCCGAGTACATGGATACCAAACACGACATGCTTTAAAATTGCGCACAAACACGCAGTGGCGACAAACTACATACATTTTTAAAAGCCTTTAAAAGCCTTTACATGATACCACATTAGATTCACGGAGGAGGTCTACTGCTAAAATTACTGCCCTCGATCTGACCTTCGCGGTGATACCTCACATGCATGCTGCAATTGCTGTTTACATATGACGCCAGACCAACGCTTGTGTACGCCTTTGCGCAAGAGAAGGGGGGGCAGGGGTGCTTTTTTTTTTTTTTTTTTTAGTTTTTTTTTTATTTATTTAGCTTTTTTATTCTATTTTTAAACTGTTCCTTCCATTTTTTTTCTTTGTTATGATTTTTATTGTTATCTCAGGGAATGTAAATATCCCCTATGATAGCAATAGGCAGTGACAGGTACTCTTTTTTTGAAAAAATTGGGGTCTATTAGACCCTAGATCTTTCCTCTGCCCTCAAAGCATCTGACCACACCAAGATTGGTGTGATAAAATGCTTTCCCAATTTCCCAATGGCGCGGTTTATATCCGGGAGGGGGGACATTCCCTCCCACTGCTTGTAAAAGCAGTCTAGAGGCTAATTACCCGCTAGAATTGCTTTTACATGAAAGCCGATCACTGGCTGAAAAGAATGATACCAAGATGATACCTAAACCTGCAGGCATCATTCTGGTATAACCATTCAAAGTCCAGCAACATACTGGACATATATTGTAATCTTTTTTTTTTTCATGCAGCCTCTTGGCTGAACGAAAAAAAAGAGATTGATTGGTGGGTATGCCCACCATTAGAATACCTCCCTTCATCCACCCACTTCTAATGATGGGCATACATGCACCATTTATATATGCCGATGCATGGGGGCATCCTCCCGCAAAAGTTATGCCGTGTACACACGGTCGGAATTTCGACCGTATGTACGTGGCATTAGGAGCCAATCGCTCCTCCGCCCCCCCTGCTGCCCCCATGCTTCGGCACATATGCTCTTTTTTTTAACTGTGGTGGTGAAATCACCTCCTACAGCGTTGGAGTCGCGGCTTTATGTATCGTGGGAGCAAACGCTGTTGCTGTCAAGATAAATAAATCCGCGCTGCAACTGAATGGCGCACCTGAAAACAAAAAAATGCTTAACACTAAAACACAGTAAACAAAATTACATACCTGAAAAGCAAGCATGATAAAACATGATAAAACATAATAAAACATTGCAGAATAGAATGGAGTAAAAAAAGAGCAACAATAGAGAGAGAGAGAGAACAATAAAACGACAACTATTTTTGTTTTTTTTATTTTTTTGAGATTCACAGGTAAAAAAGCTCCTGACTGTTAGCGACTGAATCAAAACGCTACCACAAAAAAAATGTTAGCGATCGCAGGGATCAGGCCTGACTCTGCGAACGCTGCAGTTATGTGTGCTTAGTGTTTTGTAAGTGACAGTGATCGATCGATACTGCACTTGGGTGGGCTGGGCTGGGCTGGGCGGAGGGGGAAAACGCAGGTGCTAGCAGGTATCTGGGCTGATCCCGCTAACAATGCGTTTTTTTGGAACCCTAAACTGCTGGGACGCTAGTATAGATCTGATCAGATCAGATATTGATCTGTTCAGATACTATACCACTAAGGGAGGTGTATGCTTTGCGCGTGGGTGTTTGCGGTACTGGCACTAACCTGGGGCGACGCAGACCTTATTTGACCCTAAAACCTAATTGATATCACCCGCCGGGCGATCAGGGGGTTAAACCGTTATTGGGTAATAAATGGCGGGTGCCCTGACAGTATAAAAAACAAGCTAACTAACCAGCGTCACCCGTAACAGTAATACAAAAAAAAACTGGTTACCTAGCGACACTAATGCAGCGATCAGAAAAACGATCGCTTAGTGACACTGGCAAAAGGGGGTGAAAGGGTTAACTAGGGGCAATCAGGGGGTTAAACCTTTATTAGGTAATATATGGGGGTACCTGACGCTATATAAAAACCTGACGGGGAACCTAAATAACGAAATAACTAACTGGCTAACCAGCGTCACCAGTGACATTTTATACGGTGATCACTGGTGAAAGGGTTAACTCTAGGGGCAATCAGGGGGTTAAAACCTTTATTTAGGTTGTAATATGGGGGTACCTGACCTATAAACCTATTTATGAACCTATATAAACATGGCGGTTAACCTAAAAAAAAACTGGTTACCTAGCGACACTAATGCAGCGATCAGAAAAACGATCGCTTAGTGACACTGGCAAAAGGGGGTGAAAGGGTTAACTAGGGGCAATCAGGGGGTTAAACCTTTATTAGGTAATATATGGGGGTACCTGACGCTATATAAAAACCTGACGGGGAACCTAAATAACGAAATAACTAACTGGCTAACCAGCGTCACCAGTGACAGTTATACGGTGATTACTGGTGAAAGGGTTAACTCTAGGGGCAATCAGGGGGTTAAAACCTTTATTTAGGTTGTAATATGGGGGTACCTGACCTATAAAACTATTTATGAACCTATATAAAACATGGCGGTTAAAATAAAAAAAAAATGGTTACCTAGCGACACAATGCAGCGATCAGAAAAACGATCGCTTAGTGACACTGGCAAAAGGGGGTGAAGGGGTTAACTAGGGGCAATCAGGGGGTTAAACCTTTATTAGGGGGGGGTAGGGGGCTACCTAGGACCTAAAACTAACTGCCCTGACAGTTATTACAGTCACACTGACACTAAATGCAGTGATCAGTAAATAAATGATCACTGCAATTAGTGACACTGTGACTGGGGGGGGAGGGGGTGATCTGGGGGGTGATCTGGGGGTGACAGGGGGGTGGATTGTGTGCCTATGTGTACTGGTGTCAGTGTACTGTTTGTGCACTAACCTTTACATCTTCTCTGCTCGGCGTTCCGGTCACATAGACCGGCGCACCGAGCGTGACATCACTTCCGCCTTCCTGTCTATACAATAGACAGGAAGGGGAAGCTTTTCATTCGCCAGGAGCGATCGCGAGGGGGTGGCCAGAAACCACTGGCCGTCCCCTCGTCCCGGATCGCTCCTGAAGCGATGCCGACCGTCCCCGCCGGCGGAGGGGGGTCCGATCGGACCCCCCAACCGCCTGAAGAATGGCACGTACAGGTACGTGGTTCTGCCTGTACGTGCCATTCTGCCGACGTATATCTACATGGGGCGGTCGGCAAGTGGTTAATGCATAGAATGCATTAAGGTTAAAAACCTTGAGGGTTTACAACTCCTTTAAGGGTTCATTTACACCATATATGATGTGACTTCACTCGGCAGCTATTCCAGCGCAGTCCGGTCACATGACAAGGAAAATTCCTTGTCTCCCTATATGCCCTATTCACCCCACTGTGTTGCATTGGTGTGCTGGCGATGTACAATGAGAAAAAGTACTTTTTTCCAGTCCCACATGGTGCAAGGCAATCTACTGCATTGCACCACACAGCTGGTAATTGAACTTTATGAGATGTCTGTGTGAAAGTTCAATAAAGTTTATTTTTTTAAAAAGGGTAAATAACTGCACCAGACTGGGCCAGGCCACACGCCCTGAACGTACAAATGTGAACGATCTTGAAGTTTGTAAACTCACTTTGTCATAATCCCCAGACATTTACTTGCTTGAATTCTGACACGTATTCCATTACCCTTAAACTAGGCAGTCGGCTGTGTCACAGAATTTACAGAGCCTGTGTTTTGAACTACAGAGGAGCTGAAAGGTGGAGTTTTAGTAGGTGTAGTCAGTACAGGAATCACTGCTTGCAGGTAGCAAGGGACCATGGGATATTTAGTTCTTAGAAATTGATAGTAGACGGCAGAAGAAAACCTGCAAAGCATACAGGGAATCCATGAATTTGTGGAAAGAGATGGCTAGCAGACAGGAAGAACTCAACATGAAAGGAGATTTTTTAGGTAAGCTTATATTGGATTGTCAAAAATAACTATTGTTTGTAATGTTAATTGTTTGTAATGTAATGAACTCCATGACTCTTGGGCATGGAGTTCACCAGAGCTTCACAAGTTGCCACTGGAGTCCTCTTCTACTCCTCCATGATGACATCACAGAGATGATGGATGTTAGAGACCTTGCGCTCCTCCACCTTCCATTTGAGGATGCCTAACAGATGCTCAATAGGGTTTAGGTCTGGCCAGTCCATCACCTTATCATGTTGGAATACTGCCCTGCGGCCCAGTCTCCGAAGAGAGTGGATCCTACTCTGCTTCGGTATGTCACAGTACATGTTGGCATTCATGGTTCCCTCAATGAACTGTAGCTCCCCAGTGTCGGGAGCACTCATGCAGCCCTAGACAATGACACTCCCACCACCATGCTTGACTGTAGGCAAGATACACTTGTCTTTGTACTCCTTACCTGGTTGCCGCCCATCTGAACCAAATATGTTTATCTTGGTCTCATCAGACCACAGGACATAGTTCCAGTAATCCATGTCCTTAGTCTGCTTGTCTTCAGCAAACTGAAAACCAATTTGATGCAGTGTGAGGCGTATGGTCTGAGCACTGACAGGCTGACCCCCCACCCCTTCAACCTCTGCAGCAATGCTGGCAGCACTCATACATCTATTTCCCAAGGACAACCTCTGGATATGACGCTGAGCACGTGCACTCAGCTTCTTTGGTCCACCATGGCGAGGCCTGTTCTGAGTGGAACCTGTCCTGTTAAACCGCTGTATTGTCTTGGCCACCGTGCTGCACCTCAGTTTCAGGGTCTTGGCAATCTTCTTATAGCCTAGGCCATCTTTATGTAGGGCGACAATTCTTTTTTTCAGATCCTCAGAGAGTTCTTTGCCATGAGGTGTCATGTTGAACTTCCAGTGACCAGTATGAGAGAATGATTCACACCTGAGACCTTGCAACACTAACGAGTCACATGACACCGGGGAGGGAAAATGGCTAATTCGGTCCAATTTGGACATTTTCACTTAGGAGTGTACTCACTTTTGTTGCCAGCGATTTGTTGAGTTATTTTGAGGGGACAGCAAATTTACACTGTTATACAAGCTGTACACTCACTACTTTACATTGTAGCAAAGTGTAATTTCTTCAGTGTTGTTACATAAAAAAATATAATAAAATATTTACAAAAATGGGAGGGGTGTACTCACATTTGTGAGATACTGTACAAAACACATTACAGTCAAAAATAACTTTTAATCAAAAAATATATAATCTTTGATAAAAGGTTTGCGTATCCTGTTAGAAAATTCACTTTTAAAGTTTGCAGTAAGGAAAACTTATGCCGCGTACACACGGTCGGAATTCTTGTCGGAAAAAGCTCTGATGGTTTTCCCGTCGGAATTCCGATGAAATTTCACTCAAACTGTCTTGCCTACATATGGTCACACCAAATTCCGACGGTCAATAACACCACTCAACTGCACTATAAAAGGGAAGTTTAATGCTTCTGAGCATGCGTCGAATTGTTTCCGGGCATGCATCAGAATTTTGCATGTCGGAATTGCATACACACGATCGGAAAATCCGATAGACAGGTTTTCCGTCGGAAAAATTAAGAACAGGTTCTCAATCCAAATTCCGACAGAAAAAGACCGATGGGCATACACACGGTTGGAAATTCCGATGAAGAGCTCCCATCGGACTGTTTCCATCGGAAATTCCGACCGTGTGTACGCGGCATTACAGTCCACAACATTTACATAACAGCAATGACTTACATTATAATAATGACAGCTTATTTTTCTGATCTTTAGTGAACAATATAATACATAATTCTCCATTTAAGCACAGTAACATAAGGGAATATAAAATTAGACCAGTAAACGTTTATACAATTACATGTTTGTATTATCATTTATACCAATTGGTTGTATGGTATTTGATTTGCATATCTATGTCAACTATTTGTGGTTTGTGAGTAAAGCCTCAATAACATTACAAGTATAAATAAAAAATGTGCTTAAACAGCTTTAAAAAGCTGCTACTTTTGCTGGATATCTTGATCTGTTTAATGAAGTGGAAAAATAATCGATCTACTGACAGGGTCAACAGGTAACTGTGTTATGGGGAAGGAGGGATTGAAAAACAAAAAATGTTATGTTGATGCTAGTGACAGACTGCATCACACAGTACATGCATTATTTTCCACATAAATACAGAAATGCTAGTTACCCCAAAAAAAAAAATAATGGAAGTGATGATAAATGGAAGACATAATAGTGACATACAAGAAAAAAACATGTTGTAGAGGAGTGGTCTATAACACTAAGCACTTCATGGACAATATGAAATATAAAATAAAATAGGAACAAGAAGGAAGAAATCTGGAAAAAGATGGATAAAGCATGGAAAAATGTAAAGAACAATGTATAAGGTAATAATCACAGTAGCAAGTAGAAAGCAGGCTAGAGAAAGAAGTTTCAGTTTTGGATGAAGAACAGAAGCAAATAAAGATTTAATTTGTAGAGTCAGTAACTGCTGCAAACTACAAGAAAGGCAGGAAGAAAAGACTGGTATGATAAAGAAATCAGATGGTGATGGAGGAGAAGAATAAAAAGCAAATATTATAAATAGACAAATATTAACAGATGTAGAGGAATACAAAGACGAAAAACAGAGAAGCTACAAAGAAATTGTGAGAGGTAAAGAAAAAAATAAAATGAATACTGCAAGAAAAGGATGGAAACAAAATTAAGCAAGGAAACATTATAGCAGAGTAAAACAAAAATAAGTGGTTTTCAACCAAGTACATACCTTCATAATATAATAAAGGTGACCTCATAGGAGACAAATTAAGGAACATTGGAACTAATTTGTTATGGAGATGTAAAATGGAAGCACCCCTAAATTCAGAATGGATGAAAATATTAGAAATGGAAACAAAAGTAGTAATGCTGGAACAAGCAGAGAGACTAGAGACAGGAGGCACATGAGCAGTGATGTAAGTAACTGAGTTAAAATAAACTGAGTTACCTAACGCAGTTACTTTAGAGGGTAACGAGTAATCTAACTGATTACTTTTCCACTCATGGTAACTCAGTTCCCATTACTTTGGCTTAGTTACCCCAATTACATCTACCGCCACTAGATGGCAGTAGTGTAATTCCGGTGTCCTGCCGAAAAAGTTCCCCCGCCGGATAAGGACCCCCTGTACTGCGCAGGTGCAGGGCTTGCACAGTACGAAGGACTACGGAGCTTCCGAAAATTGCCAAACCTAATCAGCTCTGAGTGAACTCTACACCGCGCAGGTGCAGTTAACATGTAATTGTACGAGGCGATGCCACACGCTCCTGATGCTCGTGCTACTCTGCAAGGGGCGTCTATCTTGTAAGTAAGGGGCGGGTCTAGTATTACTGTAACCAAGGGGCGCATTTATTATTATTGTTATATATCGAGCTCTGCCCATTCATTTAACATTCGCCCTCTTCTATAGCCATCCGCCCCTTACACGATATAATAATAATAGACCCGCCCCTTGCTTACACGCTATAACAGATCTGCCCCTTGGTTAGAGTAATAATAGAGCAGCCCCTTGGTTACACGATATATAACAATAATAATAAATGCGCCCCTTGGTTACAGTAATACTAGACCCCCCCCTTAGTTACACGTATAGAATATTTTAAAAAAAAGTCAGTTACTTTGCTGCGTAACTAATTACTTTTCCAATGTAGTAACTGAGTTACTAACGCAATTACTTTTTGGGAGAAGTAATTTGTAACTTAACTAATTACTTTTTTAAAGTAAGATGACCAACACTGCACATGAGTGCTGTCAAATGTTGATAGCAGAACCTGTAGCCAGTGATGCAGGCCTAGAAGATCTGGCAGAACATCAGGCCAGGAACAAAGGGACTGCAGGATGGACCAACTGAGGTTAAAGAGGAACTCTGCACATACTGCAGGTTCAGAAGGTGTGGCTTGTCAGAGCTCCCAACAAGCTTGTGTCAGAAACACAGTGGTGGTTTGAGCAGGTGTTTAGGACAGCCAGGGCAGGCACTCAGTAATCGCATAGAGCCAAATCAGAGACAGAAGCATGGCCACAGGGGTAGCCAAGGTCAGCAGTGGCCAGGCAGTATGTACACAGGCATACAGTGGGTATAGAATAGGATCACCACCCTTTAAAATAATCACATTTTGTTGCTTTGCAGTCTGAAATGAAGATAGACACCATTTCTGTTTTAACCAGCTGTATTCACTAGTGCAACTTATAACATCCAAGTGAAAGATATAACACCAACGTGTCAGAAAAAAAAAATCAAAAACAGAATCACTGAGTTGGAAAAAGGATCACCCCCTTTATGTCAGTATTTTGTTGAACCACCTTTTGCTTTAATTACAGCCTTTAGTCTGTTGGGATATGGCTCTATTAACTTTGCACATCTAGACTTTGCAATATTTTCCCACTCTTCTTTGCAGAACTGCTCAAGTTCAGTTACATGTGATGGTGACCATTTGTGGACTGCAGTGTTCAAGTTGTACCACAGATTTTCGATGTGGTTTAAGTCTGGGCTCTGACTAAGCCATGCAAGGACATTCACCTTTTTCTCTTTCAACCACTGTGTGGTCATTTTTGCTTTGTGCTTTGGGTTATTGTCATGTTGGAAGGTAAACCTTCTTCCCATTGACAACTTTCTGGCAGAGGGCAGCAGATTTTCCTTTACTGACAGTATGTTGCCCCATCCATTTAGTTGCAAAGCAACAAAATGTGATTATTTTATATATACATATTTTCTATACTTTTCTATACCCACTGTATGCAGGACTAGAATTGTAAACAGAGCCAAGGTCAGGAATGGGGGAGCCAAAGTAAAGGCAGAGTCTTGTATCAGGTCAGAGGCAAGCTGTGTCAGCAAAGAAAGTCATATACAGAATGGAAGCAAGGCACCGGAGAAAGTAAAAAAACAGCACTGATACTGATACGCACTGATACTGAAATAGGCTGCCTGGCGCCAATATTGATTGTGGACATTCTCACACATTAATTGTTGTCTATGTCCCCCCTGGGGTGATGCCTTCACTTCATGTTCTGTCACATGACAGGTGAAATCTCCTCAACTGGTGAAACAGACAGCAGTAAAGACTAATTGAATTTATAAATAATCCAAAAAATAAGCATTGGCTGAAGTAAGGCTTTAGACACTGAAAAAAAGTGGATCTTTATATGATAAAGTAAAACGTACTAAAATATACAGTATAACAGAGAAAAATCGAATAGCAGAGAATCAGTATGGGTTTCCAAAATATTTGTCATGTAGGCAACTTAAGTGATCAATAATATTCTGAATGGCAGCACTTAAACTAAACTGGAGGACCCTTTGAGAGGTGAAAGATTCCTGTCCCTCTTTTTTTCAAATGTCAACTTCAGTGATTGTACTCAGTAGGGTTACAGTTGAGTACTATCATTGAAGTTGCCATTTAAAAAAAGAAGGAAAAGCATCTCATCTTCCTTCCCTTACAAAAGTCCACCAGTTTAGTTTAAAAGCTCTGGCATTCTGAATATTATTTATACAATTTGCTCAGTAAGGTGAGGTAGACGAGCTTTAGACAGCTCTTAGGAGGTTAAGCACATTATGACATTATTGTATTTGAACTTATATGGTCTGTTTTTATGACGAGTTAAGTTTAAAAAATGCACAGATTAGAATTTTTACATATTTATTGAAAATGAATCAAACATTTACATACACACACAAAAATATTGACATAATGTACTATAAAAACAACATAGAGAGGTAGGGACTCAGGGATATCCCCAAATGGGTTTGCAGTACCACAGTGTTTTTTTGCTATCTGTGGGGTTGGTGCACCCAATGCTTAAAAAACAAACACTCCCACTTAGATGTGGACTGGCCTAGAGGGGTAATCGTCGGTCCTGCCAATTAAAAGAAGCTTGTGCTCAACATGTTTTGCGACTTAGTTGTCGCTTCCTCAGGAGCTTCTGTTTCAATTAGAAAAACGTTTTGTTACTAGATACAGTGTTAATAAAGATTGTTATACATAGTATTTATACATAGTATTCAAGGTTTTACAAAAAACATTCAAAAATGTCTGTACATGAACTTACTGCTGCAGTGCCCTAACCAGTTCTCCAGTCTCCTTCACGTTGCCGAATGCCGTCAATACTCACAGGATAGCCTAAAGAGGCCACAGGAAAAGAGGGTCTTCAAATAAATTGGACCCTAGGGGCAAGGCACTACTGTGCAGGATGGGAACACAGATGGTAACTATGGATAAAATAGAAAAAGAGATATAGGTAAGTTTATAATTATTTTTATTAAGTTTGGGTTTGGGCCCAGTATTAGTGGTTTGAGGCTACCATTGTCTCAAAGAGAAACAATAAAACATTACTCACTCAAATGAAGCGTATCATTCCTCATGGATTTGGGAGGGTGTGCAGCTTGTATAGTGTCAAGCACTGACCATATAGCTTAAATAGGGTCCGCACTGGAAAAAATATACAAAAGGATATAGAAGAACGTTTTTTTTTTAAAAAACTTGGCTTAGCACAACCTGACCTAAGGCATTGGCACAGTGTAACTATTTTTTGTGTATATGGGACACGTTACAACCTATGTCTATAAATACCGGTTTAGGTACTATGCCTAATTACCTCGGGTCTAGCGGTCGCTGCTCCTCTCAACTGCTGGTGTTGTAAAATGTGCGGCTTGTACTGCAGTCCAGGCCGTCCCTCCCATGGGGCATCTGTGGGGAGGACGGCCCGACTTGCCACTTTTGAAGTGTCCCGTTCGGATGACGTCAGAACGAGTCCGAAGTAACCCGAGCCAGCCATGACGTCATTGCGCACGCGCCGGAGATGCGCGCGCAGCGGTAACCACCGCGATGCGCAGCGCTACTCTCCCGTGCGTCAATGACGTAGTGGACGGCGCTGCTAAGCAACGCCGTCCGAGCCGCAGACGCTGCATTCCACTCCTTCCTTCCCCAGACAAGGCCAGGGAGGACTGAAGCGGACCAATAGCGCAAGCGGCTTGGGTGGCTGCATATCCCCCTGCACTTGTGGGGCTAGAGAAAGACGCCAGAAAACCTGTATATCCCAGTGGAGCCAAGAGGGCATCCGGCACATGCTGAAGCTGAAATACATAAAACACACATTGTATAACAAACACATATAAAGAACCGGGTAAAGGGCACAACAGTTAACAGATAAAGCTCTTGGTATTTCAACCAGATTTTTACACTGGTTGCTTAGTCTTTATTCATAATTAGATTTTCAAATGGAGAGCAACAGTATTGCCTTCCTTTTAGATTCACTGATACATGGTATATGTTTTATTATCATGCTTGGTGCATACTTTTTTGGAACCCTAATATCCTAGTTGGTTTAGGAGTAGAAAGAAAGAATAAGGAGACGATAGGACTCATTAAGGACTACTATTAAAGCTAGCACAGGCCAGGCCACCTTTGTCATTTCCCTTTGTCAAGGGCCGGTAGGAGATCACCTCATTGATTCCCGGTGGGGTTGTGGCATCCTCTCAACCTCTCAATCCAGTACATTTCCTTTTGCAGGATTTTCTTGTCCCAATTCCCTCCCCTTGGATCCTGGTGGACAACTTCCAATACCAGAAATTTGATCATGGAAATATCAAATTTGTGGTATAATCCTAAATGGCGACTGACTGGGGTTAACATTTTTGCCCACTGGGAATAAAATACATGATCATATATCCTCTTTTTTAGGGGGCGTATAGTTTTGCCTACATAGTATGACCCACATTTACAGTTCATGAGATAAACCACCCCGGGGTCGTCACAGGTGGCATTAAAACGGGGGCAAAATTTTTCCCCATTGGGTAAACGAAAATGGGTTCCCACCTGTACATATGGGCAGTAAGAGCAATGTCCACATATATACATATCCCTAGGGGGGGTGTCTATGTGACTCATAGGCTGATAGAAGCTTGGAGGCCTCTTTGGTGACAATAGACGTAGAAGCCCTATATTCGAGCATACCGCACGATTTGGGTATTCAGACCATAGGCAAGTTTCTAATGGAAGAGGATAACAGACAGTGGGACTTCAACACATTTGTTTTGAGGTTGCTGTCTTTTATACTCAAACACAACTGTTTTTCTTTATTTGGCTCCCACTACCTCCAGGTACAGGGCGTTGCCATGGGCACGTGTTGTGCACCGGCATACGCGAACCTGTACCTGTGGGAGCCGGAGATTTTCTCTGACGAGAGTATGGATCGGTACCTGAGCCAGACTTTGTGCTGGCTCAGGTATATCGACGATATTTTAATGATTTGGACAGGCACAATTCCTGAGTTAGATCAATTCATGGGCCAACTTAATACTAACACCTATAACCTTAAATTTACGTATGAATGTCATAAGGACACTATTTCATTCCTGGACTTAACATTATATAGGGATGAGTCCAGTAATTTGGTTACTAAGTTATTCCGCAAAAACACAGCAGGTAATACCCTGCTGCACGCAGAAAGCGGGCATCCAAGGTCATTGGTACATAGCATTCCTTATGCGCAATACCTCCGCCTCAGGTGCAATTGTATGCATGATATACAATTTATAGATCAGGCCAAGGAATTGCGTACCCGCCTAAGCGAACGCGGATACAGCAAGAGCCTTCTGAGATGTGCCTACAATAAGGCCCTAAGCCAGGACAGAACCAATCTCCTTTTCTCTAAACCTAAATCCACCTGTGAACAACAGACCATGAAATATATTACACGCTTCTCGGCACAGCACATGCAACTTCGTGCATGCATGGCGAAGCACTGGCACTTCCTCAGTGAGGACCCGGTGCTTCGCCAGTATGTCGCCAGAAATCGTATTCAGGAAGGCACCCTCTATAGGGGACAAACTCATAGCTAGCTTCTATCAGCCTATGAGTCACATAGACACCCTCTCTAGGGGTATGTATATATATGTAGGCAAAACTATAGGCCCTCTAAAAAAGAGGATATATGATCATGTGTTTTATTCCCAGTGGGAAAAAATGTTAACCCCAGTCAGTCGCCATTTAGGATTATACCACAAATGTGATATTTCCATGATCAAATTTCTGGTATTGGAAGTTGTCCACCAGGATCCAAGGGGAGGGAATTGGGACAAGAAAATCCTGCAAAAGGAAACGTACTGGCTTGAGAGGTTGGATGCCACGACCCCACCGGGAATCAATGAGGTGATCTCCTACCGGCCCTTTCTGTAGGGTACCTCTTTTGTATCCTCAGGTGTGGGCCCCACGTATCCTCTAATCCCCTATCGATCCAGATCCTACATCCCCCTATATCCCAGTCAAGGCTAGCCCTGTAGAGTCATTATAGCCCCCCTGAGGGAAATGACAAAGGTGGCCTGGCCTGTCCTAGCTTTAATAGTAGTCCTTAATGAGTCCTATCGTCTCCTTATTCTTTCTTTCTACTCCTAAACCAACTAGGATATTAGGGTTCCAAAAAAGTATGCACCAAGCATGATAATAAAACATATACCATGTATCAGTGAATCTAAAAGGAAGGCAATACTGTTGCTCTCCATTTGAAAATCTAATTATGAATAAAGACTAAGCAACCAGTGTAAAAATCTGGTTGAAATACCAAGAGCTTTATCTGTTAACTGTTGTGCCCTTTACCCGGTTCTTTATATGTGTTTGTTATACAATGTGTGTTTTATGTATTTCAGCTTCAGCATGTGCCGGATGCCCTCTTAGCTCCACTGGGATATACAGGTTTTCTGGCGTCTTTCTCTAGCCCCACAAGTGCAGGGGGATATGCAGCCACCCAAGCCGCTTGCGCTATTGGTCCGCTTCAGTCCTCCCCCGGCCTTGTCTGGGGAAAGGAGGAGTGGAATGCAGCGTCTGCGGCTCGGACGGCGTTGCTTAGCAGCGCCATCCACTACGTCATTGACACACGGGAGAGTAGCGATGCGCATCACGGTGGTTACCGATGCGCGCACATCTCCAGCGCGTGTGCAATGACGTCATGGCTGGCTCGGGTTACTTCGGACTCGTTCCGACGTCATCCGAACGGGACACTTCAAAAGCGGCAAGTTGGGCCGTCCTCCCCACAGATGTCCCATGGGAGGGACGGCCTGGACCTCAGTACAAGCCGCACATTTTACAACACCAGCAGTTGAGAGGAGCAGCGACCGCTAGACCCGAGGTAATTAGGCATAGTACTCCTGTTTGTTAAACTTGTTATGGGAATGTTTTGGCTGGTCCAGTGATAGGCAGTATGCCTTAGACTAGCACTAGGATGGGATGGGTTCCCTTTCCCTGAATGAACCATATGACGGCATCTGACCTGCATTAACAAATATATTAAATCTTTATTTGTTAAGTGGTCTATCCTATCCATTGGGTAATGGGCAATGATGTGGACCCAAGTGACCCAATGGTTTATATAAACAAACCGGTATTTATAGTCATAGGTTGTAACGTGTCCCATATACACAAAAAATAGTTACACTGTGCCAATGCCTTAGGTCAGGTTGTGCTAAGCCAAGTTTTTAAAAAAAAAAAACGTTCTTCTATATCCTTTTGTATATTTTTTCCAGTGCGGACCCTATTTAAGCTATATGGTCAGTGCTTGACACTATACAAGCTGCACACCCTCCCAAATCCATGACGAATGATACGCTTCATTTGAGTAAGTAATGTTTTATTGTTTCTCTTTAAGACAATGGTAGCCTCAAACCACTAATACTGGGCCCAAACCCAAACGTAATAAAAATAATTATAAACTTACCTATATCTCTTTTTCTATTTTATCTATAGTTATCATCTGTGTCCCCATAACCCATCCTGCACAGTAGTGCCTTGCCCCTAGGGTCCCATTTATTTGAAGACCCGCTTCAGGGGTTGAGACACTATATTTGGGGTATTTTCGGGCGTCTTTTTCCTGTGGCCTCTTTAGGCTATCCTGTGGAGTATTGACGGCATTCGGCAACATGAAGGAGACTGGAGAACTGGTTAGGGCACTGCAGCAGTAAGTTCATGTACAGACATTTTTGAATGTTTTTTGTAAAACCTTGAATACTATGTATAAAAATCTTTATTAACACTGTATCTAGTAACAAAACTTTTTTCTAATTGAAACAGAAGCTCCTGAGGAAGCGACAACTAAGTCGCAAAATATGTCGAGCACATGCTTCTTTTAATTGGCGGGACTGACGATTACCCCTCTGGGCCAGTCCACATCTAAGTGGGAGTGTTTGTTTTTCAAGCCTTGGGTGCACCAACCCCACAGATAGCAAAAAAACACGGTGGTACTGCAAACCCATTTGGGGATATCCCTGAGTCCCTATCTTTCTATGTTGTTTTTATAGTACATTATGTCAATATTTTTGCCTGTGTATGTAAATGTTTGATTAATTTTCAATAAATATTATGTAAAAATTCTAATCTGTGCCTATAAAGTCCATTCTCTCTTTTTTCTTCGGAAAAAAATCCTTTTTGACAATTATGCAGGACGGGGCACTCTAATATATATGGGTGTTTTTTTGATTGCCACCCCAGGGCCTAGCAATCTATTTCTTTGTCGTGAGTTAAGTTTAAATATGGATTTTGGAAATACTATTGTTGTGATATATTTCGATTTTGCTAAAGCATTCAATTTTATTACAGATTATAGACTGGTACAGAAGTTGAAAATGCAAGGATTAGAGGAGAATGTGTACGCATGGATAATACACTGCTTAAAAGATAGAAGACAAATGGTAGCTGTTAATGGGATATGTTCCAAACAGATAAGGTTAGCGGGGGGCACCACAGGAATCAGAGCTGAGTCTAGTTCTTTTTAGCTTATTATAGTATATGTAAACCCAATCACTATAATCTCACATAAGCATTATCCTCCTAAAGCTCCATTGTAGCCTGTTTTAAAGCATAAAAGACAAATAGGGGTTCTTAAAAACATCACCTTTTAAATATCTTACATCTGTTCTTTATTTAATGCACTGCAGTTCCAGCCCAAAGGTCAAAATTTCCACAGAAGGCAGAAGAAAAGGCCTGCTGCCCTCTTTGTGAGAGTAAATACATTTTAATTTGCAGCTTTCATTAAATCAGATTTGATAATCTTGTCATGAAGGTCCTTCTTCTGGTTCTTCTTGGCTTTGTCTCTTGATTCCAGATCTTCTATGTTGTTACTTTATCACATACTCTCCCAATAAAGACTACACATGCCCGTGCCAACACAGACTGCATAGGCATGTTTTAATGTCTTAACTATCAGGAAGCCCAACTTGAGAAACGGCATGCAGCTGTCACTGCAGCTTTGCCATAAATGACAAATAAAACTGTATGTTAAAAAATACATTAAAGGTAAATTCCAGGCAATCAACTAAATGAACAGAAGATATGAAAATTGAATATACTGTATGTGTTATTTTACTTGCCAAAAGATTTGTATTCCTGTCCACCTAGGCCTGATATTTATACAGGTCTGCCAAACAGTACAGTCTTGCCTGGCAAAGAAGGCGATCTGATCTTTCACTTCACTTCACTACAGTTCTACATTCCCTTACAGGCCTCCAGCCACCTTCACCCTGTGATTGGATAGTGAAAGGTGAAGCAGCACACTGATGAACTTACTAGTGTCACAAATATAAATCACTACCTACAGTGCTCTATCAAAATACCCAAAAATTGAAAAGTGTAGATAAATACAAATCTTAATCAGTTAACATCATCTATCTTTAGTGTAAGAGAGGCAAGGATGTGGAATTCCCTTCCACAGGCGGTGGTCTCAGCAGGGGGCATCAATAGTTTCAAGAAACTATTAGATAAGCACCTGAACGACCGCAACATACAGGGATATACAATGTAATACTGACATATAATCACACACATAGGTTGGACTTGATGGACCTCACCTACTATGTAACTATTTAATTATAAGTGTCGTGTGCCACAATTATCTCAAAATAAAGTGTCTTTGCTTAACCGGTTCCCGACAGGCGCACACAGATATACGTCGACAGAAGGGCACGGACAGGCAGGAGGGCGTATATATAAGTCAGTCCTTAATGCCGCGCCGGTCAGGACCCCCGTGAGGCCGGTCGCGGGTCCCGCGGACTCGATCGCCGCGGGACACCCGCGATCGTCTCACGGGAAGGCTGAACGGGGAGATGCCGAGATAAACAGCATCTCCCCGTTCTGCCTAGCAACTAGTGACGCCGATCTCTGCTCCCTGTGATTGGAGCAGAGATCAGCATTCACTAGCTGACAGCCACGCCCCCCCACAGTAAGAAACACACCCCTAGGCATACTTAACCCCTACACTGCCCCTTGTGGTTAACCCCTTCACTGCCAGTGTCATTTATACAGGAATCAATGCATTTAAATAGCATTGATTGCTGTATAAATGACAATGGTCCCAAAAATTTGTCAAAAATGTCCGATGTGTCCGCAATAATGTCACAGTCACAATAAAAATCGCTGATCGCCGCCATTACTAGTAAAAAAAAAAATTATTAATAAAAATGCTATAAAACTATCCCCTATCTTGTAAACGCTATAACTTCTGCGCAAACCAATCAATAATCGCTTATTGCGATTTTTTTTACCAAAAATATGTAGAAGAATACGTATCAGCCTAAACTGAGGAAAAAAAAGTTTTTTTATATATTTTTGGGGGATATTTATTATAGCAAAAAATAAAAAAGAATGCGTTTTTTTTCAAAATTGTCGCTCTTTTTTGTTTATAGCGCAAAAAATAAAAACTGCAGGGGCGATCAAATACCACCAAAAGAAAGCTCTATTTGTGGGAAAAAAAGGACGTCAATTTTGTTTGGGAGCCACGTCGCACGACCGCGCAATTGTCAGTTAAAGCGACGCAGTGCCGAATCGCAAAAAGGGGCCTGGTCCTTTGGCTGCAATTTGGTCCGGTCTGAAAGTGGTTAAATTAAATTGCCATGTGCTGTGCCTGTGCTTTATATATGTGGTAGGTGTCTCCATTTATTTCTATATTATTGCACAATTTCACTCTGTGCCGCATTCAGTGACACCTCTGTGAGTCCTGCACCTCTGAAAACTCACCAGATTTTTGTGACCCTTTTAATTTAAAAGGTAGGTCAAATTGTGCCTTTTACCCCCACTGATTTCAACGCAATATTCCCAAAGCACAAGTTCCTGTAGAGATGGCTGTATATATAAGTGTGTGCTGATGCGACTACATACTGTAACCGTGAATATGTCACCAGCACAGCATAGATCTCCAAAGTGGGTCCAAAACTTTATTCAGCAATCACATCATTACAGCAAATAGCAATGTTTCGGAGCCATGTAGGACCCCTTTATCAGGCACGTGAACACACCTGGAGCCATTGCAATTTTCTGTAAAGTTGTGATCGCTGAATAAAGCTTTGGACCCATTTTGGACACCCATGGCGTGCATGGGACATGACTCTCACTTTTACCCCCACTGGTTATCTCTCCATAACTGCTCTCTTGCAGTGCTCAGTTAGCCACATTCATATACTTGTTATATGAAGAAAAGAAAGGCCTCCATAGTGTAAAACCATTATATTTACAGTCACAAAAAAAACATAAAAATATAGTGCGCTCACATAATATTGTGTAGTAACCCTGCACAAAGCAACAGACCCCTCAGATTACTTAGGCAAGCTGGCTCTACTCTTGGTACAAATTCGGCTTACCTACCTCCTAAGCAAAATCCAGGTTATGGTTACCTTACAGAATGATGTCAGTTTCATTCAAAATGAAAAATTCTGAAACATACTAGCACGTAGCCTGTGGTACCATTAGTTGTGGTAACAAACACACATTACAGTAACATATACATTACATTACCACAATACCACAATGCAAAGAGCTGTTTCAGAGTATGTATTGTATTAAGAAATGTAACATTTATTCCTAAGGTTTTTCTAAAAAATATATAGTTTTAATAAAAGTACAGTGAATAGTGTGGTAATAGGAAGAAATCAGGAAATTTTAAGTCGGGCAAAATGGTGAGTGTAGCCTCAGGTTCAAAGGAAAATAAAGTGAAACATATGAAAGTACCATCATTGGTCTGGCGACGAAACGCGTAAGGCGTGCTGATGTCACTTCCGGTGCGGGAACTAGAGGCTTGGTACTTGAAGCTGCAAACCGGCCCTTATTCCTTTGTTTTTTTCCTGTTAACCTGTAAATGTGTGTGGTGGAACTAGGAGTATCCTGCGAGATATCCTGGCTTTTACTATTGTTTTGATTTTGATTTTATATTTGCAATTTATTTTAAATAAATACTACCACCTGGTATCACACATGGGATCTCCTATCTCCCTTTTTTTGTGAGGCTCATCCCCCACACCATCTGGGGGACGCTGGACGCTATCCCCTCTCATCTGCTGAGGTTTTTATAACACCATACAAAGAGCAGCTGGTGAGGATTCATTGGAGGAAGCAACCGTTCCGTATGGTGAGGATATCTTTCGGTGTGGGACCAGAGGAGCACCCGATACAGACATCCGATAAGCTGATCACCCCTGCAGGGGTATATAAGTCTGGTGAGTGAGGGAGCCAAAGGGGGCAGCACAAAGTCACCATTACTGCTGGAGCACAAAGTCACCGTTTGAACTATTGCTGCAAGATCACTTGATACAGCGTCACTAACATTTGTTTTTCTTGTTACTGGACTCATTTTTTACCCACCTGGGCTGGCTTTTTGGGCCCTATTTACTCATATATACCTTCTTACATATGTTCTATATATTTAAATTTTATTTCACATATATACATATATAATTTTTAATTGTCATTTTTTACTGGTTTAACACTGTCACCTATTTGTGCATGAATATCACAGATGTCATTTTTTATTAGAGTGATATTTTTCACTACCATTATACACCTAATCTAGGCTGTTATGGTAATACACCTAAACTAGGCTGTTATGGTAATAATCTATTGATATAGGGTGTATATCATCCCTATTGGACACTGCTACGGGAACTGATGGGTGGGTAGAGGATTTAGGATATTCGGATAGCCGTTCTCTCTCTTCCCCCCGTGCACAATCTCTCACTGTATACTTATTTGCACATTTTTTGCACCTTGCACATATATTTGGACTTACTCATCAGTGTATATTGGAGAATGGGAAATTAGGGGTGGCTACTTATACCCCAAGGGTTTGCCCCTCCTCACACCCATTTCAAAACAGTCCTTGGGTTTATTATACACTGTCTAGGAGGGGAGGATACGGTGGCACTGCCAGCAATTAGGTGTTTTCTTCCATTATTCTCCCTTTACTAATTCTTGGCCAAGTTAAGTATAATTTAACACCCTGCACCTGGATTTATAGGAAGCGCCAATTTTTCCTTATCCTGTACCAATTATCTAAAATTGCCCTCTAGGGGGTTAATTTTTTCTGGAAAGGCTGCATACCTAGACTACTTGTCCCTAAGCGCGGAGTTGTCTGTTGTTTTAATATAATCTTAACCTTAGCATTATTTTCTAATCAGAGTCTGTTAAATACAATCACCCATATCTGCCCTGGGGGAAATTGATGGGTCCTGTGGTCGACTGATTCTGTCCGTGTGGGTGAGCTGGTCTCCTTAGTTTAATGTTGATAATACATTTTCTGTTATAATTATTTTTGCTCTGTTGATTATGTTTTGTCTAAATATATTATCTACCCTATAGACTATCCTCCTGAAGAAGCGGTTTGCCGCAAAACCGGTAGAGGAAATGATTGTATACCCCTCTTCAACAGAAACTCTAAGGGGGAACCTGTCAGTAGCTTGTTAAATGGGGTGTATACTATTTTAAAGATACATTGTTTATATATGTTTTTTTGTGCTTATTAAACATTATAATTATTTTTTATTACTTATTATTTGTTATTCATTACCAAATACTGAGATAGTCCATAAAAAATCCTTTAGGTGTGGATGCACAGGGGTCAGCATCAGCAACTGCCCCGGCATTTCCACATTCTCCAATGTTCTAAGGATATTTTAAGTGAAAATAGGAACAAACTTCTGCAAGAACCAGTGAAAGTGAAATGTGAATTCATTGATAACTAGAAGTATATGACCGAGACAAGGAACAGGAACAAAGGAAAAATGTGAAGAAAATAAATGGTACAGAGAATAGAAATTAAATAATAAAATCATTCTACTGCCTGGCCTACACAGTAAATGAAGGCAGCAATGTACCATCGGAAATAAAACCAAATAAAACCAAGAGTAGCTACTGCAGAGAGACATTATTATTCACTAAAGACAGTATGTGATCAAAGATTTTGTCACAGAAACCTAAAATTCTGAATTGTAGAACTATTTTCAAACCTATTGTTACATATTCAGCAGAGACTTACAGGGTACTAACAAAAGCAAGGCAGACAAATTAAATAGGTGTAAAAGATGGATTTTAGGGGGATTTTCTTAGGTAAGTTGCAGAACGAAAAATACAATGATTATATATATTACCTAAGAATGTCCAACTGTAGTAGATATAGAGATAGCACTTTAATAATTGAAAGGGAACCATGAGGAAGATTTTTTAGGGAAATTCAAGGGGAAGAATAAAAGGATAAGAAAAGGAATATTACCAAAGAAACGATGGAAATCAAAGTGTAAATTACATGCACTTCCTATCTCATGTCACAACACACAAATTGGATTAAATAATGTATTCTGTATTAAAACATGACTTTAATGAGAATGGAAGGTTGAGTCATGTTTGGTGTAAGTGGTACTGGGTACAGGCGCTACCTATATCACAAGTCAATAGTCAACCTAATATGGCTGTGTACATCCGTATATACATGTACTCCTGTGTATCTAAAAGGCACTATGCACTCTTACACAGGGCGCAATGCGGCTAGGTGCGTGTCTAGACCAGCTCTTAAGAGTCTATTATACTAAGCTGTGTAGACGACAGTAGTCCACGTTATATCTGTCTTAGTACGTCAGGTTGATGCATAAATTGGTACGTTAGTTGGTGATAATTATAAAATTAAACCAGTGTTTTGTGAAATCCAGTGAAACAAATTTATACATATATAAAATGAGTGTACCATGAATGGCTAAAGTGGTATAAAGTGATATAAATGAAAAGATTTATGTGTATGTGCTTTACATAAGCTCATCCATGTGGGCTAACGAAAGTCTCACAGGCTATGTAAAATGCACAAATTGATAAAAGGACTTCTCAGGGTATGGTGTGATACCTAGTAACGACACTAGTCACCATACACCCTAGCAGTCTTAACCCCTCGCTGTGATGTGTATCGTGGTTTCAAAAAGAACATTAGTTGTATTCATGCATAAATATATATACGTGCTTCTATAAACGTGTGTAATATCACTGCGAAAACCATAAAAATAGAGATGTGCCACTATTGATAAATGAGTGGTGTAATCATATGGCGTGGCAGGTATGAGATATTGGGGTTGCCAAGTAAGTGCATAAAAAATGATGATGCTAAGGCGTATCAAACCCAATTACAAGTCGCATATAAGGCAAAAAAACTTATATACAGTACAGGTCGATAAGAAAAGAAAGTCCAAAATAATATTATAATATAAGAACTCCAGGATGATTGTTCCACATAAGACGGGTGCCTTCTCTGTGCTCGCAGATCATTCACATGACTTTGAGTGCTCCCCCCCAGTGATATCCCACTCACCAGCTCCCTGCACCCCTGCAGGGGCTACAGGCATGTAGTTTGCACTTTACCCCGTCCGGGTCACAGCTCCAGGCCCTCTAGCTCCTCTGCCAGGTTTACAGACGTGGTCCAGAAAGATTTCAGATGTGCTGGTGTATTTGTGGTGTTAATCCTCATATAGGGGGAGACAGAAAAAAAGAGGGGGACTCCGATAGTGTATTAAATTTAATACAGAACTGCCTTTATTAGGAAATGAGTTCTGTAGAAAAATATGTATGTAATATAGGAAGGTAAACGGTACACTTCGCTACAAGCAAAATATATAAAAATAAATAAAAACAAAGATATAAAAGCTAAGGATGTTGCCAGCAAGAAAACAAAACCCCCTCGCTGGATGCTAATAAGGCAGCTCAGCTGTTGGGGAATAAACGTACACTTTCCAATGATGGAAATAAATCCGGCGTTGTGGGCGAGCTGTTTGCGTTCCAGCTGCCGTCCAACAGCCCGTATTCCCGGAAGTGACGTATGAACGTGATTGCGTGGCTCCGTCGTATGCGTTTCGTCATAGACGTCTTCAGCGGCGGTGTCACGCAATCACATCGCTCTGCATATATAGGCGGGCGTCCCGGATGAACCCATCCCTCTAATATCTGGGACAGCCAATCAGGATAGTATGTATTACGAGTAAGTGTAAAGCAGGCAAAGATAACCACGCCTTCAAGACGTCCCTTGTGACTAAGTGTGTTCATTTGTGGGTAGTCTGAAGGGCCGCTCTACTATACATATAGGAACATAGTAAAGTGGATAATGAAAAGACAGTCATGAACCATACACATAAATAAATAGGTCGCACCAGCTGTACACCAGCAGTGTGCGACATATATCATAAACAGTGCTGCCATTAGTAAAACCCTATGTTAAGGGCCTAGCTATAGGTCCGTCCCCCATCTAAATGGGTAGAAGAGTTCCCATGCGTGGGAGGCGGGCCCAGAAGCAGGCCAGAGCGGGAGTCATCGTGAATCACATAGTGAATACATCCAAACCCAGATACTACCCTATAAAGGTAACTTCTATACAGAGGGCATGGTCAGTATGCACCAATGTGCATATACGTGTGATATCAGTATTTGAATAATATGTGTCAGAAGAGGGTGCATGAGTTTTGCACCCCTGGGTATCTAAGTTTAAATTGTGAAATATTCCATATTATCCTCAATGTTAGTGTAATGCGAATTTTAAAGTATAAACTCCAGTATAAAGCATATTGTGCTGTTAGAACAGTCACACGTATGAGTAGATATAGTTATCCCCAAATACATATCCCATGATGCTAAGGAGAGGTCCGTATAGTGCATGTGGGGCTCGTCAAGTTACCATTGGCGCTAAGGGGGCATCATGGGCTAAAAGTATCCAAATTAACATTAAATAGCCCAATTGAGATATGAGGAGTTTGTGAGCTCATACGGTCCAGTATGGGAAAAGAGTACATTATGTGTACAAAAGGATGGGAAAAAAAATATATATATATATAAAAAAATATATAAAATGAAATCGCACAAGGGGAAGGAGGGAAAATGGGATGTCAGATAGTTATATGTCTGCGGATATTTATAAAACCTCAGCAGTATTTAGCTAACCAGGACTAAGTATTTTAGTGCAGAGGGGGCACATATATACGAGATGGTAAGTATGGGGTATACCAGGATGTACATATGTATACGACTAAAGTTGTGTAGTATAAGATGTCCTGTTAATGTGCTTACACCTTACATGATCTAAGTTCATTAGTGTAAAATTGCAAACTGGTCAGTCCATGTGCTCTTACCCCCATATATGTGACGGAGTTCATGTACCCGAAGGCTGAAGTTGATTTATGGGTTAGCTATGAAACAGTTTATGTAGCTCCCCCGAGTTGCCGCGGGGGACCATATTTAAGGTGGTAGCGTTATGAGCCTGAGATCTGCTGGAGCACAGGTAAGCACATTGCTCTCTCCCCGCTCTATCCTCAAAAGATTCCTTTTAACTATGATGCTGTACTCTAACGTTTTATTTCTTCACCTTTTGATCATCATGTCTTTGTTTTCTTGATCTAATCACAGATAACCTCCTGATGAAGTGGTAAATGTCCGCGAAACTAGTTGAGGAAAATAACATCTGTGATCAATTGCTTTATTGTGACTACCCATTGGTGACATAATGTGTAACGTTATAATGTTTTTATATGTAAAATGATGATTTTGTTCTTTGGCATCAATAAAATCACCTGTAACTATTTATATTTATGTTTATATCATTCATTGTATTGCTTTTACTGTACCGCGATAGTCCAAAAATTGCCCCCATACCTTGGCAGCCTAGTTGGGGATTAGGCTCCCAATTTTTACACCATGAAACAGTTTAAGTCGATATCTAGATTGAGGCCCCTCGGAGCGAGGGAACCCAGCCTGTATATCCATGCCGTTTCGTTCTGGGATATCAAAGTTGTCTTGTTTCCGCCTCTCCAGTGGTCCTTAATGCAATCAATCCCATAAAAAATTAAACCTGATGGGTCTCTATGGTGAAATTCATCAAAATGGCGAGATAAATTGTGCTTGGGAAACCCCTTTTTTATGTTATTTATATGTTCTCGTATTCGTACGAACAAGGGGCGTGTGGTCCTCCCTACGTATTGCAGATGACAGGGACATTCGATGACATAGGTCACATGTGTGGTATGGCAGGTAATTAATTCTCGTATTGTGTACTCTTTGTAATCAGATTTTGATTTGAAAGATACTTTCTTTCTCGGTTGCTTTTTGCTCACCCTGCATGGTAAACACCTCTGGCAGCGGTAAAAACCCTTCATGTCTGCGAAGATCTTTACCGCTTTGGGGGGATCTATAATGTTGTGAACCAAATGATTTCGGAGGGTGGGAGGTCTCCTATATATAAAGGACGGCTTCTTGGGTAAGATTTTTGACAGGACCCTATCTTCCTGTAGTATGGGCCAGTATTTCTGTAGGATTTTTTCAAAAGCTTTATACTGAGTGCTATATCCTGTGATAAAGGCCATGTCATACTTCATCTTTTTTACTTCATGTTTCTTGAAGAGAGTGGTCCTATCTATGGCCTCTATTTCTTTCTTTAGTTTGTGCAGGTTCTTTGATGTGTACCCCTTTTCCAGGAATTGCGCTATTAACCTATCAGCCTGTATGTGGTAGTCTTCTAGGGAGTCACAATTTCTCAGAATTCTTAACAACTGGCCTTTAGGGATGTTGTTCTTCCACTTTGGGTGGTGACAGCTTGTGGTGGGAATGTAGCCGTTACGATCTGTTGTTTTAAAGAAGGTCCTGGTGTTCAAGTGTTCTCCTTGCTTAAAGATCTCGAGATCTAGATATTCGATCGTGTGTTCATTCCATTTCCCCGTAAAAGTTAGGCCATATTTGTTGTTATTTAGTTGTTCCAAGAAGGTCTCGAATGTTTCTGGGGTCCCGTCCCATAGAAGTATAAGGTCATCTATGTACCTCCTGTAAAATTTCAATTGTGAAAAGTTCTTCCCATAGATGTACTCCTCCTCCCACATGTTCATCATCAGGTTAGCAACGCTGGGGGCGTATCTAGCCCCCATGGCTACCCCTTTTGTTTGAACATAGTAGCTGTGGTCATACCAGAAGTAATTGCAACCCATGGCCAGTTGCAACCCTTCTAGTATATAGTTATTCTGTTCCTGCTTCATGTTAGTATGCTCGTATAAAGCCTTTTCAACCCCTTTTATTCCGTCCTGCTGAATGATGCTGGTGTACAGCGAGTTGACGTCAATGGTAGCTAATAGGTAGTCTCCCACTCCTTCGAATTCTCTCAATTCTTCTATGAGCTGTGAGCTATCACGTAAATATGATTTTCCTTTGATGACCATAGGTTTGAGAAATTTGTCAAGGTACTCCCCCAATCTGGAGAATACGGAGTTTATTCCGCTGATTATAGGTCTTCCAGGGGGTTTAACCAGCCTCTTATGGATTTTAGGGGTGTAGTACATCACTGGTGTTCTTGTGGAATTGGATATAAGGTACTCTGCCTCTTTAGCATTAAGAATACCAGTTTCTCTGCCTTTCTGCACATATCTCCTAAGTTTATCTTCATATTTTGATTTGGGGTTTCCCCTAGGTTTCTCATAAGTATCCTCGACTTTTAACAAGTTTTTCATCTCTTCTTGGTAATCGATTTTATTTAAGATCACCAGGCCTCCTCCCTTATCCGCAGGGCGTATCACTACTTCCCTTTTCTCCCCCAATTCCTTGATGGTTTTCCAAATGCTTTTGGACTTTTTGTTGTTGTGTTTTTCAATCTTCTTGAGATCATCCTCTACCATTTTGCTAAAGGCTCCCATGCATTGATTCCCTGGGGTTTGTGGGTTGAAGGTTGACTTGTTTTTCAAGTCAGTCTGTGCATAAGGTGCCGCCTCTTTCGTTCTGTTGTCAGTATTTAGTGCAAAATGTTTTTTTAGGTTTAGTTTCCTCATAAATTTTTTGAAATCTATATATACCTCAAATTTGTCTAGAGGTTTAGCCGGTGCGTATTTTAGACCCAGGTCTAAGATCTTAATTTCTTCCTCTGAAAATTGGATGTTACTGAGGTTGTATATGCCTTTTCCTAGTGTTCCCTCCTTCTTTTTCTTCCTCCCTCCCCGTTTTCCTCGCTTCGATTTCCTCTCTCTGTGGGTCTCTGTGGGAGTCCCATGTCTCTTCCATGCGTTCCATGGTGGTCTATCATTTGCTGGCCCCTGTCTGCATTTTCCTGATACATTCCTTGGGTATGGTTTGCCATAATCTTCTGATAGCCTCCTCTGTTTCCTCCCCTGTTTCCATTCTGTCCCCTCCATCCTGGGGTTCTGTATGGTACGCGTGTTTTCCATCTTCCCGGTGGTCTGTCTTGTGTGCCGCCCCTGGGAAAATCCCTATATTCTCTATGTTCTCTCCTAGGGTAAGGGCTTCCTTGGTCTCTCCGGTATGTTCCATATTGTGGGTACCCATTAGATTGGTGGTCTCTTATAGGTGAAAATCTATTTTCGGTCGGTATGTTGTATCTTGACCTATCTGGGGTATTATGTTCGGGGGGTTCTTGGTAATATACCCTTCTTGTCTCTGATTGTCCATTGTGGGCTCTAGGTGTTCTCCCTGTCTGGTGATCCCTCTGAGTGGTGTTGGTTCTAATTGTTTGCACTGGTGTGTTCTCTATAGGCCCTTCTATCAAGATTTCCATAGAGCCGTCTTCACTCATATCCAGTATGGTTTCATCTGTTCCATCGTTAGGATCCTGGGGCCCTACTTGCCATTTGTAGACTCTCATATTGTTATAATCTAGAACATCCCTTTTAAATTTTTTCAGTTTTTTTGCTTGTATTTCTGTATCATATTTCTTTATTATCTCCTGAAGTTCCTTTTCCTTATCTTTATAGTCCTTAAGATTAGCAAAAGGTAGTAGTTGTTGCTTTATTTCTGCTATAGTTGCCACCACGCCTTTCAATTTAAACTGTCTTCTTTTAATAATGTTATGCATCAGGTCTATTTCACATTTCCTGAAAAAAGGAGTACCATTCTTCCATAAGAGCTGTGTCATCAATGCTATCATTGGGATTAATATCCCAGCGGAGACTTCTTGGTGTCATATTAGCATTTATATACATTTCCAGGGTGGCTATGTCCCACCACACTCTCAGTTGTTTCTCCAACGTGTGTCTTAGATGTTTCATTAGGCTGTGCATATCTTGTGTGTTCGTGACTACTTCCTGGTTAAAGATATCACTAATATCTATATTTCTATTGCTCATGTATCCAAAAATATCCATAGCTGCAGCACCAAAAGAAATACCCTAATAGGGTATTCAGTGAGTAATAGAAATAGTATGTTAAATGCCGCGCTTAGGTGGATTATCACAAGGTGCCGCCACCCAGGAAATAAAGAAGAGGGGTATACCTCAATGAGGAGCCCCTATACTTTTAGAGAGATGTAAGTGGTACTGGGTACAGGCGCTACCTATATCACAAGTCAATAGTCAACCTAATATGGCTGTGTACATCCGTATATACATGTACTCCTGTGTATCTAAAAGGCACTATGCACTCTTACACAGGGCGCAATGCGGCTAGGTGCGTGTCTAGACCAGCTCTTAAGAGTCTATTATACTAAGCTGTGTAGACGACAGTAGTCCACGTTATATCTGTCTTAGTACGTCAGGTTGATGCATAAATTGGTACGTTAGTTGGTGATAATTATAAAATTAAACCAGTGTTTTGTGAAATCCAGTGAAACAAATTTATACATATATAAAATGAGTGTACCATGAATGGCTAAAGTGGTATAAAGTGATATAAATGAAAAGATTTATGTGTATGTGCTTTACATAAGCTCATCCATGTGGGCTAACGAAAGTCTCACAGGCTATGTAAAATGCACAAATTGATAAAAGGACTTCTCAGGGTATGGTGTGATACCTAGTAACGACACTAGTCACCATACACCCTAGCAGTCTTAACCCCTCGCTGTGATGTGTATCGTGGTTTCAAAAAGAACATTAGTTGTATTCATGCATAAATATATATACGTGCTTCTATAAACGTGTGTAATATCACTGCGAAGACCATAAAAATAGAGATGTGCCACTATTGATAAATGAGTGGTGTAATCATATGGCGTGGCAGGTATGAGATATTGGGGTTGCCAAGTAAGTGCATAAAAAATGATGATACTAAGGCGTATCAAACCCAATTACAAGTCGCATATAAGGCAAAAAAACGTATATACAGTACAGGTCGATAAGAAAGGAAAGTCCAAAATAATATTATAATATAAGAACTCCAGGATGATTGTTCCACATAAGATGGGTGCCTTCTCTGTGCTCGCAGATCATTCAAGTGACTTTGAGTGCTCCCCCCCAGTGATATCCCACTCACCAGCTCCCTGCACCCCTGCAGGGGCTACAGGCATGTAGTTTGCACTTTACCCCGTCCGGGTCACAGCTCCAGGCACTCTAGCTCCTCTGCCAGGTTTACAGACGTGGTCCAGAAAGATTTCAGATGTGCTGGTGTATTTGTGGTGTTAATCCTCATATAGGGGGAGACAGAAAAAAAGAGGGGGACTCAGATAGTGTATTAAATTTAAAACAGAACTGCCTTTATTAGGAAATGAGTTCTGTAGAAAAATATGTATGTAATATAGGAAGGTAAACGGTACACTTCGCTACAAGCAAAATATATAAAAATAAATAAAAACAAAGATATAAAAGCTAAGGATGTTGCCAGCACGTATATATATTTATGCATGAATACAACTAATGTTCTTTTTGAAACCACGATACACATCACAGCGAGGGGTTAAGACTGCTAGGGTGTATGGTGACTAGTGTCGTTACTAGGTATCACACCATACCCTGAGAAGTCCTTTTATCAATTTGTGCATTTTACATAGCCTGTGAGACTTTCGTTAGCCCACATGGATGAGCTTATGTAAAGCACATACACATAAATCTTTTCATTTATATCACTTTATACCACTTTAGCCATTCATGGTACACTCATTTTATATATGTATAAATTTGTTTCACTGGATTTCACAAAACACTGGTTTAATTTTATAATTATCACCAACTAACGTACCAATTTATGCATCAACCTGACGTACTAAGACAGATATAACGTGGACTACTGTCGTCTACACAGCTTAGTATAGTAGACTCTTAAGAGCTGGTCTAGACACGCACCTAGCCGCATTGCGCCCTGTGTAAGAGTGCATAGTGCCTTTTAGATACACAGGAGTACATGTATATACGGATGTACACAGCCATATTAGGTTGACTATTGACTTGTGATATAGGTAGCGCCTGTACCCAGTACCACTTACATCTCTCTAAAAGTATAGGGGCTCCTCATTGAGGTATACCCCTCTTCTTTATTTCCTGGGTGGCGGCACCTTGTGATAATCCACCTAAGCGCGGCATTTAACATACTATTTCTATTACTCACTGAATACCCTATTAGGGTATTTCTTTTGGTGCTGCAGCTATGGATATTTTTGGATACATGAGCAATAGAAATATAGATATTAGTGATATCTTTAACCAGGAAGTAGTCACGAACACACAAGATATGCACAGCCTAATGAAACATCTAAGACACACGTTGGAGAAACAACTGAGAGTGTGGTGGGATATAGCCACCCTGGAAATGTATATAAATGCTAATATGACACCAAGAAGCCGCTGGGATATTAATCCCAATGATAGCATTGATGACACAGCTCTTATGGAAGAATGGTACTCCTTTTTCAGGAAATGTGAAATAGACCTGATGCATAACATTATTAAAAGAAGACAGTTTAAATTGAAAGGCGTGGTGGCAACTATAGCAGAAATAAAGCAACAACTACTACCTTTTGCTAATCTTAAGGACTATAAAGATAAGGAAAAGGAACTTCAGGAGATAATAAAGAAATATGATACAGAAATACAAGCAAAAAAACTGAAAAAATTTAAAAGGGATGTTCTAGATTATAACAATATGAGAGTCTACAAATGGCAAGTAGGGCCCCAGGATCCTAACGATGGAACAGATGAAACCATACTGGATATGAGTGAAGACGGCTCTATGGAAATCTTGATAGAAGGGCCTATAGAGAACACACCAGTGCAAACAATTAGAACCAACACCACTCAGAGGGATCACCAGACAGGGAGAACACCTAGAGCCCACAATGGACAATCAGAGACAAGAAGGGTATATTACCAAGAACCCCCCGAACATAATACCCCAGATAGGTCAAGATACAACATACCGACCGAAAATAGATTTTCACCTATAAGAGACCACCAATCTAATAGCTACCCACAATATGGAACATACCGGAGAGACCAAGGAAGCCCTTACCCTAGGAGAGAACATAGAGAATATAGGGATTATATATAGGGGTGGCACAAAAGACAGACCACCGGGAAGATGGAAAACACGCGTACCATACAGAACCCCAGGATGGAGGGGACAGAATGGAAACAGGGGAGGAAACAGAGGAGGCTATCAGAAGATTATGGCAAACCATACCCAAGGAATGTATCAGGAAAATGCAGACAGGGGCCAGCAAATGATAGACCACCATGGAACGCATGGAAGAGACATGGGACTCCCACAGAGACCCACAGAGAGAGGAAATCGAAGCGAGGAAAACGGGGAGGGAGGAAGAAAAAGAAGGAGGGAACACTAGGAAAAGGCATATACAACCTCAGTAACATCCAATTTTCAGAGGAAGAAATGAAGATCTTAGACCTGGGTCTAAAATACGCACCGGCTAAACCTCTAGACAAATTTGAGGTATATATAGATTTCAAAAAATTTATGAGGAAACTAAACCTAAAAAAACATTTTGCACTAAATACTGACAACAGAACGAAAGAGGCGGCACCTTATGCACAGACTGACTTGAAAAACAAGTCAACCTTCAACCCACAAACCCCAGGGAATCAATGCATGGGAGCCTTTAGCAAAATGGTAGAGGATGATCTCAAGAAGATTGAAAAACACAACAACAAAAAGTCCAAAAGCATTTGGAAAACCATCAAGGAATTGGGGGAGAAAAGGGAAGTAGTGATACGCCCTGCGGATAAGGGAGGAGGCCTGGTGATCTTAAATAAAATCGATTACCAAGAAGAGATGAAAAACTTGTTAAAAGTCGAGGATACTTATGAGAAACTTAGGGGAAACCCCAAATCAAAATATATAGATAAACTTAGGAGATATGTGCAGAAAGGCAGAGAAACTGGTATTCTTAATGCTAAAGAGGCAGAGTACCTTATATCCAATTCCACAAGAACACCAGTGATGTACTACACCCCTAAAATCCATAAGAGGCTGGTTAAACCCCCTGGCAGACCTATAATCAGCGGAATAAACTCTGTATTCTCCAGATTGGGGGAGTACCTTGACAAATTTCTCAAACCTATGGTCATCAAAGGAAAATCATATTTACGTGATAGCTCACAGCTCATAGAAGAATTGAGAGAATTCGAAGGAGTGGGAGACTACCTATTAGCTACCATTGACGTCAACTCGCTGTACACCAGCATCATTCAGCAGGACGGAATAAAAGGGGTTGAAAAGGCTTTATACGAGCATACTAACATGAAGCAGGAACAGAATAACTATATACTAGAAGGGTTGCAACTGGCCATGGGTTGCAATTACTTCTGGTATGACCACAGCTACTATGTTCAAACAAAAGGGGTAGCCATGGGGGCTAGATACGCCCCCAGCGTTGCTAACCTGATGATGAACATGTGGGAGGAGGAGTACATCTATGGGAAGAACTTTTCACAATTGAAATTTTACAGGAGGTACATAGATGACCTTATACTTCTATGGGACGGGACCCCAGAAACATTCGAGACCTTCTTGGAACAACTAAATAACAACAAATATGGCCTAACTTTTACGGGGAAATGGAATGAACACACGATCGAATATCTAGATCTCGAGATCTTTAAGCAAGGAGAACACTTGAACACCAGAACCTTCTTTAAAACAACAGATCGTAACGGCTACATTCCCACCACAAGCTGTCACCACCCAAAGTGGAAGAACAACATCCCTAAAGGCCAGTTGTTAAGAATTCGGAGAAATTGTGACTCCCTAGAAGACTACCACATACAGGCTGATAGGTTAATAGAGCAATTCCTGGAAAAGGGGTACACATCAAAGAACCTGCACAAACTAAAGAAAGAAATAGAGGCCATAGATAGGACCACTCTCTTCAAGAAACATGAAGTAAAAAAGATGAAGTATGACATGGCCTTTATCACAGGATATAGCACTCAGTATAAAGCTTTTGAAAAAATCCTACAGAAATACTGGCCCATACTACAGGAAGATAGGGTCCTGTCAAAAATCTTACCCAAGAAGCCGTCCTTTATATATAGGAGACCTCCCACCCTCCGAAATCATTTGGTTCACAACATCATAGATCCCCCCAAAGCGGTAAAGATCTTCGCAGACATGAAGGGTTTTTACCGCTGCCAGAGGTGTTTACCATGCAGGGTGAGCAAAAAGCAACCGAGAAAGAAAGTATCTTTCAAATCAAAATCTGATTACAAAGAGTACACAATACGAGAATTAATTACCTGCCATACCACACATGTGACCTATGTCATCGAATGTCCCTGTCATCTGCAATACGTAGGGAGGACCACACGCCCCTTGTTCGTACGAATACGAGAACATATAAATAACATAAAAAAGGGGTTTCCCAAGCACAATTTATCTTGCCATTTTGATGAATTTCACCATAGAGACCCATCAGGTTTAATTTTTTATGGGATTGATTACATTAAGGACCACTGGAGAGGCGGAAACAAGACAACTTTGATATCCCAGAACGAAACGGCATGGATATACAGGCTGGGTTCCCTCGCTCCGAGGGGCCTCAATCTAGATATCGACTTAAACTGTTTCATAGCTAACCCATAAATCAACTTCAGCCTTCGGGTACATGAACTCCGTCACATATATGGGGGTAAGAGTCCCCTTGCACATGGACTGACCAGTTTGCAATTTTACACTAATGAACTTAGATCATGTAAGGTGTAAGCACATTAACAGGACATCTTATACTACACAACTTTAGTCGTATACATATGTACATCCTGGTATACCCCATACTTACCATCTCGTATATATGTGCCCCCTCTGCACTAAAATACTTAGTCCTGGTTAGCTAAATACTGCTGAGGTTTTATAAATATCCGCAGACATATAACTATCTGACATCCCATTTTCCCTCCTTCCCCTTGTGCGATTTCATTTTATATATTTTTTTATATATATATATATATATTTTCCCATCCTTTTGTACACATAATGTACTCTTTTCCCATACTGGACCGTATGAGCTCACAAACTCCTCATATCTCAATTGGGCTATTTAATGTTAATTTGGATACTTTTAGCCCATGATGCCCCCTTAGCGCCAATGGTAACTTGACGAGCCCCATATGCACTATACGGACCTCTCCTTAGCATCATGGGATATGTATTTGGGGATAACTATATCTACTCATACGTGTGACTCTTCTAACAGCACAATATGCTTTATACTGGAGTTTATACTTTAAAATTCGCATTACACTAACATTGAGGATAATATGGAATATTTCACAATTTAAACTTAGATACTCAGGGGTGCAAAACTCATGCACCCTCTTCTGACACATATTATTCAAATACTGATATCACACGTATATGCACATTGGTGCATACTGACCATGCCCTCTGTATAGATGTTACCTTTATAGGGTAGTATCTGGGTTTGGATGTATTCACTATGTGATTCACGATGACTCCCGCTCTGGCCTGCTTCTGGGCCCGCCTCCCACGCATGGGAACTCTTCTACCCATTTAGATGGGGGACGGACCTATATCTAGGCCCTTAACATAGGGTTTTACTAATGGCAGCACTGTTTATGATATATGTCGCACACTGCTGGTGTACAGCTGGTGCGACCTATTTATTTATGTGTATGGTTCATGACTGTCTTTTCATTATCCACTTTACTATGTTCCTATATGTATAGTAGAGCGGCCCTTCAGACTACCCACAAATGAACACACTTAGTCACAAGGGACGTCTTGAAGGCGTGGTTATCTTTGCCTGCTTTACACTTACTCGTAATACATACTATCCTGATTGGCTGTCCCAGATATTAGAGGGATGGGTTCATCCGGGACGCCCGCCTATATATGCATAGCGATGTGATTGCGTGACACCGCCGCTGAAGACGTCTATGACGAAACGCGTACGACGGAGCCACGCAATCACGTTCATACGTCACTTCCGGGAATACGGGCTGTTGGAGGGCAGCTGGAACGCAAACAACTCGCCCACAACGCCGGCTTTATTTCCATCATTGGAAAGTGTACGTTTATTCCCCAACAGCTGAGCTGCCTTATTAGCATCCAGCGAGGGGGTTTTGTTTTCTTGCTGGCAACATCCTTAGCTTTTATATCTTTGTTTTTATTTATTTTTATATATTTTGCTTGTAGCGAAGTGTACCGTTTACCTTCCTATATTACATACATATTTTTCTACAGAACTCATTTCCTAATAAAGGCAGTTCTGTTTTAAATTTAATACACTATCGGAGTCCCCCTCTTTTTTTCTGTCTCCCCCTATATGAGGATTAACACCACAAATACACCAGCACATCTGAAATCTTTCTGGACCACGTCTGTAAACCTGGCAGAGGAGCTAGAGGGCCTGGAGCTGTGACCCGGATGGGGTAAAGTGCAAACTACATGCCTGTAGCCCCTGCAGGGGTGCAGGGAGCTGGTGAGTGGGATATCACTGGGGGGGAGCACTCAAAGTCACGTGAATGATCTGCGAGCACAGAGAAGGCACCCGTCTTATGTGGAACAATCATCCTGGAGTTCTTATATTATAATATTATTTTGGACTTTCCTTTCTTATCGACCTGTACTGTATATACGTTTTTTTGCCTTATATGCGACTTGTAATTGGGTTTGATACGCCTTAGTATCATCATTTTTTATGCACTTACTTGGCAACCCCAATATCTCATACCTGCCACGCCATATGATTACACCACTCATTTATCAATAGTGGCACATCTCTATTTTTATGGTTTTCGCAGTGATATTACATACGTTTATAGAAGCATGTATATATATTTATGCGTGAATACAACTAATGTTCTTTTTGAAACCACGATACACATCACAGCGAGGGGTTAAGTCTGCTAGGGTGTATGGTGACTAGTGTCGTTACTAGGTATCACACCATACCCTGAGAAGTCCTTTTATCAATTTGTGCATTTTACATAGCCTGTGAGACTTTCGTTAGCCCACATGGATGAGCTTATGTAAAGCACATACACATAAATCTTTTCATTTATATCACTTTATACCACTTTAGCCATTCATGGTACACTCATTTTATATATGTATAAATTTGTTTCACTGGATTTCACAAAACACTGGTTTAATTTTATAATTATCACCAACTAACGTACCAATTTATGCATCAACCTGACGTACTAAGACAGATATAACGTGGACTACTGTCGTCTACACAGCTTAGTATAATAGACTCTTAAGAGCTGGTCTAGACACGCACCTAGCCGCATTGCGCCCTGTGTAAGAGTGCATAGTGCCTTTTAGATACACAGGAGTACATGTATATACGGATGTACACAGCCATATTAGGTTGACTATTGACTTGTGATATAGGTAGCGCCTGTACCCAGTACCACTTACATCTCTCTAAAAGTATAGGGGATCCTCATTGAGGTATACCCCTCTTCTTTATTTCCTGGGTGGCGGCACCTTGTGATAATCCACCTAAGCGCGGCATTTAACATACTATTTCTATGAGTCAGGTTTGGATTGATTTTTTATACATATGATGTGGATGTTGAAGAGATTATTTGGCTTATACTATTGTATGTAAATAATTTTATCAATAACCAGTTTTAAAGTATACTAGGTTTGCATATGTTTTACATTTGTATCTTCAATACAAAATAAAATTACTTTATTTAGTGGGGAAATTTCTGTAGGGCAAAGTCAACTTTGATTTGCTACAATCAAGAGAACTTTAGGCAAGGTTCTTACATCACTGGCAGCTTCTACAAAGTGAATCAACTGAAGAGTGCAAAATCAGGCTCACTTCTGCATAGAAACCAATCATCTTCTAACCCCAACTTGTTCAATTAAGCTTTGGAAATAAAACCTGGAAGCTGATTGGTTTCTAATTTTGCACTCTCCAGCTTTAGTAAAAAAAATAAAAAATAAAATGTGGGTCTAAGTATACTAACTTTGAGTTAAAGTAGGGTAGGATTAGTTAGTTACAGGAAAACCTGAGATATTGACCAAAACACCTTATTAGGGATAAGAAATGATTGATGAAAATAGAGACAAAATTATCCAATGGAGATGCTTGTCCTGGGGATAATTATCTATGGGGGTTTCCATCACTTCTAATAGATTTCATCTTCCTGTTGTATCTACAGAACAGAAAGTAATAGGAGATCTCTTGAATCAGACACAGATGGCAAAATATGCTGACAGGGTTTTAACTACTCCTTTCTTTATCCAAGATGAAATACACTTGCTGACTTTCTACTTAAAGTGCTAGTTTTCTTGACATTTCTGACCTCAATACTATCTGAGCTACTGCCAAGCATGCAAAATGTAAAGTTAGAAGAGAGTCAGAACTTTTTATCAGCATACTTTTTCTAGGCCAGTGGCTCAGAAAGTACAGTAGCTCATCAGGGATGAGGAGTAGCAGCCAACAAAATTTTCCAGTAAGCAAATAAGCAACTAAATTGTGCACGAGGTTAAGCAGAACGCCAAAAAAAAAAAAAAACAAGATAAAAATATTTGCCCAAAAAACTCTACCAGGTGGCTGCTCTTCGCTTTTGACCTCAAGTGGCCAGACCACTTTTGCAATTTTCACTATTTTATCATTTTTCACCAACAGCTTTCAGAGTTTGTAAAAGATACACCCAAATCATAAATTTTCTAGAATGAAAGGAAGGTACCACTAATTTTGTAGGTCTCATGATATTTGCACAAGAGTTTATCAAAACAATATTTTTGATAAAAATACACAAAAAAATTATTAGCGCACACAAACACAACACAACTTACCAAATGTCTACTAAATCTAAAAATGAAATGGTGTCTTTTTGCAAAGTGTAAAAAACGCAAAGGTACACAATTCTGTAGATAAGTAAATGACACCAAAAATTTTCGATGTTGGCTTCACACCTATAGCCCCATACACACGGTCGGACTTTTTCATCAATTTGGTCCGATCGGACAAGGTTGTTGAAAAATCAGACCGTGTGTATGCACCATCGGACAGTGTTCGTCGGTTTGTCCGTCGGACAAAGTCTTATCTCCTGCTGGAAAGATTTCCCGTCAACCCGGTCCGATCACACCAAATCCGAGCGTGTGTACGCTTGTCCGACGGACAAAGTGCTACGCATGCTCAGAAGAAATTCTGTGACGGAAGCGCTCGGTCAGGTAAAACTACCTTTCCTAATCGACACAGCACATTCGTCACGCTGCAATGTTAAAATGTCTTTAATGCAGCGCATTCTCTTTTTCTTTACAATGCAACAAGAATGACATCTTTTAGCTGCTCCTATTCACCCGCACTTCTCACAAACTTACTTCTTTATTACTTTGCAGCATTTATACACTACATGTTTATTTTTACTCTGAACGGAAAAGAATCTTTGTTATTTTTTTACCATGATTTGTCTTTTTTTTTTTTTTTGGGGGGGAATACATATTTGAATGTTTTTTTTTTTTTTTTTTTGGAGGGGGGTTGTGTGTCTCAAATTACCAAAAACACATTATTTACATTTGTATTTCTTGCTTAAATTTACTAGGAGGTTGTTTGTTGTTGTTGCCCCTTGTTAATTCTACTTTAGGATTAGTGAAATGTACCAGCCTACTCAAAGAAAAACTGTCATTGTAGCAAAGTAAAACACAATAGTCAATGATTATTTCAAATCAAAAAAACCTTTATTTAGGTCACACCAACAAACCAAAGAGGAACGCAGCCATGGTGAAACTTGGGGAATTTGCAAAGTCTTGGCCCCCCACGGCAACCATCATTGTCCAAGCGTAGAAAATTGGGGGCCTGAGGAGTACGTATATTAAGGGGAGTGCAATCTGGTCGTGAAGTCCAAAGTATCCGGAACTGCAGCAGATGCCATCTAGGTCCCCAGGCTCTGGTACTACAAGAGGCTCCATCTTCTCTCACACCAGACTGATTGCAGGTCGTCACTCTCAGGTCTTCCTTCCACGCTTCCTTCCACGCTGTGGCTGTCGTGCTGGTGGGGTGGCAGAAGGAGGAGGAGGAGGAGGCGGAGCATGGTAACTATGGCAAACATGTGTGACTGGGGTCATCTCCCCAGCCCTACCCTTATTTAGGACATGGAGGATGAGCCCCTCACACATGTTGCGTTGCCCCACCTCCATACCCATCATTTTTGTGACAACCACCGAGCCAAAGGTCTCCTCGTCGGTGGGTGTGGCATGTAGGGAGTCTGAAGCCTCTCTGATCATCCGGAGCGCTGACTGTGCCGCATAACCCCCCCTTCTCGCCCTTTTGTACGGAGGGCGGAGGGGAGGGGTTTGGGTGTCAGTCAGGCTCCGAGGCCTAGCCCCCTCTTGGCTGCCACTACCCAGCTGGTGGCTGCCACTAACCCCTGCCTCCTCCTGACTGCCACCTTCCACAGCCACCTCCTGGCTGAGGTCTTCCTGTGTAGGAAAAAGGGACATAGTTTCAGTTATTTGTTCATCAAACACACACAATTCTCATCTAGTGACTGGTGCAAAATGTTTACAAATAGAAAACCATACAATTCTCAGCCCAGCAGTTTAGATTCTGGCCCCAAATGTCTCCCACACCACTGTCTGTTGATATGTCAAACACGTTGGGAACTAAGCAATTGGCGATCCTGAATTAAGTGAACATCATTCATTATTCCCATAAATGGTAACAAAACTACTATACCTGGAACAAGCTGGGCTCCTCCACCTCTTCCAGACTGGAAGGCCCAGGTTGCTCCTCGGAAGCCTCATCAGGGGTGGGCTGCGCGCAAGGAAGCGTGGAAGGAGGAGTTGAGGTTGGCTCCGTGACATCAGCCTGGTCCTTCAGAAAATGGAGACTCTGATAGTACCAGAGCTTGGGGACATAGACCTCATCTGCTGAAGTTGCAGTTTCCTCAGACTTCACGACCTTCTTCCGCTCCCTGATATACGCACTCCTCAGGCTGCCAATTTTCTTTCTAATATCATCAACAGTTGCCGTGGGGAACCTTGGCTTGACAAATTCCACAAGTTCCTCCAGGGCTGCGTGCCTCTTTGGTTTGTTGGTGTAATGTGGGTGTATACCCTGCCACAATATGGGAAAATCCCTGTATTTGGCAATGAAGAGGGGGAGAAAACTCATGTCGTTGAATCCCTTCATATAAATCTCTGCAAGACACAACAACACACCAAACCCTATAAATTATAGGCTGAAGGCTAAACTCTCCTAATCTTCTCCATAAAGAAGCCTCAAGTTCAAATCAGTCTAGGCTAGTTATGTACCAACGTTAAATTGTACCTTCGTTTGTAGCGATCGTCTCGTGTGAGTTTTCTCTCCCCTCGTCTCCCAGATCGTGGCTACGACACAGGCGTGTGACGTTTTATATACACTGCGCATGCTTCAAACTCCGCCCGCCCCTGACGATCTTTCTCGTCTATTCCCCACCCCTTCTCTTTACGGCGTAGTGGGGAGAGCACATGGCGGGGACACAGCAGGTGCGCCACAAATATCCCACCAACGAGGAGGAGGACGAGGAAAGTCCGGAGGCAGAAACGTCCCGATCCCGGAACCTGAAATTCAAGGCCTCCAATATGTCATTTGGAGAAATGTTGGAGATGGTGGACATATTAAAGAGGAGCGACTATGATGGGAAGTATGGGCCTTACCTCAACCCCAATGTCCGCAAGGCCAAGATCATGTCTAAAGTTGTGAGAAGGCTGTACAATAATTTTGGGGTACAACGATCCAAGGAGCAACTCAGGAAACGCTGGTCAGACCTGAAACTGAGGGAGGCCGATCAGTACAGAAAGATCAAGAGAATTCTTCAAAAAAGTAAGTAGTTGTGTTTTGTGTTTGATTTCTTGCTTGCATACTGCTCCATTGTGTTTTGATTTTTACCAAGTTGTACATTCCAAAATGGCCACTTTCATGTTCGTCTGTGCATTCGATCGTACTCAGCCTCGATCTTTCTGCCACTGTCATGGTCGTGTGTGTGTCCATTTGATCGTACGCAACCTCGATCGTGCAGCCACTTATAATACGATGTTTGGTGTTTTTTTGTGGGAAAGGAAGTTTGTTCTCCCTAGAAATGTCATCCAGAATGTAAAGCCAATTTATTCAATGTAAAGGAGAGGTCACCCAGTAGCTGTTTACCCATCTGGACTCGAGAGCACTAGTGCTGGGACACCCAAACCCCCTTTTTATTAGCCTTTTCCACACATGTGCTCCAGTGGATACTAGAGGGGGGTCTCCATCACACAAACTTCTACCAAAAAGCAAGTCAGTTTAGCACCTTTACAAAGTGACTACATTCATGTAGTTGACATTTGTAACTGGCCAAACTAAAATAGTGTCCGTCACTTTCAAGCAATGTTTGTCATTTCCTATTTCTGCCCTCAATAGCTTGTGTTGCTAAATCTTCCTTTTGGACATTCTCATAGGGGAGCGAAAACTTGGGCCGTCGGAGGAAACCCCCAAACCAACACCTCCCAAAAAAGGGGAAAGAGCAGAAGCAGAGGAGGAGGAGGAGGAGGAAGGAGAGATCATCGAACTTGGAGAAATTGTCACCACAACAGGTGAGTGTGGGAGAACACAGCTACTGGTAAGCTAATCCATGTATGGCTGCCTCATTTCCAACACCCCATTTTTGTTTGTTTGTGGTTTTTAGGTGACGTGGATGTTGTGGAAGAAAAATCGCACTTTACCACAGAGAGTGCCCACGTACTCATCGGAGAGATAATGGTCTGCAATCGAGATCTAGATTACATAAAGCAAAACATCAATGATGTTCAACAAAAATTGAAGAACATCATTGATGTTTTAGGAAAAATATGAAAACGCACCAAGTAATTAACACACATTTGTGCCAGCTTCTGAACACATTTGCAACTTAAAAACTGTCTGAAATTTGGAACAGCTAGCTCCCACCATGGTGGATGAATGGCAACGTTTTTTTGGGGGTGCAAACACTTTACGAACTACGAAAGTGGTTGTGGTGAAGGGGTTGCACCCCCAAAAAACGTCCATTCATCCCCATGATGGAAAATGGCACTTTTGAAGCTTCTAGGCATGTGTTTTACCATCTAATGACCATTTTCAGTCCCAAATTGTGTGCATGTTCCAAATTTCCACTTTTCGGGGGTGACCCCCCCCCCCCATGTGATGAAGGCAAGATCAAACACACTTTGAACATATAGTCATGTCTGATCTTGTCTTCACTTTACAAAGTTGAACTTTCCAAGTTCCTAGGTTCTGTTTTGCTCCATGCCTGGTTTTACCAATTGCGGAATGTTTGTAAACAATGTTGTAAATAACCAAGATGTTGTCAGTTTTGGCGTGAAGATTGTAAAGGCACTTGTGAATGTTTTCCTAGTAAACTTTTATTTTTCTAAATGTGTGGCTTCCTTATTTAAAAAACACAATGCATTATGTATGTAAAATGAAAAGGATATGGGGGGCAATGGGTGTTATTTACTAAAGGCAAATCCACTTTGCACTGCAAGTTTCTTTCCCGGGGAACTTTTTCAATGCACTTGTAGAGCATAGCGGATTTGACTTATGTAAATGACACCCACAGTGCTTTGTACGAAAACACGGAGCACAGCATTTTGGAGAATACACACATGTCAGACCTGGTGATGAAAAGGAGTATTTTGGGTGTCAGTTATGCAGTACAAACCTTCTCTAGACCAAAGATTAGGTAGCAAACACACAACATGAGAATAATCTTTTTGGGAAGAAGAGACTGTTACCTCCTTTTGCCCAGAAAGTGCATTCCCACTGTCGAAGGCAAAGGGAAAAAATGTCAAAGTAAAATAAGCTAAAAAGAAGACTGAAATGACATGAAATCATAGGTTGGTTAAAATATCAGATTTATTAAAAAATGCCTCTCACACATCGTCAGGCAGAGCAATGGCCCCCCTACCCACAAAGTACTGCATATATTGGTCCCGGACCACACGGGCATTTAGAGGGGGCAAGCCTGGACGTGCCACTCGAAGGGCTGTGAGTTTGGCATTTGGAGGGCCCTCCACATCTGGGCCAACGGGCACCACATAGTTCCTGTTATGTCTTTTGAGGAAGTTGTGCAATATGCAACAGGCAAGAACTATGTGGTTCAGTTTGTATTCCGCCAAGTTAAATGCCGTCAGGAACAGGCGGAAGCGGCTGGCCAGGATGCCAAAAGCGTTCTCCACAACTCTTCTGGCTCTGGACAGCCTGTAGTTGAAGACCCTCTGGTCCGGGGTGAGGGTCCTCATCGGGAACGGCCTCATCACATGGGGAGTCAACGCAAACGCTTCATCTGCGACAAAGACGAAGGGGAGTCCTTCGGCATTCTCCTCTGGAGGTGGCAAGCACAGACTGCCACTTTGGAGACGCCAGTAGAACTCCGTGTGCGTAATGGCCCCACCATCCGATATCCGGCCGTTCATCCCCACGTCCACATACATAAACTCGTATGTTGCCGACACCACCGCCAACATCACTACACTATTAAACCCTTTATAATTATAATAGTAGGACCCCGAGTTGGGCGGTGGGACGATGCGGACGTGTTTCCCATCAATTGCCCCTCCGCAGTTAGGAAAGTCCCAACGGCTGGCAAAGTGGGAGGCCACAGTCTGCCATTCCTGTGGCGTGGAAGGGAACTGTGGAGTGAAACAAGAAAAAAAAATTAGTCACTTTGCACCTAAACATTGCAAGCAGATTAGACAATCAACATCTTGGAACAAGAGCATTGTATAAAATTGGAGGCTGGAAAGTATTTGCACAGAAAAGTAGAGGCTCCCCTTCACAGATTACTCACCCCCCCATCAATCCCCCCACTTCTGATGGGCCATTGGCAATAACTAGGGGTTTTGGGGGGGGGTGGTGGACAGCTAACCCTCTGCACTTCATTGATTGGCAAATGGCTCTATAATGTGGGCTAGTTTGGCCAGACCCTCTGTACTTAACACTATTGGCAGGCCACAGGAAAGATCAAATAACATTTCAACCCCCCCCCCAAAAAAAAAGGCAGGCACAGTGTGACATTATTAAATTACCAAGCAAGCTAATAGGAGGGAAAGAAGACAAAAAAATAGGAAATGGAATGTATGGAGGCAGCCCCTTGCACTACATGCTTTGCTGAATTCATCCCTAAAGATGCGCACTATAAAGAGGTAGGTATATAGTGTGTATGGACCTTGGGAAAGCCAGCAGATAAAGGATTGGTACCATCTGACAGAGCAGTTGGGGGAGGGGGTTCCTAATGAGTTTCCCCCCCCCCCACCAAAAGAACAAAAAAAGGGGGCTCTACATGAAGTAAACCACACAGCAAACATTTGTGCATATTTTAGGGGGTGTTTTGGGGCAAACAATACTATGCAGCAGACAAAAGACATTGCTTAAGTGACTAGGCCATAGGTGTCTATTGGGGCAGAAGAGCATGCTGGTGAGGTAAGTGAAGGGAAAAATGCATGAAGGAGAAAAGTGGCACAGCATATTAGAACATATTGCAATCATGGTAATTAGGGAAGGAGGTCAAAAATACAAGTCATTAGCAAACAGAGCATACATAGAAGGGAATAGTAAATTATAAATGTTACCTTAATATAGTCCTCCTGCAGGACCTGAATGATGGCAGAACAGGTCTCTGGAATAATGATTCCCAGGGCCTGGGGAGAGATACCTGAAGAGAACTTCAAATCCTGAAGACTTCTCCCTGTCGCCAAGTACCTCAACGTGGCAACAAGCCTCTGCTCCGGAGTAATGGCTTGTCTCATGCAGGTATCCTGCCGGCTGATAAAGGGGGTCAGCAAAGCCAAAAGACGGTGAAAATCGGGGTCCGTCATCCTGAGAAAGTTCCTGAAATCATCAGGATTATTCTCCCGGATCTCACGAAGCAAAGGCATGTGCGAGAACTGGTCACGCTGAAGCAACCAATTCTTGGTCCACATACTCCTCGTCACTCTGTTCATGGACGGGTCTTGGGTCAAAGCTAAAAGCCCGACACCAATTCCGCGTACAGCACGAACTCGGCGACGAGTACGCACGGGAAACATCGCTCAGAAGGTCACAAAAGGTCGGCTGGTCAGAACGGACAAACAGAAAGCACCGATAAACAGCAAGGCCTGAAAGAACGAAGTGAATACCAGCAACGAGCAGACAATAAGCAGTGCAAATCAAAGCGTCCTATATCAAGATATAGGCCGCAATGACCAACAAATGCGAACTGACTACACGCACTAATAAACAGATACGCACGACAAGCACAAACTGAAGAGCAGTAACGATCTGAGTCAGAAAACTGAGAAGCGCGAATCTTAAGTCACCAAACTTCCACTAACTCTCGATAAACACGGGATCAGCAGAAGGAGCCCAACGGGTGCCTGACGTGGTGCTGAACTTCCCTTTTGTAATCTCGTGGACGACGACTTACGTCACGACGTTCTTCCGGACCGGATATTCCGACAACGTAGTCCGACCGTGTGTACGCAACGCCAACATCGGACAAAGTACGTCGGACAAAGTACGTCGGACAAAGTCCGACCGACCTGGTCCGCGGATTGTCCGAGCGTGTGTATGGGGCTTATGTGTTGCGGCAACACCCAATCTGCAGTGTTACTGCGTATAACATTAAATAAATGCAATTTATGCAAAAATCTTTTTTTTTTTTTTTTTAAATGTACTGTGATGCACTATAAAAATGCACTGCATTGCACCTTAATGCATTGCACTCAATTATGATCAATATAACTTGTGCCTGCTGATGTGAACGGTGGCATGGAAGAGCTCAGCTATGAGGAAAGATTAGAGGAACTGAATGTATTCTCTCTTGAGAAGAGGAGAATAAGGGGGGATATGATCAACATGTTCAAATATATAAGGGGTCCATATAGTGAACTTGGTGTTGAGTTATTCACTTTACGGTCAACACAGAGGACAAGGGGGCACTCTTTACGTCTGGAGGAAAAGAGATTTCATCTCCAAATATGGAAAGGTTTCTTCACAGTAATGCCCCGTACACACGGTAGCTAACTATGTAACTATGTAACTACTATGTAAGGGGTCCCTAATCTCCAGAGTGTAATGCACATGTGCACATTTTAAGAATGTGTATTTTGTGTTGGGGGTTAAGTTTAGGTTCACATCTATGTTCTGTGATAATGCATGGGCATTAATGTGTGTTTCTCCATGTATTAAAGAGCATTTTGTTAGTGCAGCTGGTTTGATTGAATAGGCTACGACACAGAGGTAGCATTCAAAAGGTGCATGTACCTTTTTTTTTACCATGTCTTGTTGTGCACTGCAAAGTGTGTTGGAATACCGTTAACAATGAATAGCATTTCACATCACACTAACTAGAACACCATGGGGAGTGCAAAATCAGGTGCAGCTGTGAACGGTAGTCTTTTGGCTTCTAACTTCAGCCTGTTCAATCAATTTTTGGTTAAAAAAAAAATGGAAGTTGATTGGTTTCTATACGGAGCTGCACCAGATTTTGCACTCTCCAGTTTTAGCAAATCAACCCCATGTGTTTTCCTGTGTGGTGTGGCAATGTTGCACACATTCCTGCATCACACATATGTAAAAAAGGAATTACCTCCCTTTTTACAATATTTTTTCTTTTTTTTTTAAATATTACTACTGTGGGCTTTAATGAAATATGAGGGTCTAACCAGACCCATGAAATTTCATAATAGAGAAAGATTGAGGATATAATCTCTTTTTCTTCTGCAGATGCAGCTGCACTCACTAACTGTCAGGAACATAGTAACAGCCATCAAGAAAATATACGTGCACATATTGTAAATATGCACACTGTCAGGCTATTGTGCATTAGTGTGCACATTGTCCTCTGCCTCCAAGCAAGCTTTTTAAACCTGAACTCCACACAAGTTTCTTGCAAAAGGGTCTTCAGTCTTGTTCCTGTAATCCTGATTTTAATACTCATCTTGATACTCATATTGATACTGTTACTTATTCATCTTCCACCTGACCTGATTTTGGATTACCCTTGTCTGCATATGCTGTTCATGTTTGTATGCAACCTTGGCTTAGACTATTGACCATGCCTCCTCCCATTGATTTTGTGGCTTGCTGCTCACTCGTTGATGAACTCTACCTTTTCCTGACTCTGATTCTGCCTACAACTTGGTGTCTTTCCACTTGGCTGTCATTAGACCCAGCTTGTGACCTGACTCCACATTTAATTGAACTCCACGGTACACTGCCAGCTGTACTCCTGCTCACCTAATACCAGCGCTCTCAAGTTCCAATCCACAGAGTCAGCATTTTAGCACTTGTGCCTTTTCCTCACCCCTGCAGAACCTGTCAACTTCCATGGGTGCTCAGACAGGAACTGTGCTAGAGGCCACTCTTGTCATCTCAGGCTCCGCATACAAATAAGTGACACTAACACTGTACATTAAGTGCTCAGTTCATCCACAAAAGAAGGTTTGTGGAAAGGAAGTGCTCAGTTCATCCACAAAAGAAGTAGTAAACATGACCATTTATGTTTTTTATCTCTTCATTTATGTCTGAACACAGGGGTTATCAGCAATGAACAGCCCTGGTGTTTATTCAAGACAGACAAAGGATTAGTAAATATATTGTATGACACACATATTTACAGATTGTCTTCTCAACATCCTGAAAGATCCACCTGTCTACAGCTGTCTCACCTGTCACTGGATCCTCCCCATTGGGTGCCAGCTCCTTCTTTTCTGAACAGCCCACTGTCTCCACTGCTAAAGGCTGGGAGGGAACCAGTGGGGGATCAGAGGGCACAGTGGAGACAATAGGCTATGTTGTAGACACAGAATAGAGCAGGGGACACGGAATATAGCTAAATGCTTCATCAATCCTTCATCTTCATATTTAAAGTGCAATTGTATACAAACAGCTAAATACATACAGTATTTACATTTTTATATACCTGAAAATCAGTAAGCTGTTCAGCCAGTTTTCTTATCCAGACACTGAGTCTAACCCCAATGGTCAAGTTCTGACCATTTATTTTATCCACTGCTATCAAACCAATATAACCTGGTTCAGGCTGTGATTGGAAATAAAGGAGCAGCAGCTCACCCAGGAGATCATTTCCATGTTCTCTCACCCAATCTATATTTGTTAAATGTATAGCACTGTGGAATGCACCAAAACCTGATTGCCTTATAATGTTGTCCCCTTTCTCTTTTGTATGATACTTGCAATTTAGAGGTGGCCCTATATTATCTAGTAACAATTTAAAAAATGTATGCAAATGATTCTCTACATGCTGGACAATCTTTGCATAGCCAAGCACAGTTTGCCCAAATGTGCTAGGGCTGAAACATTCATTAGACAGAGTTTTCTACTGATTTCTACTGGTAGCTTTACACTAACGGATGAATCACTGAAGAGTATCAGTAATAATTTGCTACTGTCCAAAAGATGAAAACCTGAAAAAAGTGATAAATAGACCATGTATTTTCTTTTCTTGGCATTTAATTATATAAAATGCTCAACTATAATTTCTTCCATGCTACTTTATTAAGTTATTTCCCAAGGCTTGTTCACCTTGAACACATTTTCTATGAAAGGAAAGCTGATTTTTGTTCTTTTGTCCTGGAGTTATCTGTGTTCCTATTTAGCATGCATTCTGCTATTTGAGAATGAAGAGGATGGTTAAATGTAAGATGTAACAAGCAAAACATTTTGCATATTAAGCTTTCAAAATGTATGAATGATGGTATTGTATACAGTGTTGTTGAAGGGCTGTTTTCCTGCTGCTTCATATCACTATGAATAATGAATGTGCAAATGTGAGAACATCAAACATTTTGACTTCACTGTTGGTAAATGGCTAAAGACTCCCTCAAAGAAAAAAATAAAAAAGCAACAGGAGAATTATTTTGCCACAGAAGGAGATACTCATATTATCGACTTTAGACATGTTAGCCCATTAATAAAATAGTTTAGGGACCAACAAAAAGAACAAAAATACACCGACCTTTACTTACTAGTTTTCATGTACATAAAAATTTTATTTCAGCTACTGTATAAGGGCAACATTTGGAAGCAACTAATTTTTTTATTAGTTATCTGAGTGGTGGTGGAAACTGATTATTATTCAATTTTGAAAAACAAATAATTTCAAATAAATTTGTAATGTTTTTCATGCTTCTGGTAAAATTGTCTTTATTAAAAAGACACTCAGATGCTTTTTGAGATGTCACGGTTAGTAAACTCATAAATGTGATGGGCAAAACAGATCTAAATATCTCCATGGTTCCAAATATATTTACATTTTTTTTTTGTTAGACTTCCTAGAGTGCCCAAAAGTTTACAGAAAACTGGCTTAAAGGCATAGTTCACCTTTACCAAAAACTGCTAGTGCAGATAAGGGCTGTTTGTAGCTAAAAACAAACTGTGCAGCTCTGAACAAAGGTGAATAATGCCCTTACTATAGGCAATTTAACTACCTCATGAAGCCTGGATGTTATTAAGGACATTGCTAAGGGAGCCCCACTCTCATGCCCTGTACACGCGGTCAGAAATTCCGACCACAAAATCCGTCTGACTTTTTCCAACGGATTTTGTCCGAAACTGGTGTTGCATACACGCGGTCGGACAAAGTTGTCGGAAAATCTGATCTTTCGGAACGTGGTGATGTTGGTTGCGTATGACCGAACTACGAAGAGGCTAGTAGCCAATAGCTTTGGTCTTGTAATTTGATGTGAGCATGCGTGGCACTTTGTCCGTCGGAATTCTCTACAAACTATTGGAAAAAGTCCAATCGGATTTTTTTTGTCGGAAAATTTTAGATCCTGCTCTCAAATTTTTTTGACGGAAAAAGTCAGATAAAGCCCACACACGATCGGATTTTCCGACAACATAATCCGATCAGACCTTTTCCGTCTGAATTTTCGACCATGTGTACAGGGCATTACTGTTCCCCTCCGCCATCACAAGAATGAGCTCTTTCCCTGATTCAAACCCCATCACGTGCGCTTTCTCTTAATGGGGGTAATTTACTAAACCCGGAGAGTGCAAAATTTGGTGCAACTCCGCAACGAAACCAATTAGCTTCCAGGTTTTTTGACAAGGCTTAATTCAACAAGCTGAAGTTAGAAGCTGATTGGCTACCATCCACAGCTTCACCAGATTCTGAGTGCACCAGTTTTATCTAACCCAGTGTTTGACAGCTCACTCCTGTGATGGTGAAAGTCAACAGTAGCAGTGGGCCTCTCTTAAGAACATCCTTAGCAATGTCCTGGGAGTTTTCCGGTCAGGCTTTATGAGATACATAAATGGCCTAAATAGCAAGCGCATTATTCAACTTTGGCCAAAGCTGCACAGTTTGTTTTTATCATAGGATGCCCCTTATCTGCATAGACAGTTTTTGGTAAAGGTGAACTAACCCTTTAACCACTTGCTGACCAGCCGCCGTTATTATACTGCGGCAGGTCGGCACGATCCTGCTAACCGTCATAGCTGTACATCGGCTCCTTTAAGAGGGATAGCAGGCACGCGCTGCATTGCGGGGGTGCTGATACTCGTGGTCACCGGTTGTGCGCGATCATGGGCATGAGTGGCAGAACAGGGAAGTGTGTGTGTAAACACACAAATCCCTGTTCTGTGAGGAGAGGAGAGGAGAGGCAAATTGTGAGTTCCTAATAGCTAGGAACCACAATCTGTCATCTTCTATAGTCAGTCCCCTCCCTCCACAGTTAGAACACACAGTCAGGGAACACAGTTAACCCCTTGATCGCCCCCTAGTGTTAACCCCTTCCCTGCCAGTGACATGTATATATTAAGCAGTGCATTTTTATAGCACTGATCACTGTATAATTGTGGTTTCAAAAATGTGTCAAAAGTGTCCGATGTGTCCGCCATAATGTCGCAGTCCAAATAAAAATCGCAGATCGGCGCTAGTAAAAAAATAATAATAATAAAAATGCCATAAATATATCCCCTATTTTGTAGACGCTATAACTTTTGCGCAAACCAATCAATATACACTTATTGCAATTTTTATTACCAAAAATATGTAGAAGGATACATATCTGCCTAAGCTGAGGAAAAAATTAGCTTTTTTAAAAAAAAATTGGGAATATTTATTATAGCAAAAAGTTCAAAATATTGTGTTTTTTTTCAAAATTGTCGCTCTTTTTTTTATTTATAGCGCTAAAAATAAAAACCGCAGAGATGATCAAATGCCACCAAAAGAATTGCCACAAGAAACAATTTTGTTTGGGTAAAGCATCACACAACAGCGCAATTGTCTTTTAAAGCGACGCAGTGCCGAATCGCAAAAAATGACCTGGTCATTGAGCAGCCAAATCTTCTGGGGCTGAAGTGGTTAAGGAACATGCCATGTGAGGAAAGACTGCCCTATAGTGCTTACCATAAAAAGAAAGGCTCCCATGTCAAGCAGGACTAAAAAAAGAATAAAAAATAATTAATGGTTTATCTTAAAAAAAAAGGTAAAGATTCAAGAAAGTTCAATACATTTTCCAGATTGGTGTAGAGCAGGGATATGCAATTAGCGGACCTCCAGCTGTTGCAAAACTATAAGTCCCATCATGCCTCAGCCTCTGGGTGTCATGCTTGTGGTTGTCAGAGTCTTGCTATGCCTCATGGGACTTGTAGTTCTGCAACAGCTGGAGGTCCGCTAATTTCATATCCCTGGTGTAGAGACTTCAAGGCTGCCTGATATGCCCTCTGGCCCATAAATCTTTGGTGTGTTTTTTAGTGCAAGTACGAAAAGAAAATCCCAAGAAGAGCTCTGCAAGCTACCACATAGTAAACAATAGCAGCAGGTATACTATGCAGTGGCTTACTATGCAGCATTTTTCACTGTCGAAAAAAGTGTCTCTGCTCTTGTAGTGTCAAGAAGGTTTTTTTTCTAGCTTTTTTAGTCTGAGGCTAATTGATGCTTTATTGAATAGTGCTGATATTTTATCCTTTGAATTCTCTGTTATCTGATTTACTCTACCTTCAAAGTAAACTGAACTGGTAAACAATGTGATAGCCCATTGAAATATAGATTTGTGAACTTTTTTACCTAATAGTAAAAACATATTCTAACAGAAATATATCCTGTGTGGTATGGACTTTAATGGCACCCACATGAGACATACACAATCAAAAAAAGTAACAATCTTTATTTACAGTCAATAGGAAAAAACACAATTGCATATACAACTGCATATACAAATCATTAAAATCATGCAACCCTCAAAACCAATAAGCTGAATATACCCCAAATGGACCACAACAAAGAATGATGGTAAATAGGTCCTGATCCAACGGTAACCTATCCAACATGGTCTATTTACCAACATTCATTACCATTGGATCAGGACCTACTGTATTTACCATCATTCATTTATCATAGATCAGTGATGGCGAACCTTGGCACCTCAGATGTTTTGGAACTACATTTCCAATGATGCTCATGCACTCGGCAGTGTAGTTGAGCATCATGGGAAATGTAGTTCCATAACATCTGGGGTGCCAATGTTTGCCATCACTGTCATATAACATACTACATGATACAGAGGTTCTTTGTTGTGGTCCAATTGGGGTATATTCATCTTATTGGTTTTGAGGGCTGCATGATTTTAATGATTTGTATACGCAGGGCGTTTTTTACTAAAGATTGTTACTTTTTTAAATGATTGTGTATGTCTCATGTGCCATTAAAGTCCATACCATGGCAGGATATATTTCTGCTAGAATATGTTTTTTACCATTCAGGATGTGGCATGGTGGAGATCCCTGTTATTCATATATTTACATATGTTTTATCTAATAATGTATTTTTAGTTCAGTCCATCTGATTCTGAGATTTACACAGCACTGTCAGACAGCCCCCCTACTTATGCCACGTACACACATATCCGACAAAAAATGTTCGATGTGAGCTTGTTGTCGGAAATTCCGACCATGTGTAGGCTCCATCGGACATGCTGTTGGAATTTCCGACAACATAAATTTCATAGCTGGATCCCAAATTTTCCGACAACAAAATCCGTTCTCATAAATTCTGAGCGTATGTAGACAATTCCGACGCACAATATTCCATGCATGCTCTGAATCAAGTACGAGACTAAAGCGCTCGGTCTGGTAAAACTAGCGTTTGTAATGGAGATAGTACATTTGTCACGCTGCAAATTTTGTAATCTTTTAACCTCCCTGGCGGTATGATTCTGTCTGGAATTTAGTGCTGAAAGCGGTACAATTATTTTGCATGGAAATTTGGCGTTTTTATATTGTAGGCATGCAATTCTTATGAATAACTCACTTAAATCTGTCCGAACCAGAGTCTAGTAGACATCCCGGGTATAATAAAGTTTGAAACACAAAAATAATAAATTATAATATAATAAAAATATATATAAAAATGATTCAATAATGTAATCATATCAAAAACACTGAAATTTGCTCAGTTGCAGAATAGTCGCTGTCATTAAATTTATTGTTTGATGATAAATTGTGATTCTTATCGGTGTTTTCTAGCTGGTCTAAAACCACTTTTGACATAAAGGGACACTTTTTGGTTGCTATGGACAATCTCCAGTTTCCAGGCAGAAAAAAAATCTTTTTATTATATAAAATGACATGCAGGGCACTGGGCAGACCACTAGGGACAAAGGGGGTGTGTATTTTTTGTATACAGTACTGTAATCTGTAAGATTACAGTACTGTATGTGTGTTGTGTTTTTAAACTTTTTTAAATTTGGCGCCGATCTCCGCTCCCGTGCGTCGGAACGTCGCAGGGAACGGAGACCGGCACTGTGTGAATCGAGCGAGCGGACGGCTCGCACACACAGCGGGGAGACATCGCAGGATCCAGGGGAAAAGGTAAGTAACTTCCCCCCTGCATCCTGCACGCAAGCCCGAGCCTGGCTCGGGGTTACCGCTCCCAGCACAAAAAGCTGGACCCGAGCCAGGCTCGAGGTTACCGCTAGGGAGGTTAATGCCATTTATAATGTTAGAATATTGAAGTTGTTTTGCTGCTGATATTCACACAGAGTTCTGACAAACTGATTTCTTTATTATTTCTTGTGATCTCCTGAATAATCTTTATATATTTTTTTTAAAGTGATCTACTTTTTTTTATCAAGATCTCCTGATTTTTTTTTTCTAGTGATCTCCATAATATTTTTCTTTCAATGCTCAATACCAGTTTTTGGAGTTGGTGTTTACAGTGACAATGGGGGTTATTTACTAAAGGCAAATCCGCTCTGCCCTACAAAGTGCACTTTCAGTGCAGTTTCAGTGCACTTGCAATTTCACTAGTGCAAAGTGGATTTTCCTTTTGTAAATAACCCCCACACTGCTCTAAAATTTGCCCCAATCAGGCCATTTTCGGGACTCAAAACAATTAATTCATGGTGCTGAAAAGGATGTTTTTTTTTTCTTAATTAATGCATTACATACATTAACAACAAAAACAAAGTGTGTGTGTGTAGCAGACCCACAACATAATAGTTAGCTGAAGAAGAGATTACGTTTGCACTATTGAAGAAAATGGCCAAAAAGAAAAGCTCATTGGAGAACCTAGGAGACAGCTAAAAGAAACACAATCAGTAAATCAAATGAAATATTATTTCAGTTTAAAATAAAAATGTATTTTAAAAATGTTTTTTAAACATTTGCTGGCATATCAATGGCCCCCCTACCCGCAAAGTATTCCAGATATTTTTGACGGACTTCGTAAACGCTTTGGGGGGGCAAGCCAGGACGGCTAGCTTCAAGTACCGTCAGGGTTGACTGATCTGGAAATCCAGCCTCAGGCCCAACTGAGGCCACATAGTTCAAAGCATTTCTCCTTAGAAAGTTGTGCATAATGCAGCATCCAAGTACTATATGGTTTTGTTTATATATTACGCCATGTGAATTGGCGTCAGGAATAGGCGGAACCAGCTGGCCATTATGCCGAAAGTAGTTAAAAACCCTCTGGTCCGGGGTAAGGGTCCTCATGGGGAATGGCCGCATCAGGTGTTCACCAAGCCCAAATGCTTCATCAGAGATGAAGACGAACGGTAGACAAGCCATGTTGTCTTCCGCAGGTGGCAATCCCAGGCCACCACTCTGGAGCTGTCTGTAGAACTCGGTCTGGGCGATAACTCCATCATCCTGCCATTCTTCCCCACGTCCACATACTAAAACTCGTATGTCACCGACACCACCGCCAACATCACAATACTATTAAACCCCTTATAGTTGTAATAGTATGACCCCGAGTTGGGGGGGTGGGACGATGTTGACGTGTTTCCTATCGATTGCCCCTCCGCAGTTGGGAAAGTCCCACCGCTGGGCAAATTGGGAAGCCACAATCTGCCATTTCTGTGGCATTGAAGGAAACTGTGGAGTCAAACAAGAAAAAAACGAATTAGTACTTTTGCACATAACATTGCAAGCAGATTAGACACAAACATTCTTGGCCAACATCAGTATAACATTTATTTTAAGGAGTATTTAAAGACAAAAATATATGGTACACTTATCAGATTCCTCACCCCCTCTGATGGCCCATTGTAAAAATGTTAGGGGGGTATGTTTTGGACAGGTAACCCTCTCCACTTCATTGAGAGCTGAATGCATACATATTGTGTGTTGCTTTTGCCAGCCCCTCCTTACTTACACTATTGGCAGACCACTGGACAGGTAAGAAGTGTCATAATACAAAAATATGAATACATACTGTCCAAATTGAAGCACATTTTTACATTCTGCAATTACCTATCAAGATAATAGGAGAACAAAACTTTAAACAGTACCATTTGAAAGTATTCAGACAGGCCCTTTCACTAAATGCTTTGGTGAATTCATCCATAAATATGAATGAACACAAAAGAGGTAGGTATAGTGTGTATGGGTTTGGCAAAGTCAGAAGATAGAGGATTGGTATTGGTTGACTTAGCGGTTGGGGGGGGGAGGGTTCCAAATGAGTTTGGGACCAAAAAAAAAAATCCTCTAAGGACAAAAATAACATTTAAACACATTTTAGTTTTTTTTTTTAGGGTAAAGCAGTACAATGGAGCTGACAAAATACATTGTTAAGTGACTAGGCTAGGTGTGTATGGGCCCAGGATAGCAATCAACGACGAAACGTCAGGGCAGTGATCTACAAACCGGAAGTGAAGTGTGTGCGCCTCAGCGTGCGCTCCAGGGGACAAACAGGATATCGCAGTGCTGTTCTATACAGCCAGAGACACATCAGTTCCGGAGGAGACCGCACAACATCAGGCACAGTGGCATACACATTTAAATGCTTAAAGTTAATTGATTTATGGTACGCAGATTGTACTAGGGGGGGAAGGTTTTTACTTTAATAAAGGCAATTTTTGAAACAGTATTACACTATTGCAACCCCTTTGCTTTTATGAGGAAAATTGGTGTATGATCCGGCTATTGTGACTGCAAAGGAGATAGAGTGTGGAGGAACGCCGATGCATAGTGATCTTATTTCAAAGGCTTCTATTGATCGTTGGTCTGGTGAGTGCATCCCCATAGGGGAGTTTATTCTGCACGTGGTGAAAGATCTGTTGGAAATATACGGTGGAAGCTGTCACTATTTCATATAAGGAACCACTGCGTGGGGACGTCTTTTATCAGATCATATTGATTCAACTGATTTGTTTTATTTTTATTTTTTTACCAATTGGTCCTGGGTGACAATAAGGACAAAAGCGCTGCTGCAATATATAGAGACTGTGCTCAAAGGACTGCTTTTATAATATTGCCGTATTTACATGTTTTCACAATTTTAAGCAGCTGCTATCACCAGAAGTGGTGGACTACATTTATTTTAATTTATTTGTATATTTATATATTTACACGTTGACATCTATATATTTATATATTTATTTATTTTATCCATATTTAAGAGATACATATCAATATAGCGCGGAGGGGTGAGCCATAAGGGCGGGTATTTTCGGCTTTCACTCTATTTGTTGCATGTGTACACAATTCCACGCATTCTCGGAATCAAGCAGAAGAGCCGCACTGGCTATTGAACTTAATTTTTCTCGGCTCGTCGTACGTCACTGTGTTCTTGACGTTCGGAATTTCCAACAACATTTGTGTGACCGTGTGTATGCAAGACAAGTTTGAGCCACCATCCGTCGGAAATAAATCCACGGTTTTGTTGTCGGGAATGTCCGATCGTCTGTACCCGGCATTAAACTTTCCTTTCTGATGGATGGGGAGGCCTCGCTTTATGCTTTTCAATAACTACGGCCTCCAAAAGAACATTCACATCTGACACTGAAGACAGGCCTCCTATTGCTCTATTACCTTATTTTATTCCTGCATGCAAGAATAAAAACAAATCTCTCTTTTTTTATGTATTATGCTGATATTTCTTTCAGAGGGCTTGTGTGGCCACAACATTTTTTGCATATAAGCAAATTAATGGTTTATGAGTATTATAGGCTGTATTTGTGTGCACATGTTGTTTATAGACTTCAATGTATTTAGACAGCAGCTTCAAAACTATTTGTGGTCTAAAAAAATTAGGGCATATGCTGGCATTTGGGATCCTATTTGTTAGCGGTAAACAGAGGAACAGTAGTTTCAAGTTTAAACTCTAGGTGATTGTGAAAAGCGCAAAGGCAGGGTGCTGCAAATTATTATTTTGTACTCTTTGGTCTGAACTGTTTTAGTGAATGAGAAGATCATTTGCCTGGGAAGCATAGCGGTAAGATTGCTCTCCTCTTAGAAGAGTGATCAGCTGTAAGGAAGTGTATGAGAGAGGTGTGGTTGCCTAGGAAACCAGGAGGCCTTGGTGATCCTCAGCCTGTGTAAAAGCTAAAACAGAGTTCAACTGGGATTAATGCCCTGTGTGGCTAATAAGTAAAAAAAATGATATTGACACACAGCCACCATAGAGAAGAAATTGGATATTTTATAACTGGAGTTTTGTGCAGCATTTTAAGTACTCAGTTGTCACAAATCATTTTTCTAACAATATTGTGCCCAAAGGCTGTATCTAATTGCCATTGTGTGAAATATAAAGAAATGAGGATCTACGCACACTTCATTCCAATACTCTTTTTTATTTCTCAAAAGACATTTAAAAACAATTCCAGCAGCCCACTTCCCCGTAAAACCTACTGTTGCAAGCTAGTCAGGTAGTCATTTATCTATGTGAAACAAGATCCATGAATTCCATAGCTATAAGCATCAACAATGTAAAGTACCATTCAACAGTTCAGGGCAAAATATTGTTTCAGGGTTCCATGTATTTTACTTCCATGAGGGTGATCGCTTCGGAAAGACACAACAGCTTCTTGCAGGTAGGACCACTGGTAGACCAGTTTGATCAGTTAATAAAAATGTAAAGTTAATTGACCAGATCTGTAGGCTAGTTTCACACTATAGCGTGTCGGGAACATATGCACACATTACCCAACATGAGAGAGATTAAATTAATTTTTAATGGCACCCCGCACATTGGCAAATACAGTGTATTTTTGCGTACACCAAACAACATGGTAGTACAGCACCGTGTGGCTCTGTGCAGTGCAATTAGAAAAAAAAAGGGTCATGGGCTACTTTCCCTGTGTTTCTGTGGATAGGGCAGCACACTGAAACAAATGGGCTGCCTACACACAGAATGCTGGTTGCAGTAATGTAAACATAGTGTTATACTTACCTTGGATAAAAAAGTATATGGTAGTATGTAAATATGTTAATTAAAGGGAAACTATTGTTTTTTGGACAATTCTACTTTTTAAGTTTATAAGTTTAAAATATAAATATATATATATATATATATATATATATATATATATATATTACTATATGTATTACATTTTTAATACATAAGAATTTCCAGAGAACTATAGGCTATTCAAAGCAATATCATGAAAAGCAGCTGTCCTTGAGGCTGACTATCTAAAGTGAAACCTCTGAAGTGAAACCACTTACGGTATATAAGCACTTTTGCTTTGTTTTAGCCATTGAGTTGTGCAAGCAACAGATCTTTTTTCTCCAACAAAGTGGCAGTTGGAGTCTCTGGAAACAAAGAATACTAAGACCCCTTTCCCACTGGGGCGCTTTTCAGGCGTTTTAGCGCTAAAAATAGCACCTAAAAAGTGCCTCTCAAGTCTTCCCAGTGTGAAAACCAGAGTGCTTTCACACTGGGGCGGAGCGCTTGCAGGATGGGAAAAACAGTCCTGCAAGCAGCATCCTGGGGAGCCTTGCTCATTGAAATGAATGCGCAGCACTGCTGAATCGCCTGCAAAGCGCTTTGACAGCACTGCAACACGGGCGCTATTAACCCTTTATTCGGCCATTAGCGGGGGTTAAAAGTGCCCCGCTAGTGGCTGAAAAGCGTTGCTATAACAGCGACGCTTTGCCGCTAACGCCCGCTCTGCCCCAGTGTGAAAGGGGTCTAAAGCTCCACCTGCTGACTCAAGAGGTCAATACAAAATATTAATATACTTATTTTGTTTCAACCCATGATAAAGAAAAAATATTCAAAATACTTTTTTAGTCATATGAATAAAAAAAAAAAAAAAAATACTGTATATACATGCCCGTGGTACATTCTTCAAATAACAACTAAGACTTTTTTTTAAGTTTTTTTAAGTTTTTATAACCATTCATTGAAAGCAAGATTTTACATTCTTTCCATTGGTGCTGAAAAGTAAATCTAATTTTAAATCTGGCCTTACAAGTGATTTATACAGGGGTAATACTATACAGTAATACCCCAAAATTGCAAATAAAGCGGTTTACGAGAGTTTCGCAATATAAGCAATTTTTTTCTTAAATCCTGACTCGATTTGCGAGTGTTGTCTCGTAAGACGAGCAGGATTCAAGCCTCTGGGGTGTGCAGTACCGCATGTGGCAAGAGATGCAGGGGCACCGGTGATCCTTGGAGATGCTTGGAGACCACTCAAAGACCACTCCGTTCCAGAGTGTCTCCGCGTGTCTCTGAGTGCCTCCAAGTGTTTTCAAGTGTTTCCGGTGCCCCCGCACCTCTGGCCACATGTGGTACTGCATACACCAGCAGTGGCACTGGAACGCATTATCTGAGTTTACATTGACTCCTATGGGGAAGTGCTTTGGATTCTGGAACGAATTATGCTCGTAATCCAAAAATGAAGCTGCCACTTGGCATTGAATGGTACTGCTAACTATAACCATGTATTGAAAAATCTTTTACTAGATCTGGATGTAAGGCTTATGTAAGTGGCAACAAGGCAACAGGGACTTTTACTTTTTGGCCTGATCACTTCCACACCTCCTGTAAGCTTCTGACCCTCACCTGACTTCTCAACCTCTGTCCTGGGCTCCACTGCCCTTTTTTAACCCAGCACAGGCAAAGTAGGTGTTGGTGGTGAGAGTGGACAGATGTCATTCATGCTGCTTCCACATTTATTGATTGTAGGAAGATCAGAGAACAGATGCCTGCTCACTGATCTTCCTACAATCAATAAATGTGGAAGCAGCATGAATTACATCTCTTGTTCGGTGCTGTCATTCCCTGGCTGTTGTGATCAGCAAGATCTATGCTTGAACAGCTTCTTTTAGCAATAACAATACGTGAATTTTTTTTTTTTTTAAATGAAGTAGCACACTGTAAAAAAAAAAACACAAAATGTTTTGAAGGCCCCATCCCCACATTACATGCACATACATATTTAACAACTTCAATATCAGGCACTTACACCCCTTCCTGCCCAAGCTAATTTTCAGCTTTCAGCGCTGTTGCTGTTTAAATGACAATTGCCCAGTCATGCTACGCTGTACCCAAACAAAACTTTTATCATTTTGTTTCCACAAATAGAGCTTTCTTTTGGTGGTATTTGATCACCTCTGCATTTTTAATTTTTGCTAAACAAATAAAAAAAGACCTAAAAATAAGTATGTTTTCTCCTTCACTGATGGGCACTGATAAGGCGGCACTGACGGACACTAATAAGGTGGCACCGATGAGGTGGCACTGATGGACACTGACAGGCACTGACGATGGGCACTGATAGGCGGCACTGATGGGCACAGGTAGGCGGCACTGATGAGTGGCACTGATATGCAGCACTGATTGGCATTGATAGGTGGCACTCATGGGTGGCACTGGTGGGCACTGATAGGTGACACTGATGGGCACTGAAAGGCTGCACTGATGTGTACTTATGGGTGGCACTGATAGGCACTGATACGTGGCACTGATGGGCACTGATAGATGGCATTGATAGGCATCACTGATGGCACTGGCAGGCATTGGGGATGGGCACTGATTGGCAGCTGCCTGGGCACTTCTCTGGTGGTCTAGAGTGGCATACCTGGTGGCCCAGTGTGGTGGCAATCCCTGGTGGTCCTGCCATCATCCTGGTGGTCCTGGGTGGGCATCTGAGGGGTGGCTGTGCTGATAAACAATTAGCACAGACCCCCCTGGCAGTAAGCAGCCGATCTGCTCTCCTCTATTTGCGTCTATCACACGCGAGTAAGGAAAAGCCGATCAACGGCTCTTCCTGTTTACATCATGATCAGCCGTGATTGGAAACATCTGATCACATGGTAAAGAGCCTCTGTCAAAGGCTCTTTACTGAGAACAGTGTAGCGGTGTGGCAGACTGACACACCACACCACCGATCACCGCTATGCGTGCCCCCACGGGCGTGCGAAATCAGTCGTTCTGGAGGGCCGTCATATGACGTCCACCCAGAACGAGAGCTGCACCGTGGGCGAGAAGTGGTTAAATGCATGCAGCTACAACAAAACATAAGTTATATATCATTATCCATGCCAAAGTGAGAGCAATAATTCTAGTGGCATCATTGATGGTTAACTCCAAGCCAATGACCTGTAAAGGCTTTTAAAGCATCAAGAATTTTGGGTTCTAAAGTCATCATTTCATGGGCTTTCGCAATTTTTTAAGGCTTGTTTGGTATGTACTTGATACATTTTCCTTTTTTTTCTATTTTGCCTACTTTAATGTTAGTGTAAAATTTACTGAAAAGATAGGTTTGATAAACAGTTGTACTAACTGTGACTATTGTGTGACACAAAAAATTGCAACCCTCGGTTTATTCCAGGGTCTCTGCTTTAAGAAAATGTATAATGATTGTGGGCTTTAACAAATCTACAGGCCTAAAATGTGCATTTAAATGTGTGCGAAAAAGGCAAAAACAGCTTTGGCAGCAAAAAGTGATCTGAGAAATATAAAAGTTGTTTATACTTTCCAGAAAATGTAAAAGGAGGGAACAGCTATTTGGGCCGCCTTCATGGGCTTGATGCAGCCTATTCTATAGCCACTTCTATAGTATTATTATTATTATATAGGTTACTGTCTCTTTACATTTTTGAGGTGAATTTTTGTCCAATGGGACTTTATGGAAGATTCTAGAATACCTTGGGAACCCTATAAATAGGGAAGAGCTCTAAGTTATTTGCACACTTGGTCAAGCCTTGGCAAAAGAGCTGTCCTCCCTTCCCACCCTTGTTGCTGGTACTTATGTGGTTGGTCACCCTGGATGGCTAGGGGGGACATGTATTGTTCTTTTAGTTAAATATGGCTCGAGTTCCAATAACTGAGCTTATATAGATTCAAATATTTACTTTATTTTGGTTGAATGAATAATTAATAAATACTAATGAATTTTGGATGTTTAATTGCAAACCAATAAAGTGCCGCGGTCATTATATGCCAATATTTCATGTTGTATTTTTATTTTATGGCTGTATTGGGGGGAAATTGTTCGGTTTGGGCTGTGGGCTGCCTGCAATCCCATATCCCTTGCACTAAAAGCTAAACACAGGAGTGCCAGTGCTAATGAAGCCTCACAGATGATGAATTTATGCTGCATACATACCCGGATTGAACTCCATGGTAAGTTAATTATTCATACCAATGTTAATAATATCTTTTAGTATACTGACTGTATTGAAATGTGCAATTTGAAAAATAATGATAATTAAAACTAATATATTTTAAACTGCTACTGAAATCCAAGGGTGCTGTTATATGTACCGGGACCTGTAAACAGATAGAAAGCACGAAAAGGATTAGAGTTAAAAAAATATGCTTATGGATTATAAACCCACAGGGTCTAACCAACAAAACTTACTGCAGTGAGTTTATCATTGGAATACTGTCAAGTTTTTACTTATTCTCATTACTCATCACTTCAACTGATTGCTACATACTGTGTAATTATCCTTTTTGATCTTAGTATTTAAAGTTCAATTGCAAATAAGCAGAAATCTAGTTTTAAAGGCTCAGTTCACCTTTTGAAACATGTCACATTTTCCCCCCATATTTAAGATGGAACATGTAACATGCCCCAGCTCCTGCCACCAGTTCCTCCAATCCCCCCACCGGTGTGGCATTGGGTTAGGGGATCTTCCCCCCGCACCCACTGTCACCATTTAAAAACTGCCAACACAGCCACGTCATTCATTGACAGCTGCCTGTGAACTAATGAACTACAAGTACCGTTAGCCACTGCGGCTGACGGTTTTTAGTTCTAAAGGAACTGTGAGGGTGGAAATAAGCTCTCCCATAGTTCATTCAAAAGTTTTTGCAGTTTTTAAACAGACAGCTTGTATAAAGATATGGACAGAGAGCTACAGGGCTTGTCTGCAGATGCCTGACATTGCACCTCTGATCCACTGATCAGGCTACTGAAGAAAAAATTTATAAATGGACATTTTTTTTCAGGCAGAAAGGTGAACTCGTCCTTTAAACCAATGACACCAATAATGTGTGCCTATATAGAATCTTACATTAATAAGGAGAAGCTTATGTTACTAACTGAAAAAAAAGTTGACCCTTCCCTATTCTGCTATAAGGAAGTGACCATGAAGAAAAGATTCCCCAGTGCCTGCCTGCATACTGTGTATATATTCATATTCATATATATATATATATATATATATATATATATATATATATATATAGTACAAAACAGATTACAGCGCACACATTCAAGAATGACATTTCCTGCAAGGCTAGTTACAAATACCTGAACATATAAAAAAAAAATATGGGGGTTTGGTCACACTATATGGTCATATAGTGCTAAGCCCACTTACTGCATCAAAGTACCCTGATTAGTGGGTCCTACCCTAGTAATAGAATGAAAGATCCTGCGTCTCAACCATGGGAGCCAAACTCCTCTATGTGGGAGAACTGAAGGGATTCCTCCTATGCCCTGGTGGCCACTAATATGAGGTAATGAGGAGGGGGAGGGGTGCTCCAGCCCAAAACAACCTGGTCAGGGTCTACTACAATATACAAAAACATATTTGGGGGGCACACCCTAAAATGCATTTAAATTCAAGATGGTGCTGCTATAAGACCAACAAACAGTACAAAACAGATTACAGTGCACACATTCAAGAATGGTCATATAGTGCTAAGCCCACTTACTGCCTCAAAGTAATAGGATGAAAGATCCTGCATCTCAACCAGAGAGTGGGAGTCAAACTCCTCTATGTGGGAGAACTGAAAGGATATATATATATATATATATATATATATATATATATATATATATATATATATATATACACACACACACACACACACACACACACACACATACACACACACACACGTTTTGCCTTGCATTTCAATTTTAAATAGAATGGGTTGTTTTACAAGGTAAGGCTTCACATATACTTTAAAGGTGAAGTCCAGCCTGTGCTTTTTAGGCTGGGCTTCTCCTAAGGGTCACAGGAGTGCAATTCGTTTTGCACTCCTGTGACCCGTTTTCAGTGGATAGTGATCTGAAGTCGGCTCTCCGCTGACGTCACTCTTATCAGTCAAGGCAGTGCATCATCCCACCTTCCGAAGTCTGGATACGCCAGGTGCCTGGACTGATGGCAGTCTCAGCCTCTCAGCGAGCCACTAAGACGGCCGCTCCCCGCCCCTCCACAGCTCAGCGCTCCAATGAGCGTGGAGGAGCAGAGAGGAGAGATGCTGACTGACAGTCAGCAGCTCTCCACTCGGGGAAGAATGAGAACCACTTGGTTCTCAGTGCAGAGACACCGGGGACAGCTGCAGCATTGGTCTGATGCTGCATCCACCTAGGTAAATATGAATAGGAAAAAAAATAACATACTTCTCTTTTAAGTTCTCCATCATTTCATGGTAAAGTAAACCAGAAAACCGAGACTTTAATTGATAAAGAAGCTTCCTCATTCAATAAATCATCCATCAGCCACGGACTGATCAAGCTTCTAAATAACGTTCTCTGCACTAAAGGAAAAGGCAGAGACACCTTTTGTCTCTAACGTGTAAATAAAGCTGGTCTAAGGTAGAAAACACCTTACAAAACCCTGTCACCACTTTCTATGTTGACAAGTCAACACAGGCAGTGCCCCACAGACAGCTCCAAAATTCTGCAACAAAATCCCAAGATTGTCAGTGAAAGTTGCTGCATAGTAAGCCACTGCAAAGTAAGCCTGCTGCCATTGTTTAAAGAGAAACTGCAGTCTGCTCACATACTTTGTAATAAAAACATATCTGCCATTCTGAAGCTTCCCTCCAACCACTTTGCATATTATTTTATATATACTGTGATTCTGCACTTGCCAAACATGCTGCAGAAATCTCCCTCCACGGAGTCTGGCTGCAACCATTTTAACTGCGGGCAGCTGAAGCTGCTGCATGTTCGCTTCCTGGATTTACAGAGGCACACCTCCATCTCTGCAACCCTGCAGCTCTCATTGGCCCTTTTATGGCTCATCCCCCCCTGCCTTCCTGGCACAAGTGAGAGAGAGAGCTTTGCATGATGTCATAAGCCCAGGCTTTTTACCAGACAAGAAACAGGAAGTGGGCTGTATAAGGTATTTACTGGCAGAAAAAAAATTTTTTACTATCCAAAGTTAAAACAACAAGGGCAGAAGATTTAATAGGTGGAAAATTGAAAAAATTACTGAAGGTTCGCTTTAAAATGCAACAGCTTTCAGTACTCACAGCAAAAACACAGCAAGGAACTAGGGGCCAAGGGGCATAGCATGTTGGAGTATTAACATGACTTAGAACTAATTAAATGTTCAGCCCGTCGGTATCGGTCTCCCCTTCGCAGAAGATATTGCATCTAATGCTGTTAAATAGAGCATATTACACCCCTAAGCGATTATTTAAGTTCAAAAAAAGATCTGACGATAGCTGCCCTAGGTGTTGGGGGTCTGGGGATCTCCTACATATGATGTGGAGATGCCCCAAACTGTTCCGTTACTGGGAAGGATGATTAACATTTTGAAAGAAACGTTGCGTTTCTTTAGTTATCTCTCTTTTTTTTTTTTTTTTTCACTTTTAAGATGCTTTCTCTTTTCCCTCATTATATATTAGTGTATGGGGATTAAATAAGTCTACGATTGGTAAGGTAAATGACATTAGATAAAATAATGTATGTATAATAAGTATTAATAACTTTGTTAAAATATTTAAAAAATTTAATAAAGAACAAAGTTAAAAAATAAAATAAAAATGTTCAATTGGGGTGTGGTTTGGCAGCTGAGAGAGATGGCCACTTAAGCCTCAGGTTCTGCTCTCCCTGGGGACTTTCTAGCAACCCTCAGTGCTCACCGCCGCTTTCTTGTCCGTCAGGGAGGATTATGCCCAGAGATCACTGACTCATCTTAATCAGCATCCATCAGCAGACAGATGTACAATGGCTGCAGTATCCCTTGCACACGCACCCAATAAACCTTTCACAGACAAAAACACTGGGCTGAGGCTGACACTCCAAAGAACACACAGAATCCCTAGCTACAGCTATTGCAAAGGGAACTGTGTGCTTTCATTACACATATTAACTACCAAACTTCAACACATCAAAGAATGCCCTGATTTTCTAACTAGACAAATGGGGGACTTTACCAAAGCACACAAAATGAAATCTGTTTTAAAGGACCACTCTAGGTAGAATTATATAAAATTTAGGGGCTTTCAGGACCGTTTAATATCACCAGCGGTACATGTCAAGGCTGCCCTCTATCTTCCGTCATAACCTAATTTTTATCTGTATCATGGAGACTTTGGTGGAATCTATTTCTTCCAATCACCTCATGTCTGGGGTCACAGTCAGAAACTAGTCCATGAAATTGGCCTTTATGCAGATTATGTGCTTACCTTCCTAACCCCCTTCAATCTCTTCAATTTTCAATCTTCAATTGGATGTATTTGGATCCATTTCTTTATGTAAACTTAACCACTCTAAATCTTGAGATGCTGAACATCTGTCTCGATCACAATACTAAGCAAAGAATATTGGTGGCGCCACCACCTTTCTCTTGGGCCCTGGACTCCACTCCACATTTATTTATTAACACCCTCTACAAATCGTTTCCGGGTGAACTTTGAACGATGGACTGAAAAAACTTCAAGATACAAGTTTGGGCAGGCCAAATAACTCTTTCAAAGTTGTACCTCTTGCCTTATATACTATATATGTTCAAAACTGTTCCCACCCCAATCCTCCCCAACTAATTCTCAAAACTACGGGCTATTCTTAACTTGTTCATTTGGAACACAAAGCATCCACTCCTGAGGCATTCCATCCTACGCACACCTTCCACCTCTACAGGTATGAGGGCCCCCAACTTAAAGATCTACTACAAAGTGATCATATTAGACCAAACTAAACAATGGTGGTCCTCCATGCCACACTTCTCATGGCTTCAAATAGCATGCGGCTTTACAGTGTGAAACTAAACTGTTTCTCAGTGCCCTTTGGCTTCAACATCCGTGACCGCAATCATTTCTTCATACAGTAAATGCAATCCTGAAGACTTGATTGACATCAATGGCATCACATTATCGACTTTGCAATATCTGCCTCTCTCCACACTGGAACTCATAAGCCCTGACCTCTCTCTATGGACGCGGACCCTAACTGGACTACAAAATATTGGGGAACTTTTTGCAGACCCTTGTCTCTCCTCATTGCAATCTTCGGATGCATATCGCCCTCTCCTTGACCACTTGGACTGGTTCCACAATTCCCCACAATCTACTGAGATTTTATGAGCATCAAAAGCTTCAACAAAAAGAACGTTCTTTATTTACAATTTACTCATCCAATGAAATGCCTTACATAAAACACCTTTGATGGAATACTGGGAAAGGATTTTCCACTTCTCCTACCCACTGCCAGTTGGCATCAAGCAATTTGAAAACCTTTGACATTCTCCAGATGTGTAACCCACTTGGAATCCATCCAGAAAATTTTGACTATTGGTACTGTACCTCCACTAGACGTGCATGTACTGTATGTACCCATCTCTTTCACCCAAATACTGGAAAAAAACACAGTCATGATGGGGCTCCACGCCAAATAATGTGGCACTGTCATGGCCTTGCTACTTTCAGGAAAGTCAATACGTGGTTTCTTTCCTCCCTTGCTAGTTTCTTTTACTATGCTGCATTACCGGTAATTTGCCATACTGGGTATAGGGGTTCAAGAATGGCCTAAATCCTTTCACTCACTTGTAACACATGCACTTACAGTATAGCAACCCGACTCTCTTTTCTCTCTCTGACTCCGGGTGGTCCGTCCATCCATCTACCCAGTAGGAAGCTACACTAAGCATTTTATACTTTACACTACATCTTGGGATGTCCACTATCCATACTTGTTATTCTAAAAAGTATGATTCTGGTACTCTATCCTTGTTCGTTTGCTCCGCTTTGCTCCTCTTTTGGTACTCTCCTGCATCTTTGTTCCTTTTCTCCTATGAATGTATGCAACAACAGTTAAACATGATTATGTACCTCACAACCTGTTCTTTGACATACTTAAGCACCTCTGTAAGTTGTAGGGAGCGTGGTGCTCTAGCCATTTTGTATACTACTACAATTGTGTGTTTTATTTATTTTTATTTAGATTGAATCTATTTGTACTTTAAGTGTGTACTTTAGGTGTCTTTTGCTATGTAGCCATATTTTTTTTGTTGCTATGGCTCTTTTTCTTCTGTTACTAAAACTCTTATGCGGCGTACACACGGTCGGAATTTCCATTGGAAAGAGTCCGATGGGAGCTTTACATCGGATTTTCCGACCGTGTGTATGCCCAACGGTCTTTTTCTGTCGGAATTTTCGACGGACTTTGAATTGAGAACCTGTTCTCAATTTTTCCGATGGAAAACCTCTCTATCGGATTTTCCGATCGTGTGTATGCAATTCCGACACGCAAAATTCCGACGCATGCTCGAAAACAATTCGACGCATGCTCGGAAGCATTAAACTTCCCTTTTATAGTGCTGTCGAACGTGTTTTATCCCGCTGTGTTATTGACCGTCGGAATTTGGTGTGATCGTGTGTAGGCAACCCAGCTTGAGCGGAATTCCGTCGGAAAAACCGTCAGAGTTTTTTCCAACGAGAATTCCGATCGTGTGTACGCGGCATAAAAATAAAGATTTCTGGTTAAAAAAAAAATGTTTTATAAGCGCTATGAGCCACAGTGTGTCTATTTCAATAATTGGCATTTGATGACCTCAGGGCACAGCCTTGCACAGAATTTGTTCTGGTTGAGGACTGATGGATGCTTTGACACAGTTTATCTATTCTATGTGGAAGGCAGATGTAACCCACTCCCAACCAATGACAGCAGGAAATAGAACTTTTAACATAAGAATAGTATAAAAAGTGACAAAAAACACAAAGTAACAAAGAAGCATGGTTACAAAATGTATACCATATGATAATGTTTGTATTTTCAACTGTGCACTCATAGCTAAATATGGTTATATCTCCGAGTGGGAAGACATTTTGTGATATACAGTCTGCATACTGAAACTAACCAGCCGTTCTCATGTGAAACATTCACTAAAGCTACAAGCTTTAAGAATATAATTCAAAGAGCCTCCCTAAGTCCCTATATGATAAAAATATTATTTGTGCATCTATAATAACAATTTACATGGTAAGAATATGGGCTATTATTGCAAATTAAATATTTTCTTCAACTGTTAGGTCAAACTGTCAGAAGTAAAATAATTAGGCAAGTTTGGATCAAATGAAAGCTGCCAAAAAGATAACGATCAGGAAACTTTCTTGGGACTAAATTGCTGTTTTTTGTGGGATATTGCCTTAAAGAAGCAAAAAAAAAAAAGAAATAAGGAGTGTGCCTAATGAGTGGTTGCGCAATTTGGTATTAATGTTGGGGACATGGTAATAGAAATATTTTCCAAGTAAGACTGGCTGGATTTTTATGAATTTGGGGCAAATAGTCATGTACTGCAATCTGTGGCTAAGGATGATATACAAGCACAAAGAGGGGGTGGTGGAGCTGTTCTAAAAAAATGTTAAATCCCAAAGGGGTGTAAAAAAAAAAAATATATATATATATATATATATATATATATATATATATATATATATATATATATAGATGGAAAACGTGCGTCTAAGAAATATTTGGAGGTCACAAAACAGAATTAAAGTGCATATAGGTAAAGAAAGTGAGCCAGTGATACTAGCACATATGCGAAAATGTCCCAAAATGTTGTGATACACAGAATAAGTGGTTAAACTGGCACAAGATAATAGTAATTGAAGGATACTAGATACTAGATAATACGTAGTGAAGTATAAGTGAAAAATGCAAGTGCATACATAAATAAATGAATTTATGACAATCTGATAAGAGTATTGGCTGTATGATTCAGCACAGCTAAAATATATCAGAAATGTGAATAATTGATATGCAAACATACAATAAATACGTAATATATATTAAAAAATCAGAGAAAAAATCTATGAAAAGAATATATATACATATATAATAAAGGTGATAAAAAATGAAAAAATTTATAAGTAAAAAATAGTAAAAATAAAAATAAAAAATATATAGAAAATCCTCCGTGAGAAAAGTGAAAAGCTGTATAAATGTTTGTACAGGAACACGGAAAGATAAAAATGCAGTCTAGAATAATTCAGTCTGATATCAGACCCAAATCAATAAGCAATTATTCTTGGTGTAAGATGAAACCAGCTGCGGTGATCCAGTGCTCCCCTCCTCCAGGCACTTCCCCTTATGTAATTGCACTCACCGGAGCGCCCAACCCCTGCAGGGGTGATAGGCGTAGTAGTAGTGATCCAAAACGGCCTTGCTCGTCTGGGCTGGGGGTGTCCTGGGGGTTGCTGTCATCCGGTTCCTATCTGTGTTCCGGTTCCTATCTGTATCTCATCAGGGTGTCCTCAGCAATATTGATTTTAATCTTGATCCATGTCCGGTGACTTATGTTGAAGCCAGTGGATGAGAACAGCCAGGAAACTAGCAATTCTACAAGGTGGTCAGCAGTTGTATATTTCTAGACATGCACCAAAATGAAAATTTTGGTATCCAAAATTAGGGATGCACTTGGCCGAAACCTAATGGAGATCTGTGATCAAGGTTGGAGCCAAACATGCACCGTCCACTCCCAGCTGCAGATGGCCATCTGCAGCCGGGAGTGGACGGTGCATGTGTGGCTCCAACAATTTTTTATCACCTTTATTATATATATATATATATTATTTTCATAGATTTTTTCTCAGATTTTTTAATATATATATTACGTATTTATTGTATGTTTGCATATCAATTATTCACATTAATGATATATTTTTGCTGTGCTGAATCATACAGCCAATACTCTTATCAGATTGTCATAAATGAATTTATTTACGTATGCACTTGCATTTTTCACTTATACTTCACTACGTATTATCTAGTATCCTTCAATTACTATTATCTTGTGCCAGTTTAACCACTTATTCTGTGTATCACAACATTTTTGGATTGACATTTTCGCATATGTGCTAGTATCCACCACTGGCTCACTTTCTTTACGTATATGCACTTTAATTCTGTTTTGTGACCTCAAAATATTTCTTAGACGCACTGTTTTCCATCTATATATATATATATATTTTTTACACCCCTTTGGATTTAATTTTTTTTTAGAACAGCGCCACCACCCCCTCTTTGTGCTTGTATATCTTTTGGTTTCACCTTGGTGAAATTTTTTTGGGGGGGCAGCAGTTCTGCTTCCTAAGCACGGATATTACCAACACTTTTTAAGGATGATATAATTAATTTTCTCAATATTGCATATCATATCTTTTACATTTGATTTGCCATTGGATACATTTGTATTTTCTTTATTACTTCTGACCCACTGTGGTTTATACAACGAAGAGTCTTTATTTACAGTGCCTTGAAAAAGTATTCATACCCCTTGAAATTTACACATTCTGTCATGTTACAACCAAAGTGGCACATAATTGTGGAAGGAAAATTATAAGTGGCTTTCAACATTTTTTACAAATAAATATCTTAAAAGTGTGGTGTGTATTTGTATTCAGCCCCCTTTACTTTGATACCCCTAACTAAAATGTAGTGGAACCAGCTGCCTTCAGAAGTCACCTAATTAGTAAATTGAGTCCACCTGTGTGTAATTTAATCTCAGTATAAATATAGCTGTTCTGTGAAGCTCTCAGAGGTTTGTTAGAGAACCTTAGTGAACAAACAGCATCATGAAGGCTGAGGAACACACCAGACAGGTCAGAGATAAAGTTGTAGAGAAGTTTAACACCGGGTTAGGTTATAAAAAAAATATTCCAAGCTTTGAACATCTTATGGAGCCCTGTTCAATCCATCATCCAAAAATGGAAAGAGTATGGCATGACTGCAAACCTGACAAGACTTGGCCATCCACCTAAAATGACAGGCCGGGCAAGGAGAGCATTAATCAGAGAAGCAGCCATGGTAACTCTGGAGGAGCTGCAGAGATCCACAGCTCAGGTGGCAGAATCTGTCCACATGACAACTATTAAGCCCCATACACAATATGAGTTTTTCTGCTGAGTTTCAGGTTTACCAAAACCATGTAGTGCAAGGGCCTGCCTGATTGCATACAAATTGAAACTCCTAAGGTTTGACCTCATATTATATGGTTTTGGTTAAACTGAAGAAAAAACTCTGCAGAAAAACTGATAGTGTGTATGGGGCTTTAGTCATGCACTCCACAAATCTGGCCTTTATGGAAGAGTGGCAAGAAGAAAGCCATTGTTGAAAGAAAGCCATAAGAAGTCCCATTTGCAGTTTGCGAGAAGCCATGTGGGGAACACAGCAAACATGTGGAAGAAGGTGCTCTGGTAAAATAAGACCAAAATTTAACTTTTTGGCCTAAAAGCAAAACTCTATGTGTGGCGGAAAACTGACACTGCACATCACCCTGGACCCACCATTCCCACCTTGAAACATGGTGGTGGCAGCATCATGTTGTGGGGATGCTTTTCTTCATCAGGGACAGGGAAGATGGTCAGAGTTGATGGGAAGATGGATGGAGCAAAATACAGGGCAATCTTAGAAGAAAATCTGTTATGCCGCGTACACACGGCCGGACTTGCCAACGAACTAAGCTCTGTCGGCATTTCCGACAAAAAGATGTTCTATATCTAAGTCTGTTGGAAATTCGGGCAGAAAAAGTCAGATGGGGCATATACACTGTTGGAATGTCCGATGAAAAGCTCCCATCAAATTTTTACTGCCGGAAAGTCCGGCCGTGTGTATGCGGCATTAGAGTTTGCAAAAGACTTGAGACTGGGGCAGAAGTTCACCTTCCAGCAGGACAACGACCCTAAAAATAGAGCCAGAACTACAATGGAATGGTTTAGATCAAAGCATATTCATGTGATAGAATGGCCCAGGCAAAGTCTAGACCTAAATCCAATTGAGAATCTGTGGCAAGACTTGAAAATTGCTGTTCACAGATGCTCTCCATCAAATCTGACAGAGCTTCAGCTATTTTGCAAAGAAGAATGCATAAACATTTCACTCTCTAGATGTGCAAAGCTGGTAGAGACATACCCAAACAGATTTGCAGCTGTAATTGCAGTGAAAGATGGTTCTGCAAAGTATTGACTTAGGGGGGCTGAATACAAATGCATGCCACACTTTTCACATATATATATTTTTAAATAAAAATGAAAAACATTCATCATTTTCCTTCCCCTTCACAATTATTTGCTCACGCCGATATACGTTGCAAAGTGGCACGTGTGTGCAAAACGACATACCCATACGGAGTGTCATCGGCAGCTAGCGGGCACTCGCACGCCGCTTACCGTGGGAGCGGGCCCACGGCTTCCGCGGACTCGATGTCCGCCGGTGGCCTGCGATCATGGCAGAACTGGGAGATGCAGTGATCTCTGTCATGTTCTAGTGAGCCCATCCCCCCTACAGTTAGAACATGCTGAGGGAATACACTTAACCCCTTAATTGCCCCTAGTGTTTAACCCCTTTCGTGCCAGTGGCATTTACACAGTAATCAGCACATTTTTATAGCACTGATCGCTGTATAAATGCCAACGGTCCTAAAAAGAGTGTCAAAAGTGTCCGAACTGTCCACTGCAATGTCGCAGTCATGATAAAAATTGCAGATCACCATCATTACTAATAAAAAAAATTATAATAAAAATGCCATAAATCTATCCCCTATTTTGTAGAAATGCTAACTTTTGCACAAACCAATCAATATACGCTTATTGCGATTTTTTTTTAAAGATTTTTTGGGGATATTTATTATAGCAAAAAGTTAAAAATGTTCTGCGGTTTTTATTTTTTGCACTATAAACAAAAACGTGCAAAAAATAAAAACCGCAGAGGTGATCAAATACCATCAAAAGAAAGCTCTATTTGTCCAAAAAAAAGGACGTCAATTTGGTTTGGGTAAAACGTTGAACGACCGCGCAATTGTCAGTTAAAACCTACCTGTACCTACCTGTACCTGCAGCTGCTGACTTTTAATAAATGGACACTTACCTGTCACAGGTTCCAGCGATGTCAGCAGCAGAGGCCGATTAATCGCTCGGCTCTCTGCTGCTGCCCGCGCCATTCTCGGTGAGGGAATAAGGAAGTGAAGCTTGCGGCTTCACTTCCCGGTTCCCTACTGCGCATACGCGAGTCACGCAGCACAATGAGAATTGTCCGCGCTGTCTGCTGGGACCCGTGTGTGTCCCGGCAGACAGCGCGCCGGGACAGGAAGTGGCGTAAACTCCCGTGGGAGTTTATGCCCGGAAGTGGGTGTAAATACCTGTCTTAGATAGGTATCTGCACCCCCCTCCCCCCTGAAAGGTGCCAAATGTGACACCGGAGGGGGGGAGGGTTCCGAAAAGCGGAAGTTCCACTTTAGGGTGGAATCCCGCTTTAAAGCGACGCAGTGCCGTGTTGCAAAAAAGGGCTTGGTCAGGAAAGGGGTAAATCCTCCTGGGGCTGAAGTGGTTAAGGAATGTTTTAGTCATTAATTTGCATATTCTTTTCATCCTACACTTTTTGGGTTATATTGCAGAGGGTATTTTACATGCTTCTTTTTATTTTACGTTTTTTTCTGTTTTTCTTATTTATGTATTTGTTTAGTTTTTTTAATAAGTGAATGTGTATGTGAATTTTCAGTTCATTTACAAAGAGGTCACACTATTAAAATATGTGTTATTGTACATCCAGATGTTTTTTCTGATTAATTACCTCCTTAAGGCTGCATTTACTAAAGTGTAAAGTGCAGTGAACTGAAGTAAAATTGAGACTAATTTACTGAAGTGTGAAGCAAACTGGAGTGAACCAGTGCGCACTGCGAATTTCTAAATATGTGAAGAAGCAGCTTTCTCTTTTTCAAAATTTCCTGTATATGATTGGATCTTTGAAGTGGGTTCACTTTAGCTCAATGTATACATTAGTGATTTTAGCCCAGTTTTCAGTTCAACGTAGACTAAAGGGTAGCTCCACAGCCATACCACTGCTTTAAAAAAAGAAAAAAGCAATAGGCTTTGCGCTCCAATGGCGTCAGAAGCTGGTGGAGAGCAATGTAAATGAATGAATGAAGAAGAAAAAAAATGTGGGGAGAGCCTGGCAAAATTACATGATTGGCTATCCTCCAATCACAGAGATTTCTTAAAGTAGTTGTAAAGGCAGAAGTTTTTTTTATCTTAATGCATTCTATGCATTAAGATAAACAGCCTTCTGTGTGCAGCAGCCCCCCCATCCCAACCCCCCTAATACTTACCAAACCCCGTCTTTGTCCAGCGATGTCCACAAGTGTCTTAGCCGTCCAAGATTCTCCCCCCTGATTGGCTGAGACACCGCAGCAATGCCATTGGCTCCCACTGCTGTCAATCAAAGTCAGCTAGCCAATCAGGAGTGAGAGGGGGTGGGGCTGGGCCAAAGCTCTGTGTCTGAATGGACACAGGGGGGTGTGACTCGGCTCGGCTGACCCCATAGCAAGCTGCTTGCTGTGGTGGAACTCAACAGGAGGGAGGGACCAGGAGCACATAAGAGGGACCTGAGAAGAGGAGGATCTGGGCTTCTCTGTCCAAATCCACTGCAGAGAGTGGGTAAGTATGACATGTTTGTTATATTTATAGAAAAAAAAAGATACTTTACAATCACTTTAATCTTCTTAGCGGTATTCCCGAGCGTGGCTAGGGGTGAATCTTCACTACCAAAAGCGGTAACCCCCGAGCCACACTCGTGATTGCATCACAGGATCCAGGCAAAATTACTAACCTTGTCCCCAGGATCCTGCGATGTCTCCCCGCTGTGTCCGCGGGCTGTGTACTCCGCTTGATGTATCACAGTGCCGGGCTCCTTTCCCTGCGAGCGTCGCAATGCACCGGAATGGAGCCCGGGCGCCGAATTCAAAAAGTTAAAAATACACAATACATACAGTACACTGTAATCTTACAGATTACATTACTGTATCAAATTAGTTAACCTCCCTTTTGTCCCTAATGCTTTGTCCAGTGCCCTGCATGCAGTTTTATATTATATATACTGTTCTTTCGGCCTGGAAACTTGAGATTGTTCATAGCAACCAAAAAGTGTACCTTTTAAGTCAAAAGTGGTTTTAGACCAGCTAGAACACAGTGATAATAAATTAGAATCACTTGCAGAATTGAGTGATAGGGATTTGTGGGGAAATTCGTCATAAAACACTGAAAGTAATGACAGTGACAATTCTGTGACAATTCTGCAACTGAGCAAATTTCAGTGTTTTTGATTTGATTACATTATTGAATACATTTTATTATTGTTATATTATTATTTCTTATAATTATTTATAGTTATTTATTATATTATAATTTATGATTTTGTGTTTTAAACTTTATCATACCCGGGATGTCTACTAGACTACTAGATTGTTTGGACAGATTAAAGTGTTTTAATCCTAAGAATTACAGGCCTACAATATAATACGCCAAATTTCCATGCAAAACAATGTACTGATTCTTTCAATGGTAGCCATTTTCAGTGTGATTTTGACATGGAGAGAGATAGAACAGGGCTCTGTTCAGTGCTATTAGTTAGTTAGTGTGCTATACTGTGCTATTTATCTTCACTTGTCAGTGTAGAATATTAGTTTAGTGGCAGTCTAGAGCAGGGGTAGGCAACCTCTTGAGCACAGTGTGCCGAAAAATATTTTCAAAGAAATTGAGAGTGCCTGTTTTATAACAAAACACTTCACACTCTCAATCACGAAAAGGATTTTTTATAAAAGTAAATGCTGTAAACTACTTGAGTAGTATTGAGAAATTGACATCCTGCACTCAAGCCTTAGATCAGTCCCAATTCCTGCAACTCCACACTTCAGATCAGCCCCAATTAATGCACCTTCACACCTCAGATCACTGTCCTCACTGCAAATCTATTTCACCACTGTACTCCCCTGTTCAGCTGTCCCACCACTGTAATCCCCTGCACATCTGCCCCACCACTGTACCACCCTCAACATTTGCCCCACCTCTGTACCCCCTGCTCATCTGTTCCACCACTGTAACCCCCTGCTCTTCTGTCCCACCACTGTAAGCCCCTGCACATCTGCCCCACCACTGTACTACCCTCAACATCCGCCCCACCTCTGTACCCCCTGCTCATCTGTCCCACCATTGTAACCCCCTGCTCTTCTGTCCCACCACTGTAACCCCCTGCTCTTCTGTCCCACTACTGTAACCCCCTGCTCATCTGCCCCACCACTGTACCTCCCTGAACATCTGCTCCACCGCCGTACCCCCATGCTCTTCTGTTTCACCACTGAACCATCTTCTCATCTGTCCTAGCACTGAACTTATCTCCTCATCTGCCCCACCAATGTAACCCCCTTTCTCATCTGCCCCACCAATGTACCTCCTGCACATCTGCCCCACCACTGTACCTACTGCACATATTTCTCACCTCTGTTCTGTCTGCTCATCTGTCCCACCAATGTACCTCCTTTCTCCTCTGCCCCACCACTGTACCCCCTGTACATCTGCCCCCACCTCTGTACCCCCTGCTCTTCTGCCCAACCACTGTAACCCCCCTGCTCATCTGTCCCACCAATGCACCACCTTTCACATTTGCCCCACCGCTGTACTCCCCTGCTCTTCTGTCCCACCACTGAACCCCCTTCTCATCTGCCCCAACACTGAACCCCCCTGGTCATCTGCCCTATCACTGTACCCCCTGCTTTTCTGTCCTACCGCTGAACCCCCTTCTGATCCCTCCCACTACTGTACCTCCTGCACATCTGCCCCACCACTGTACCCCCTTGCACTTCTGTCCCACCACTGTAACCCTGCTGTTCATTTGCCCCATCAATGTACCCCTTTTCTCATCTGCCTCTACCACTGTACCTCCCTGCACATCTGCTCCACTGTTGTAGCCCCACGCTCTTCTGTCTCACTACTGAATCACCTTCTCATCTGTCCTAACACTGAACCCATCTGCTCATCTCACTGTAACCCGCTTTCTCATCTGCCCCAGCAATGTATCTCCTGCACATCTGTCTCACCTCTGTACCCCCTGCTCTTCTGCCCCACATCTGTTCCCCCTGCTCATCTGTCCCACCAATACACCTCCTTTCACATCTGCCACACTGCTCTACCCCCCTGCTTTTTTTGTTCCACCACTGAACCCCCTTCTCATCTGCCCCAACACTGAACCCCCTGCTCATCTGTCCCACCACTGTAACCCCCTTCTCATTTAGTATAACACTGAACCCCCCTTTCTCATCTGCCCCATCACTGCACCCCCCTGCTTTTCTGTCCCACTGCTGAAGCCCCTTCTCATCTCTTCCACCACTGTACCTCCCTGCACATCTGCCCCACCGCTGTACCCCCTGCTCTTCTGTCCCACCTCTGAACCCCTTCTGCTCATTTTCCCCACAGATGCACCCTCCTGCTCATCTGCTCCACCCTCTTCTCATCTATGATATGCGTGATATGCAGAATGGTGAAAGGAAGCAGAGATGAGACACATCTACCTGTCCTGGCACACTCATCTTGCTGATCCACCTCTTGCATGCAGTACACGTGCTTGTATGTGATGCATGTGTTATCACATACAAGCATATGGAATGGATGTGCAAAGATGAGCTCAGGTCAGCTGTATTTTCTGAAAGCAGTGGGCATGTGTGCAGGATCATAAGTTAGGCCCCAGCAGCTGAGAAAAAGAGCGGCGCTCTGCACAGCAAAAAAACTGCACCCAATCTCTTCCCCATCACAAAAGCTGACGATCGCAGCTACAACAAAGTTAGAGAACCAAACAATGTTTCTCATCTTTTACAATGTGTGGGGGCACAGTGCCTTTCAGTTCAGGTGCGGCGTGGTAATTCTGAAATTGGAATCCATTATTGTCTCACTGACTGCACTGCTGGGGAGGGAGTCGAGTTCTGGCAAAAGAGGCTTGGAGTGCCGCTTGCGGCACCAGTGCTGGGGGTTGCCTACCCCTGGTCTAGGGACAGTGTGAGTGTAGTGAGGAGGACCATCATTCAGCTTTGCACAGTGTGCAGCTAGAGTAGGGACAGCTCAGATAGTTTCACTGTAGTGTAGTGAGACCATGACATTCATACATACATTAGTGTAGAGTAGGGACAGTTCAGATAGTTTCAGTGTAGTGAGACCGTGTCAGTAACCTTTACATTAGTGTATAGCTAGAGTAGGGACAGTTCAGATAGCATCAGTGTAGTTACGGTTGAACACTGTCTATTTAATTGTGTTACTGCCAGTTTAACGCCATTTACTTCTGTGTGCGTTACTGCCAGTTAAAGGCCATATAGTTTTGTGTTGCGTCACTGCCAGTTTAACACCATATAGTTCTGTGTGCGTTACTGCCAGTTTAACGCCATATAGTTCTGTGTGCGTTACTGACAGTTTAACGCCATTTACTTCTGTGTGCATTACTGCCAATTCAACGCCATATTTTTTTGTGTGCGTCACTGATAGTTTAACACCATATAGTTCTGTGTGCGTTACTGCCAGTTTAAAGCCATATAGTTTTGTGTGCGTTACTGCCAGTTTAACGCCATATAGTTCTGTGTGTGTTACTGCCAGTTTAATGCCATATAGTTCTGTGTGGGTTACTGCCAGTTTAATGCCATATAGTTTTGTGTGGGTTACTGTATCGCTTGCGTCTATCTAGCAAGGTTACTCTGTGGTATAACAAGGAAGCTGAGACTTCTGCAGTGTATAAATGTGCTTTTTACTATACAAAGCTGCTGAACAAAACTATTACAATCTTAGGAATACAATACAAGACTGACAGATATCTATAACAAGCAAAATGCCTAGAAAATAGAACAGCCTAAAGTCTAACAGTACAAATACATTTAAAAGGGTTACTTAACTTCTGTTACTGAATGTTCATGATCTCCAATTGGCAATATTTCTTCTTAGAGACCAGGTTCTGTTCTTGTATCATGAGCGGCTTCTTCTGATCTTCAAAGCATGATGATGTGTGTCCTGATGTTACAGCATGATGTTCCATTCTCCTCTCTGTGTCTCTACTCCATTTTATATGCCAGTTTGTTGACCAAAGTTTAATGTTTATACACTTGTTTCCATAACAACCGATTAACAGTCCTTCTTTTCAGGTTGAGACACCCTCTCAAACTGTTTTAAAAGACAATGGACTGTTGGTTGCATGTTTACTGTAGCTGACGAGACAATAGTCTCTTCAACTGTCAATTTGTTATCTAACACCATTGTATGAAAACAGCATTTGTTTGAGAATTCTACTCAAACCAGAGAATCTGATCAACTAAACTTGTAATTTCTCCCATGTAATGTTAAGTCTGATGTTTAAAAAATCATATTTTAACAAACGCAACACATTCCGCCCTAGATTTTTTTTTTTTTCTTTCAGACTCCATATCATTACTAATAAAACTCATTCTAAACATATATTTTCCTTGAATGCAACCCCTCCAATTTCTGTCATTGAGAAGATGTTTCAGTCTTTTAACTTTAAAAAAGTTCATTAGAAAGTCCATCCTAGGGACTGTACTATGTCTGCAGTCCATAAAGTTCTGTAGAAACAAGTCCAGGCTTGTAATACATCAAAGGCTTTGCTCTCCACAGCTCTTGCGATCTTCCCTCATTCTTTCCATCTTGTAATCACTTTTCTCTGGTCTTCCTATGGATCAAATCGGAGACAGCCTGTGGAGTGGAAAAACAAAGCGGATTATCTGTTCCCTCTAATAATACATAAACAGTAGATCCAGGCCCTTCAGCTACGATCTCTCCTCTAAATGGCTTCTTGCCTGGATATCTGACTAACACTTTGCCCCCTGCCTGTACCCACTTCTGACCCTCCCAAAGAACATCAATAGGGAGGAGAGGAAATATACTGATATTTCCTAGAAGATCACTGCTGTTTATTTTGGAAGGTTTTATGTTATGTAGCCTCACTTTCCACTCTTGCTGAGAAGTATCCACTAACCAGTCAGAGTCCCAGCCACTGTCTTGAAGCTCATCTGCCAATGCAAATATAACTTCAAACCTTCCTGCCAGATTCCCTCTCATTCCTAGATAGGCTTCAGCTTCAGATACGTCACTCTTGGTTTCTATGTCATGGGAAGCAGTAACATGGTATCTGTTAAGCCCTGTTTTTTCAGGAACCTTACATAAATACTGAACTCTGCACTCCAGCTGTGGAATCTGTGCCCCAGCCCCTACCATCCTCTCATATGGTGTGCTTTTGGCTATTGGCCTAGAATTTAACAACATGACTGCGTGTGTGAGGACCCGATCCCACCCCCTTAGTGTATGTGTGGGTGTAAGTTTGCGTATCTGGTCCTTCAATAGCCCGTTGTATCTTTCAATCAAACCAGCTGCCTGTGGATGGTATGGGATGTGGCACAACCAGTACACTCCAGAATCTTTGGCCCACTGCTGTACTGTTGATCCGGTGAAGTGTGAGCCGTTATCACTTTGGACTTGCTTGGGACAACCATAAGCAACGACAAGTTTCTGTAGCAGTTGAAGCGTTGCGGCTTGATCTGCACGTTTGCAAGAATGAACAAACATAAGTCCTGAATAGGTGTCCACTGCAGTGCAACAATATCTCAGTCCATTGTTTCCCCGGGGCAGGGGACCGATGAAGTCAATCTGCCATATCTCTGCAGGCCTCTCACCCCTCTTAATCGACCCGGTGGAGTACTTTTGTAATGGCCATTGTCGCACTTCTCCACACACTGTACAGTTCCCTATTACAGTCTTTATCATGTCCATGGATATAGGCAAGCCTCTCTGCTGTGCCCATTCATATGTTGCTTTCTGCCCCAAATGTCCAGATTGCTTGTGGGCCCAGTTGGCCAAGTTCATCAAGACAGGATCAATTGGCACAACTGCTTTCACTTTGGCGATTTCATCTGCATTTCTGTTATAGTTCTCAAAGTCTGGGACTAGGGGCACATGTGCATCAACATGCCCCACTTTTATGGTGCGCGAGTGAGCTTCCTTCCAGATGTAGTCCCAGACTTCCTTGCCTCCCCACACCACCTTTCCATGAATCATCCATTCATTGGACTTCCACGTGGGCATCCAAGTTGTCAGTCCTTTAAAAACCGCCCAGCTGTCAGTGTAGATAGTGACATGGGAAGAAGGATCCTCCTGAAGAGTCATCACTACAGCTTTCAACTCTGCATACTGGCTGGACCCTCCAATTCCGGTCTCCTGCAGGACTGTGTCTGTACTTGGGTTGTAGGCTGCTGCTGTCCATTTACGCCCAGACGAGGCGACTATGGCTGAACCATCAGTGAACCATGCTGACTGCTTCATGTCTTCTGACAGAGACTCAAAGGGTGGAGCCTCTTGAATGGGGGATGACTGCAGCACAGGAATTTCTTCTTCTGGCTGGGTGCTGGTAAAAGTAACAAGCCCTGCCAACTGTTTTGAAATGTCTCTAACATCCCCAGCTGCAATACCCCCTCTTTCTTGAAGGTACCACTTCCATTTCATCAGTGTCTGGTTCTGGGCTACAGCTGCTCTAGTGATCAGTCCATTATCTCTCACCCATCCTGCTATTGGCAGTGCAGTATGGATGGTGACGGTGTCCTTTCCTGTAATGGTCTCTACATGTTGAAGTGCTGTGTAGGCCCCAAACAGGTACTTCTCTAGCGGCGTGTATCTCTTCTGTGCCCCGGTCAGTTGTTTGGACCAAAATCCAATGGGTATTGCTCTTAGTCCTTTCTTTTCATTTGGCTGCCACAGACTCCAAGATATGGTACCATTCTGCTCCACTACATCCAGCTGAAATGGTACTCCTTGTCTCACGGGTCCTAATCCCTGATGCTGCAAAATAGCTTCTTTAGCAGCCAGGAATGCAGTCCGCTGCTCTGATCCCCATGAGAACTCAGTCTTTTTCCGTGTGACATTATATATAGGCCTCAGAATCAGTCCAAGATGTGGGATGAACGATCTCCAGAACCCCACAACTCCAATGAACTTCTGTGCCTCCTTTTTGGTAGTAGGGGGCGACAGCGCCTGGATAGTTTGCACAACTGTCTCTGGAATTTTCCTCTGTTGCCCAGTCCACATCATTCCTAGAAATTTAACCTCGGTGGTAGGTCCTTGGACTTTGTCTCTGTTGATAGCCCACCCTCTGTTCTCCATGTGATGTATCAGCAGGTGCAGTGCTTCAGTCACATCTTCTTTTGTTCCAGAGATCATGATGTCATCAATGTAGTGAAACACAGCGACTTTCAAATTCAGGGTGCTTAAATCGCGGGCAATCAGTCCATGACAAATCGTTGGAGAATGAAGATAGCCTTGCGGAAGGACAGTGAAAGTGTACTGGCGGCCGTCCCACACCATAGCAAACTGGTCTTGACACTCTGGGTCTATTAAAATCGAAAAGAAAGCATTAGCCAGGTCTATCACAGCATGATATTCTCCTGCATCTTTAGCAATTTTTTCAACAATTGAGATCATATCTGGTACAGCTGACTTCAATGGAGGTGCCACTTTGTTTAGACCTCTGTAATCCACAGTCATTCTATATGTCCCATCAGGCTTTTTTACTGGGAAAACCGGAGACAAGAAAGGACTTACAGCAGGTCTAAGGATCCCTACTCTCAACAGTTCTTGAATAGTCTCCCCAATTTCTTTGTGGCCTCCAGGAAGTCTGTACTGCTTGAGACAGACTGGCTTCTCTGGTGGAGGAATGTAGACAGGGGTCCATTTTGCATGACCTCTGACCACAGCCTTCACCGCCCTTACCAGATACGCTTTATCAGGATACCCGAATGTGAATGTACCTCTTTCAGTCTGAATTGACTGACCTTGAAGTACATCCATCCCAAGAATATTTTCGGGTAACTCTGAAACCAAAACATTTGTCATAAATCCTGATCCCTTGCCAATAGCCAATTTCACCCATATCCTAACTGCTGGTGTAGTTTGCCCTCCCAAACCTTCTACATAAATCAATTCTCCTTTGTGATGGGAAGGATTTCCTTGCAAAAGTGTAACTTCGGCTCCGCTATCAACTAAAGCCATTACATGTGTGGGAGAAGATGACTTTTCCCACCATACAGTGACAGGTGCATATGGGCGTCGGTCTCCTGCTGTCACTGCCCTCACGGCTATTACAGGAGACTCACCTTCCCTTCATAAAGGATAAGGAACCTCCCAATCCCCTTTTCTGATTCTCTCTAACTCCTCCCCAGGATAAAGGGATTTGGGTTTGTGTTCAGTTTGGGGAATTGGTTTGGGGCTAACAGGAGGGGTCTGTTCTGTTTCCTCTAAGTCTAGGCTGATGTTATCTTCACTAGGAGTAGTGTTTCTAACCCTGACAGTTTTACCTACTAAATCTTTCCACCTCTTCAGCATTTCTGCAGTAGAAATGCCATCTATCTCATCTTTAGGTACTCCTGCCTTTAATAGGTCCACCCACATTTCTTTCCTAGAAATAACTAGCCTGGTTTTCTCTTCACCTCCTGTCTTCTCTACCCCATTCCCTTTCTTCTCTGTTCTTTTCTGCTTGTATTCTTCCTGTCTGGCCTTGACCTTATCTACTGCCCTGACAGGTTTTGTTTTAGTCTCCTCTAGCTCCCCCAACTGGCTTAAAAGGGTTGTAGCTTCATGAATCTTGCTGTTTAATCCCAGGCCTCCCAACAAGGACAATAAGGGAGCCCTGAGATTAAATGGCGCAGACTTCATCAGCTTAGAGCGCAGAGCAGACGTGAAGGGTTCCATATCTGGACCCATCCATTCTGGAAACGTATTTAATCCGGTTATACAACCCATCTCACGTAACCTGGAAATACCTTCTGCTATTGATCTCCAGGAGTAGGTATTTTCCAGGTCAGTAGGACTAGCGTATACTCGGACTATTCCATCTCTCACGAGGTCTAACAGTGAAAAATTCACGCTAAACTCTCGGGCTTTTCGCATTGCCTGACGCAATTGTGGATCATGGGTTAACACTCCCATAGTCACTGCTTCCTTACCTGACAAAACAACACTGTCTGCTCCTTCATCCCATAAGCGTAGGAGCCAACTCACTAGAGGCTCCCCAGACCTTTGTTTGTATTGTTTTGCCAGCTCATGGAGTTCAGTTTGTGTAAACTCCCGTACTTCTTCAAATTCAACATCTCTGGGGTTGCGATAATGCACCTCCCCATCTGCCATATCCTCTCTATCATGTTGCCGTTTCCTATGCTTAGTAATGAGAGGTCTGGCATACTTTTTCTTTCGCACTAGCAGATCATCATGCGAAACATCAAACTCTATCTCCTCATCCTCACTATCATTTGAGGAGAGCACATCCTCACAGTCCCAATTTTGGGATGTGACAATGGCACGTACCCTGGCTTTACTAACAGGTTTACGGCCCTTCCTTTTCCTTAAGGCATTAATTGATTTGGTCATGAGGGCTGCACACCGCTCTTGCAAATCATCAGCCCGACTAGCAGTTGAACGTACACACTCTGAAGCAACTGCTAGCTGGTCTTTTAATACCTTAACTTCTGCCTCTGCCTTCTCCCTTCTATGTGATTCGATGTAAAATGCGTGAAGAAAATACCATCCGAATTTGGACACCGTTCTCTTCTCTTTTTTACTTAAATCCAACCCCTTAAGGCTAAAATCTACAAAATGATCTGAGACTTTATCACCCCAAGTCAGCTTCAAGGGAGAAGCATACTTCACAATTTCTTTAGCAAGAGGCTCCCACTCATTGTCTCTGGCCCAGATAGGTAAGCTGCACACTTCCTTCTGGTCACCAGAACCCTCTACAGCCTTGCTTTTCCTAAACAGCTTACGCAGCATTTTACCTAGCACAAGCTAAACACTACAGAAAAAACAGCTCTGCTTCAATTGAACTATAGCACAATCCCGGACGAGCCCCCAAATGTATCGCTTGCGTCTATCTAGCAAGGTTACTCTGTGGTATAACAAGGAAGCTGAGACTTCTGCAGTGTATAAATGTGCTTTTTACTATACAAAGCTGCTGAACAAAACTATTACAATCTTAGGAATACAATACAAGACTGACAGATATCTATAACAAGCAAAATGCCTAGAAAATAGAACAGCCTAAAGTCTAACAGTACAAATACATTTAAAAGGGTTACTTAACTTCTGTTACTGAATGTTCATGATCTCCAATTGGCAATATTTCTTCTTAGAGACCAGGTTCTGTTCTTGTATCATGAGCGGCTTCTTCTGATCTTCAAAGCATGATGATGTGTGTCCTGATGTTACAGCATGATGTTCCATTCTCCTCTCTGTGTCTCTACTCCATTTTATATGCCAGTTTGTTGACCAAAGTTTAATGTTTATACACTTGTTTCCATAACAACCGATTAACAGTCCTTCTTTTCAGGTTGAGACACCCTCTCAAACTGTTTTAAAAGACAATGGACTGTTGGTTGCATGTTTACTGTAGCTGACGAGACAATAGTCTCTTCAACTGTCAATTTGTTATCTAACACCATTGTATGAAAACAGCATTTGTTTGAGAATTCTACTCAAACCAGAGAATCTGATCAACTAAACTTGTAATTTCTCCCATGTAATGTTAAGTCTGATGTTTAAAAAATCATATTTTAACAAACGCAACACAGTTACTGCCAGTTTAACTCCATATAGTTCTGTGTGCATTACTGCCAGTTTAACGCCATATAGTTTTGTGCGTTACTGCAAGTAACTTCTGTGCAGTGGGGGCTGGTGAAGTTTTAGGATGCAGGGGGCGCCAGACCCGTCCCTCCTTGTTGACCCCTCCCACTTATAAGCCACACCCCTTGTAGCATACACCCACTCGGTCCCCTGTATTCTACTTGCTTCCACCCATAGTGTCAGGAGTATACAGCTCAGCATCACAGGACAGAGTATACAGCCCGAGAATCACAGGACAGAGTATACAGCCCAGAATCACAGCAGAGTATACAGCCCAGACTCACAGAAGAGTATACAGCCCAGACTCACAGAAGAGTATACAGCCCAGACTCACAGCAGAGTATACAGCCCAGACTCACAGCAGAGTATACAGCCCAGACTCACAGCAGTGTATACAGTCCAGAATCACAGAAGAGTATAGAGCCCAGAATCACAGCAGAGTATATAGCCCAGAATCACAGCAGAGTATACAGCCCAGACTCACAGCAGAGTATACAGCCCAGACTCACAGCAGTGTATACAGTCCAGAATCACAGCAGAGTATACAGCCCAGACTCACAGCAGAGTATACAGCCCAGAATCACAGCAGAGTATAGAGCCCAGAATGACAACAGAGTATACAGCCCAGACTCACAGCAGATTATACAGTCCAGAATTGAAGCAGAGTATAGCATATAGCATATAGCATTTCTCACAATACCTGGCATATAGCATGTCTCACAAATCCTGTTATATAGCATGTCTCACAAATCCTGGTATATAGCATTTCTCACAAAGCCTGGTATATAGCATTTCTCACAATCCTGGTATATAGCATTTCTCATTGGTCTCCCCTTCTGCTTGAGTCTGTCGCATGGCTACTTAAAGTGTAAGTTTACCATTACATAAAAATCTGTAAGGTGAACTTACACAGCTGCCTGTGCCCATCACTGTAGTCTCATTTGTGCCCATCAGTGCAGCCTATCTGTGCCCACCAGTGTGGTCTCATCTGTACCCACCAGTGAGGTCTCATTTGTGCCCACCAGTGCCATCTCATCTGTGCCTACTAGTGCGATCTCACCTGTGCCCACCAGTGCCATCTCATCTGTGCCCACTATTGCAGTTTTATCTGTGCCCACTAGTGCCATCTCATCTGTGCCTACCAGTGCCGTATCATTTGTGCCCACCAGTGCCATCTCATTTGTGCCTACTAGTGCCGTCTCATCTGTGCCCACCAGTTCCATCTCATCTGTGCCCACTAGTGCAGTCTCATCTGTGCCCACTAATGCAGTCTCATCTGTGCCCACCAGTGCTGTCTCATTTGTGCCTACTAGTGCCGTCTCATCTGTGCCTACTAGTGGGATCTCATCTGTGCTCACCAGTGCCGTCTCATCTGTGCCCTCTAGTGCAGTCTCATCTGTGCCCACTAGTGCAGTCTCATCTGTGCCCACCAGTGTCGTCTCATGTGTGCCCACCAGTGCCGTCTCATCTGTGCCTACTAGCGATCTCATCTGTGCCCACCAGTCCCGTCTCATCTGTGCCCACTAGTGCAGTATCATCTGTGCCCACTGGTGCCGTCTCATTTGTGCCTACTAGTGCCATCTCATATGTGCCCACCAGTGTCATCTCATCCTTGCCCACCAGTGCTGTTTCATCTGTGCCCACCAGTGCCATCTCATCTGTGCCCAGCAGTGCCATCTCATCTGTGCCCACCAGTGCCGTCTCATCTGTGCCCACCAGTGCCATCTCATCTGTGCCCAGCAGTGCCATCTCATATACAGCTATATATACCCCACATTCCTTCCTGTATATAGAGACCTTCCTCCATCATCACTGCCTGCAGATATACATCATTGTCCTGTATACAGCTATATATACAGTAACAGGACAAATTATGTCTATTTGCAGTCAATGAGGAAGGAAAGAAGGTGTGGGTATATATAAAGCTGTATACACTACTACATATACACTATTACACAGCTAGTATACATAAATTGTGAGTACATCTGTCCTGTGTAGTGTATAGCTATATACACCTACCTTCTCCCTTCCTGTATACAGGACAGATGTACTCACAATGTGTGTATATAGTGTATACAGATATATATACACATGACATCTAGGCACTTGGAAGAAGACAATGATATTCTCCAAAAAAGGCCCCTGATGTCCAGCTGAGCATGTGTCTGAGTCTGACAGTCTTGTGGATAAATCAGGCACAGGCAGGCATCATGCATTGGCATTGGAACTAGGAACCTGGGACTGTGGACAGGAGGAGTCAGCGTGTGGCTGTGCGGAACGGAGGAGCGGGCAGCAAGGTCTTATGGCATTGGAACTAGGAAACTGGAACAAGGAGCCAGCATGTGGGTGAGCGGAATGGAGGGGCAGGCAGCAGAGAGACTGAGAGAAGAGAGTTTCTGGGGTCTGCAGCGCCAGGCCAGCACTTTCCTTCAATGGCGCCGCTCTTCTAAGTCCACCGCACGCACACCAGTCAACTCCACCCCCACTGTCCTCTCCACCAGTCCCAGTCAACTCCACCCCCACAGTGATGAAAAAAGCACTGCCCACTGTCCTCTCCTCCGGTCCCCGCCGCGCCAATCCTGGCCAGTTACTATAGGCACACTAACAAATCACAGTAGAGTGGGGGTGTTTGCGGGCGCATTGAATGAGCCCCGACCACACCCTAAACACAGAGAAATCAGCTTTCCAGCCTGCAATCAGCTGATTGCAGGCTGGGCAGCTTTCCCTTTTGTGTCTGGCGCCTGGTCACTCTTAAAGTGACAATTTTTGTTTATTTTTTAAACAGCTTGGGGGGGGGGGGCACTGCTTCTGTGTGCGTTACTGAAAGTTTAACGCTATTTACTTCTGTGTGCGTTACTGCAAGCTTAACTCCATTTACTTATTTGTGCGTTACTGCAAGTTTAACGTCATTTACTTCTGTGTGCATTACAGCAAGTTTAATGCCATATAGTTCTGTGCGTCACTGTACGTTTGGCGCATTATATTGCAGTATATTATAGTGTATCTGTGGAGTATGTCTGTGTAGTATGAGTACTCAAATTAAAGTGCACCAAACATAATTTTACATTGATTAAAGTGCATCTACGCACAGACTTCCACTTCTTCTTTACATTTGCTTAAAAGCAGTCTCCTCCCTCCCAATAATGTCTGGGAGGACAACAAGGAGACTTGGTACTTGGCACTGTAGGGGGGCCAGCAACAAATGTGTCCACAGGCAAAGGTGGACGTGGTGGTCAGTCCTCAGGCAGGGCATCATTTCCTCTGTTTAGTGAGTTTGCCCATGCTATCCAGCCACAGCATGCAGAGGAGGTGGTGGACTGGCTTACTTAACTTTCCTCATCCTCCTAATCCTCTGTCAGGAAAGCAGATACACGTGTGCAGTCTCCTGCAGTTGCCAGAGTGGATAAACCTGCCTCCTTGTCCACATGTATTCCTGCCATAGCCCCAACATCAGCCATGGAGGAGTCAGCTGAGTTATTTGACCACAGCGTCAGCCACTTGCGCCTTGATGATGCCCAGCCATTACTCTATTCATATGTTGATTCTGAGGTTGAGGATGACAGGAACATGAGCCTAGAGAGAGGGGAGAACACTGGTAAACAAATTGGCATTCATGTTCCCCCAGCCGCAGCGTATTGCCAAGTTGTTTTCAGTGGTAATTATGATGCAACTTTTTGGGCAAAGCTAATTCTTGCTTTCATCTGTACCTCTATAGGGTTATGGTGGGAAGGCACTGCCGACACCCAAAGACCAATTTTTCTGCACCTGTTTGACAGGTGCATATTATTGCAATTTTTTACTGCAAGGCCAATTCTTGCTTTCATCAAGATTACCTCTATAGGGTTACGGTGGGAAGGCGCCACCGACACCCAAAGACCAATTTTTACGCATCCGTTACTTCTACCCAAAAACAAAGTGACACCAGAATGTATCCAAAAAATCTCTTGTCCCCAGTGCACTACATTGTGGCCTCATCATTCACACTGGCTCCGTAGCTGTTGCTGAGCAAAAAAGGCATATTACAGGGAAAATTTCATTTTTTTTGCTTTATAAATGCAATTATTGCTGCAGCAGATTCTAGACATGGTACAGATTTGCTACTTTACAGATAGACTAAGGGGACCCCCCAGGCACTATATGGGAAGGAATTTTTCTATTTTATGCTTTTACTTTAAAAATAAAAAAAATACTGCTCATTTAAAAATTAAGTTTTTCACAAACTTTTTTCTTATTGATACATGTCCCCCAGGGCAGGACCCGGACTCCTATAACCATTGTATGCCCAATTACTTGCATATAAGCCTTCAAAATGGACTTTTGATTTTTGACGTTCGGGTCCCATTGACTTTAATAGGGTTCGTTATTCAGGTCCGAACTTTCACGGTGTTCGAAAGTTCTGGTGCGAACCAAACAGGGGTCCGTTCGGCCCATCCCTAGTGTTTAGAAAACAGTATAAAAGACAACAGACAGCAATATCCACTTTGTTATAAACCAGCCCCAAAGATGTTTTCAAAATAAAGTGTATTTAAATTCTTGTATCTATTCTGAAGTCATTGGTTGAACATGGAGGACAGCAATTGCAGCTTCTGTGTTTTCTTGCTACAGGTATGCTTTAAAATTACCTTATGGATGTTTAAGTAATTATTAGGGTTGAGCGAACCCGAACTGTAAAGTTCGGGTCCGTACCAGACTTTTGGGTGTCCGGGACCCGGACCCGAACCCGAACTATTGGCTGTAAGTTCGGGTTCGGGTCCGGTGTTCGGCGCTGTATTGGCGCCTTTTTAACAGCTTTAGGGCAGCCAATGTATGATCGTTTCACTAGTGTGCCCTAGAAGCCATCACAGCCATGCCTACTAATGGCATGGCTGTGATTGGCCAGTGCAGCATGTGACCCAGTCTCTATAAATAGTACACACACAGCACACAGCGTCATTCTGTTAGACAGACACTGTTAGGCAGGTTCCTGTGCTGCAGATAGATAGATAGATAGAGGATTTTAGGAGTTAGTGTGCTAAAGTCAGTCCACATTCCTGGAATTTTATTCTAATTAGTTAGATCAGTGAGCGATCTAGATAGCTAGAGTAGGGAGGGAGTTTCTTTATTTTGCAAAAGAAAGAGGCAGACATAATTATTGAAGAGATTCCTAAATCAATTGTACCCTGGCTGGGGTGCAGTGCACAGTCACAGTAACAGTGCCATGAGGCCAGTGCCAGACAAAATCTAAACGTTTTACCTGCAAGCTCAGTGCAACATTACTGCACTGCATATACTAGGGCGGCGTACACACGAAGGGACAATCCCGCGGGATTATCCTCTGGACTGAAGTCCAGCGGATAATCCCCTCGTGTGTAGGCGCCGGCGGACTTTTTGGCGCCAAAGTCCGGCGGACCAAAGTTTTAAGTTTGGTTTTAAAATTATCCGCTGGACTTGGCAGTCCGGCGGACAATCCCGCCGTTAGTAGGCAAGTCCGCGGGACTTTTGAAATGAACGGACTTGCCGCTCATCGGCAAGTCCGTTCATTTAGCACGTGACTTCAGGTTACGTAGCTAGCGTAGGCAGTAAATGCCGCCGCGCTAGCTCCGTAAGCTGACATGGATTTAAAGGGAATCCCCACGCCGAAAAACGGCGTGGGGGTTCCCCCCAAATCCATGTCAGACCCTTATCCGAGCACGCAGCCTGGCAGGCCAGGAAAGGGGTGGGGACGAACGAGCACCCCCCCTCCTGAGCCGTACCAGGCCGCGTACCCTCAACATGGGGGGTGCCCTGGGGAAAGGGGGGCCCTGCGGCCCCCCCACCCCAAAGCACCTTGTCCCCATGTTGATGAGGACAAGGGCCTCTTCCCGACAACCCTGGCCGTTGGTTGTCGGGGTCTGCGGGCGGGGGCTTATCGGAATCTGAGAGCCCCCTTTTATAAGGGGGCCCTCAGATCCCGGCCCCCCACCCTATGTGAATGAGTATGGGGTACGATGTACCCCTACCCATTCACCTAAGGTGTAAAATGTAAAGTAAAAAAAACACCCACACTTTTGAAAAAATAGTTTATTGCACTGCTCCGGGGGTCTTCTTCTGTCAGGGTCACATGCTCATGTCACATGGTGACCCCGCCCCCTTGTGTTGTCACAGTCCCGGAGGATGCTGGGACTGTGACATCGCAAGGGGGCAGGGTCACCATGTGACATGAACATGTGACCCTGTCCCCATGCCCCTATATAAGTCCCAGCGCAGCGCGGCACAGGCATTCCGGGCAGAGAGAGCATCGGGTCAACATCGGAAGAAGAAGAAGAACAAGAAGAAGGACAAGAAGAAGAAGGCGGCGCCGGCGGCGCGGAAGACGACGACCGCCGCAAGAACAGAAGAGACCCCCGGAAGACCCCGGAAGACCCCCGAAGGCGGATCGAGACCCCCAGACGACGGCGGCGACGACGAAGAAGGTAGCCGGACTTCCCCCGCTCGGTAAAAGAGCTTGGTAAATGGCGGGGGAGTCCGGCAGTGCAATAAACTATTTTTTCAAAAGTGTGGGTGTTTTTTTTACTTTACATTTTACACCTTAGGTGAATGGGTAGGGGTACATCGTACCCCATACTCATTCACATAGGGTGGGGGGCCGGGATCTGAGGGCCCCCTTATAAAAGGGGGCTCTCAGATTCCGATAAGCCCCCGCCCGCAGACCCCGACAACCAACGGCCAGGGTTGTCGGGAAGAGGCCCTTGTCCTCATCAACATGGGGACAAGGTGCTTTGGGGTGGGGGGCCGCACGGCCCCCCTTTCCCCAGGGCACCCCCCATGTTGAGGGCACGCGGCCTGGTACGGCTCAGGAGGGGGGGGGGGCGCTCGTTCGTCCCCACCCCTTTCCTGGCCTGCCAGGCTGCGTGCTCGGATAAGGGTCTGACATGGATTTGGGGGGAACCCCCACGCCGTTTTTTCGGCGTGGGGAGTCCCTTTAAATCCATGCCAGGTCACGGAGCTAGCGCGGCGGCATTTACTGCCTACGCTAGCTACGTAACCTGAAGTTACGTTCTAAATGAATGGACTGCTCCGTGTGTGGGCAAGTCCGTTCATTTTCAAAAGTCCCGCGGACTTTTGGCCGGCGGATTATCCGCCGGAGAAGTCCGTGCGTGTGTGGGCAAGTCCACACGCTCGGAAAGTCCAGCGGACCCAGCTGGAAAGTCCGGCGGGATTGTCCGCTGGACTAAGTCCGCCGGCAAAAGTCCGCACGTGTGTACGCGGCATAAGAGGTACACCACAGTCTGTGTGTATTCTGCTATTGGAAAAACATTGCATAAAAATAGAATTTTGCTTTTTATTTTTTTTCCCAATAGCATTTTCTGCGTGTTCCTACATACACGCTGTAGACACTAACCGTGTATTCTGATATTGCAAAAACATTGCAAAAAAAATATAATTTTGCAGTGTTTTTTTTCTTCCCAATAGCATTTTCTGTGTTTTCATAAACGCTTAACATACTGTCCGTGTAGTCTGATATTGCAAAAACATTGCAAAAAAATAAAATTTTGCAGTGTTTTTTTTTTTTCTTCCCAATAGCATTTCTGCGTTTTCATAAACGCTTTACATACTGTCCGTGTAGTCTGATATTGCAAAAACATTGCAAAAAAATAAAATTTTGCAGTGTTTTTTTTTCTGCGATAGCATATTTTTTTCTGCAATAGCATTTTCTGCGTTTTCATAAACGCTTTACATACTGTCCGTGTAGTCTGATATTGCAAAAACATTGCAAAAAAATAAAATTTTGCAGTGTTTTTTTTTCTTCCCAATAGCATTTCTGCGTTTTCATAAACGCTTTACATACTGTCCGTGTAGTCTGATATTGCAAAAACATTGCAAAAAAATAAAATTTTGCAGTGTTTTTTTTTCTTCCCAATAGCATTTTCTGCGTTTTCATAAACGCTTTACATACTGTCCGTGTAGTCTGATATTGCAAAAACATTGCAAAAAAATAAAATTTTGCAGGGTTTTTTTTTCTTCCCAATAGCATTTTCTGCGTTTTCATAAACGCTTTACATACTGTCCGTGTAGTCTGATATTGCAAAAACATTGCAAAAAAAAAAAATTTGCAGTGTTTTTTTTTCTTCCCAATAGCATTTTCTGCGTTTTCATAAACGCTTTACATACTGTCCGTGTAGTCTGATATTGCAAAAACATTGCAAAAAAATAAAATTTTGCAGTGTTTTTTTTTCTTCCCAATAGCATTTTCTGCGTTTTCATAAACGCTTTACATACTGTCCGTGTAGTCTGATATTGCAAAAACATTGCAAAAAAATAAAATTTTGCAGTGTTTTTTTTTTCTTCCCAATAGCATTTTCTGCGTTTTCATAAACGCTTTACATACTGTCCGTGTAGTCTGATATTGCAAAAACATTGCAAAAAAATAAAATTTTGCAGTGTTTTTTTTTCTTCCCAATAGCATTTTCTGCGTTTTCATAAACGCTTTAAATACTGTCCGTGTAGTCTGATATTGCAAAAACATTGCAATAAAAATTAATTTTAAGGTGTTTTTTTTTTCCAATAGCATTTTCTGCGTTTTCATAAACCCTTTAGACACTATCCGTTTATTCTGATATTGTAAAAACATTGCAAAAAAATTTAATTTTGCAGTGTTTTTTTTCTTCCCAATAGCATTTTCTGCGTTTTCATAAACGCTTTTGACACTGTACGTGTATTCTGCTATATACAAAAACACCCATTTAGGGCGAGATCATACATTTTGAAAATATGAGGAGATCATCAAAAAGGGGACGTGGCCCGGGTCGTGGTGCTGCTGGTAGCGCTCCTGTTGCAGGGAGAGGACGTGGTCGATCTGTGCCAGCTACACGCACTAGTGAAACACCTTCCGCAGGTGCGAGTAGGCGACAGAGCCTGCAGCAGTATTTTGGCGCGCCTAATGAGGCTGTACGAATGTCGAGGCCAGGACAAGTACAGGCGATAGTAGATTGGGTTGCTGCTGACAGTGCCTCCGGTTCCTTCACATTGTCTCCCACCCAGTCTCCTGATGAAAGTTCAGAGTTGGCACCTGCAGCCCATGTCCATCAGTCTTTCACCTCACCCCCTTGCAAATCAGCCAATCAGTCTGAGCCCCAAATCATTCAGCAGTCTCTTCTGCTTTTTGATGACTCTGTTAGCAGGGTTTCCCAGGGCCATTCACCTAGCCCTGCCTCAGAAGTGGAAGAGATTGTGTGCACCGATTCCCAACCACTTATATTTCATGATGAGTACATGAGAGGACCAACGCAGCATGTCTCGGATGATGACGAAACACAGGTGCCAACTGCTGCTGCTTTCGCCATTGTGCAGACCGACAAGGAGGGCAGGGGTGAAGACTGGGTGGAAGATGATGTGGAGGACGATGTGGTCCTTGACCCCACATGGAATCAACGTCATGCAGGTGACCAGTGTAGTTCAGAGGAAGAGGCGGTGGTCGCACAGAGCCACCAGCACAGCAGAAGAGGGAGCAGGGTGCAAAAGCGGAGCGTCCGTCCCCTAGACAGTACGTCTGCTACTGCCCAACGCAGCAAGGGACCGAGCACACCAAAGCCAGGTGCAAGGAGTTCCCTAGCGTGGCAGTTCTTCAGACAATGTCCTGATGACAAGACACGAGTGGTTTGCACGCTGTGCAATCAGAGCTTGAAGCGAGGCATAAACGTTCTCAACCTGAGCACAACCTGCATGACCAGGCATCTAAGTGCAAAGCACGAGATGCAGTGGAGTAGACACCGCAAAAACCAAGAAAGGTCTCTGGCTCCTCCTGCTTCCTCTTCTGCTGCAGTCTCGGCCTCTTCATCCACCTCTGTAGTGACAGTGACACCTGCCAACCCGCAAACAGAGGATCTGCCAGCAACACTACCACCTGGGTCACCAACCATCTCCACAATGTCCCATGGAAGCTTTCAGCTCTCTATTTCCCAAACACTGGAGCGGAAGAGGAAGTACCCCCCTAGCCACCCGCGATCCCTGGCCCTGAATGCCAGCATTTCAAAATTGCTCGCCTTTGAAATGCTGTCATTCCGTCTGGTGGAGACGCAGAGTTTTCAAAGGCTGATGTCATTGGCTGTCCCACAGTACGTCGTGCCCAGCCGCCACTACTTTTCCAGACGAGCTATCCCTTCCCTGCACAACCAAGTGGGGGACAAAATCAGGTGTGCACTGCGCAACGCCATCTGTGGCAAGGTCCACCTAACTACGGATGCGTGGACCAGTAAGCACGGTCAGGGACGTTATATCTCCCTAACAGCACACTGGGTAAATGTAGTGGCGGCTGGGCCTGAGGCGGATAGCAGTTTGGCGCATGTCTTTCCACCACCGAGGATTGCAGGGCACTTCAGTTTGCCTCCTGTTGCTAACTCCTCCTACTCCGCCTCCTCATCTTCTACCGCCTCCTCATCCGGTCAGCGTAACACCTTCACCACCAACTTCAGCACAGCCAGGGCTAAACGACAGCAGGCAGTTTTAAAACTTTCCTGTTTGGGGGAAAAACCCCACACCGCGCAGGAGTTGTGGAGGGACATGGAACAACAGACCGATGAGTGGTTGGTGGCAGTGAGCCTCAAGCCCGGCCTGGTGGTGTGCGATAATGGGCGAAATCTCGTAGCAGCTCTGGGCCTTGCCGGTTTGACGCACATCCCTTGCCTGGCGCATGTGCTGAACTTGGTGGTCCAGAGGTTCCTGAAGAATTACCCCGATATGCCAGAGCTGCTGCAGAAAGTGCGGGCCGTCTGTGCGCACTTTCGGCGTTCTCACCCTGATGCTGCTCGCCTGTCAGCGCTGCAGCGTAACTTCGGCCTTCCTGCTCACCGTCTCATATGGGACAAGCCCACAAGGTGGAACTCCACCTTGCACATGCTTGCCAGACTGTGCGAGCAGCAGCAGGCGATAGTGGAGTGTCAGCTGCAGCACGCACGCGTCAGTCGCTCTGCGGAACAGCATCACTTCACCGCCAATAACTGGGCCTCCATGCGAGACCTGTGTGCCTTGTTGCGCTGTTTCGAGTACTCCACCAACATGGCCAGTGCCGATGACGCCGTTCTCAGCGTTACTATCCCAGTTCTATGCCTCCTTGAAAAAACTCTTAAGGCGATGATGGAAGAGGATGTGGCACAGGAGGAGGAGGAGGAAGAGGGTTCATTTCCAAGGCTTTCAGGGCAGTCATTTACAAGTGGCTACGAGGGTGGGTTCCTGCACCAACAAGCACCAGGTACACAATTGTCTGGCAGCAAGGGCACAGTTCTGGAGGATGACAAGTTGGAGGATGAGGAGGAGATGGAGGAGGAGGAGGAACCATGTTCACAGCAGGGTGGCACCCAGACCAGCTCATGTCCATCACTGGTGCGTGGCTGGGGGGATACAGAGGACACAGACGATACACCTCCCACAGAGGACAGTTTTTCCTTGCCTCTGGGCAGCCTGGCACACATGAGCGATTACATGCTGCAGTGTCTCCGCAACGACCGCCGAGTTGCCCACATTTTAACTGGTGCTGATTATTGGGTGGCCACCCTGCTGGATCCCCGTTACAATGACAACGTGCCGTCCTTAATTACCTCACTGGAGCGTGATCGTAAGATGCGCGAGTACAAGCGCACGCTGGTAGACGCGCTGCTGGTGGCACTTGGAAGCGGGGGTACGGTGGAAGCACAAGGCGAAGGCAGAGGAGGAGGAAGAGGTCGCCAACGCAGCCGGGGCACCGCCAGCACCTCGCAAGGCAGGGTTAGCATAGCCGGAATGTGGAAAAGCTTTGTCGGCACGCCACAACAACCAGCACCACCAGCTGAGATGGAACGTCTTAGCAGGAGGCAGCATTTCACCAACATGGTGGAGCAGTATGTGTGCACATGCGTACACGTACTGCATGACGGGTCTGCCCCCTTCAACTTCTGGGTCTCCAAATTGGGCACATGGCCTGAGCTTGCCCTTTACGCCTTGGAAGTGCTGGCCTGCCCTGCCGCCAGTGTATTATCTGAACGTGTATTTAGCATGGCAGGGGGCGTTATCACAGACAAGCGCAGCCGCCTGTCCAGAGCCAATGTGGACAAGCTCACGTTCATTAAAATGAACCAGGCATGGATCCCACAGGACTTGTCCGTACCTTGTGCAGAATAGACACATATACCGGTGTTCTGACGAAAACTGTCTTGCTATCGGATAGTGTCCGGCCACTTACTGCGCAGGTGCAGTGCTTGCGCAGTACGGAGGACAAGGAGATTCACAAAATCTGTAAAAGATGAACGTCGCCTGCGCAGTGAGTGCAGGTTCAAGCCCGACCATCCAAGTGGACATACGGTAGCACATAGTAACAGGGCCCATCAAGGGCTCGCTTGGCTAGGCTTCAACCTTGGATGATGTGGCTTGAACCTGGAGTCACCGCGCATCGTCTTCGGAGAGTTTCAAAATCCCCTTGTCCTACGTACTGAGCAAGCGCAGTACAGGGCGGACACTATGCGACGGGGGACAGAATTCGACACATCATTCACCACTAGCCTTACCCAGCCATTGTTGTATTTTTGAACCAGTGTTGGCTACCTCGTCCTCCTCCACCGCCGCTTCCACCTACACCGCCACATCCACCGCCACCTCAACCTCCTACTCCATTTGAATTTCGTCCTCCTAGGTCAAGATTATAATTTTTTCATTTTTTTTTTATTTCCAAGTATTTTATTTTCCCACTATCTTATCCATTAAATTGAATATTTTTTTCCAGAAAGTGCGTATTCTGGGGTATTCCCACCATATGTGCGGCATCGTGCCGTTGAGTTTCTGAGGTTCTTAATGACTTCCTGTACCTCTTCTGCTGAGAAGGGGGCCTCCAGCATTTTTTTTTATTTTTTTTTATGTTATTTTAAGTTATTTCCCTATCCACATTTGTTTGCAGATCACTTGCCATGCTCTTAACAACATTTTGTTGCCATTTGCAGCCCTCTAGCCCTTTCCATGACCTTTTTACAGCCATTTTAGTGTTCAAAAGTCCGGGTCCCCATTGACTTCAATGGAGTTTGGAGTTCGGGTCAAGTTCGGGTCAAGTTCGGTCCCGAACCCGGACTTTTTTCCGAAGTTCAGCCGAACCCGAACATCCAGGTGTCCGCTCAACTCTAGTAATTATACATTCTTCACAATTGGTAATTGAGCTTTAACCACTTCAGCCCCGGAAGATTTGGCTGCTGAATGACCGGGCCATTTTTTGCAATTCGGCACTGCGTCGCTTTAACTGACAATTGCATGGTCGTGCGACATTGTATCCAAACAAAATTGACGTCCTTTTTTTCCCACAAATAGAGATTTCTTTTGGTGGTATTTGATCGCCTTTTGCGCTATAAACAAAAAATAGCGACAATTTGGAAAAAAAATCAATATTTTTTACTTTTTGCTATAATAAATATCCCCCAAAAATATATATTAACAAAAAAATGTTTCCTCAGTTTAGGCCGATATATATTCTTCTACATATTTTTGGTAAAAAAAAAATCCCAATAAGCGTATATTGATTGGTTTGCGCAAAAGTTATAGCATCTACAAAATAGGGTGTAGTTTTATGGCCTTTTTATTATTTATTATTATTTTTATTTTTTTTACTAGTAATGGTGGTGATCTGCAATTTTTATCGGGACTGCAACATTATGGCGGATACATCGGCCATTTTTGGGACCACTGGCATTTATACAGCGATCAGTGCTATAAAAAATGCACTGATTACTGTAAAAATGTCACTGGCAGGGAAAGGGTTAACACTAGGCGGCTATCAAGGGGTTAACTGTGTTCCCTGTTTGTGTTTCTAACTGTAGGGGGAGGTGACTGACCTAGAGGAAGTGACGGATCGTGGTTCCTAGCTAATAGGAAGTCACGATCTGTCATGCCTCTGAGAACAGAACAGGGATTTGTGTGTTTACACACACTCGTCCCTGTTCTGCCTCTCATGCCCACGATCGCTCGTGGCCAGCGGTCATCGCGACCATCAGCCATGAGCATCGGCACCCCTGCTGTGCGCTCGCCTGCTATCTCGATCCCGCGAGCCAACGTACAGCTACAACGGCTCGTGGGATCGTGCCGACCTGCCGCAGTAAAATGACGGCGGCTGGACGGCAAGCGGTTAAAACACACCCTCACTGGCCTATGTAGCTGCAGGCACTGTGGAGCAATTCACTCTCAAATTCCCAACTGAAGCACTGAAGTCATCCCAGTCAGCTCTCTCAGCAGCTCAGTTGACCCTACTTCTTCTTCTAAGATTACCTGCAGTTTACGTTAGGGGTTAAAAGGTTGGAAGGCTACCAAGTAACTGCTGGGAAGGGTGAGTTGAGCTGAGAGAATGATGTCAGCCTTCTTCCGTGAACATTGACATCGAAAGACGGCTGCAGCGCGGATGCTCCCTGCTGGGAGGACGTCCCTGGACGTCCTCCTGTTTACTTCCCTAATGCACTCTCCTGAGAGCGCGCATCGGGGAATTTCTGTGCTGGCCGTGTCCGTCGGACACAGCCATTCACAGATCGCTGTAAACGGCCAATCACAGCGGCCGTTTACAGCGAGATCAGCGTGTCCAATGAGAGATGATCTCATATGTAAACATATGAGATCATCTCTCAACGCCGCTCTCCCTCCTCACACAGACAGTGTGTGAGGAGAGAGAGATGAACGGCTCCGGCGGCCGTGAGTAAAAAAAAAAAAAAACGAAATGTGCCATCTGTCCCCGCTGCCATCTGTGACCAGTGCAACCTGTCCCCAGTGCAACCTGTCCCCAGTGCCATCTGTCCCCAGTGCAACCTGTCCCCAGTGCCATCTGTCCCCAGTGCCACCTGTCCCCAGTGCCATGTATAAGTGCCATCTGTCATCAGTGCCACGTCAGTGCCATGTGTCATCAGTGCCACGTCAGTGCCACGTCAGTGCCATCTGTCATCAGTGCCATATCAGTGTCATGTGTCATCAGTGCCACATATTAGTGCCATCTGTCATCAGTGCCACGTATCAGTGCCATCTGTCATCAGTTCCACCTGTCAGTGTCACGTGCCATCTGTTATCAGTGTCACGTGTCATGCCACGTATCAGTTCCATCTGTCATCAGTGCCCCGTGTCATCAGTGCCACGTATTGGTGCCATCTGTCATCAGTGCCACATATTAGTGCCATCTCTCATCAGTGCCACATATTAGTGCCACATGATATCAGTGCCACGTATAAGTGCCATCTGTCACCAGTGCCACATATTAGTGCCATCTGTCAGTGTCACGTGTCATCAGTTCCCCCGTATTAGTGCCATCTGTCATCAGTGTCACGTGTCATCAGTGCCCCGTATTAGTGCCATCTGTCATCAGTGCCACATCAGTGTCACGTCTCATCAGTGCCACGTATCAGTGCCACCTGTCATCAGTGCCACGTCAGTGTCACGTGTCATTGTCCTGGTGCTCCAGGGCCTTCAAAAGTGTACTAGGTAGTCAACAAGTTAGATGTGTAATTTATGCTCCTAGAACATGTGATGGTGCTCCCTGCATGTTGGGCCTCTCTAAGTGGCCAGGCTGTGTAAAAGTCCCACACATGTGGTATCGTAATACTCAGGAGGAGTAGCAGAATTTATTTTGGGGTGTCATTTGTGGTATACATATGCCATGTGAGAGAAAAAAACTATTACAATGACAATTTTGTGGAAAAAAAAAAAAAAAAAAAAAAAAAAATTATTCATTTTGCAAAGAATTGTGGGAAAAAAATGACAACATCAAAAAGCTCACCATGCCTCTTACTAAATACCTTGGAATGTCTACTTTCAAAAAAGGGGTCATTTGGGGGGTATTTGTACTTTCCTGGCTTGTTCGGGTCACAAGAAATGAGATAGGCCACCAGTACATCAGATGTGATCAATTTTGTATAATTTGCACCACAGCTTGTAGAGTCTGTAACTTTCACAAAGACCAAATAATATGCACTAATTTGGGTTATTTTTTACCAAAGATATGTAGCAGTATAAATTGTGGCCAACATTTATGAATAAAAATTTATAATTTGCTAAATTTTATCACAGAAACAAAGAAAAATGCGTTTTTTTTTTTTTTAAATTTTCGGTCTTTTTTCATTTATAGCGCAAAAAATAAAAAACCCAGAGGTGATCAAATACCACCAAAAGAAGCTCTATTTGTGGAAAAAAAGGACAAAAAATTAATTTGGGTACAGTATTGCATGACTGAGTAATTGTCATTCAAAATGTGAGAGCACCGAAAGCTGAAAATTGGTAAGCAAGTGGTTAAAGTTCAGTTACTGATTATGAATCTGTATATATTTAAAATTCCATAGCTTGGCCCGTGTAACACTTATTTACTGCATTGTAAGCAGAGCTGCTGTTTTCATCAAGTGCTACTGCATAGCAAGTATCATTAGCCATAGCAGATATGAAACGTAATAAAACCTTTTATGTGCCTGCATACCAGCAGTTTATAACGTTGATATTGATTTATTTTTGTATTTTTGGGATGGTTTATACTTGATATTGTGCTAGAGATTGAGAATATATGTAAAACTGACACATTGTTTATATTTTTGTTAGCTGTCTTGATCAAGACATTCAGCTTTTCTATCTGTGTCTGTGAACACTGTGCTGTTTTCTCCTAAATCAGGCTTGTAATACAAGAATTGGTATTTTAAAACCCACAATATATTTAGGATTCCATGGTTGCCACCCGTGAAATGACTTATTTACTGGCATAGCTTAGTTGAGTGCTGTTTTTTTTGGCCACTGGCATTTGTTATAGCGATCAGATATGCTATAAAATTCAGGAAACACTTTATAATTTTTGGAGAACTTTCACAAAGACCAAATAATATGCACTAATTTGGGTTATTTACCAAAGATTGTAGCAGTATATTGTGGCTTTCAAAATACCACCAAAAGAAAGCTCTATTTGTGGGAAAAAAAGGACAAAAAATTTTGTTATTGCATATTTTTCATTCAAAATGTTAGCTGTTGCAAGCAAGTGGTTAAAGTTCATTAATGCAAAGCATTCTCTGATTGGACAAGTTGGAGAGGCTGATGATCAAGACATTCAGCTTTTCTATCTGTCTGTGAACACTGTGCTGTTTCTCTCCTAACTCAGGCTTTAATACAAGTTGGAGAGGCAGGATGGGGATGCCACAATCTCTACCTCATCCAATCAGAGAACACTTTGCATTTACTGAGAAAAATACAAAGTGCTCTCTAAATGGCACCTGTGCCAAGCTAGCGATCTCCTGTGTTCAGTAGACCGCAGGGCAGCCGCTCGGCATGGGTACCAGAAGCTAGTAGAGATCGCTGTAGTAGTGGTGCCTGCTACAATGATTTCCAGCTTTCAGAGGGATCCCAGAGGTATGGCAAATACATATGGACTTTGGTCCAAGCTGACCCAATGTATCTATGTGTAAACATTGTCATACCTACACTTCAGTAGTTGAGTCAGTTTAGTTATTTATTTGATAGATAGATATGTGAAAAAAGTCAGTCACACAGGAGTCACAACAGTAAATAATTATAATACAAAAAACATAATGTGAGTCCTTGATGGCATATACTTACTGCTTTATTTAGCTGACGTTAACTGATTATTGTTCCTCTACTACAATTTCCTGGCAGCCAGGTATTATCACTTTATATTAAAATATCAGTCTACCAAATAAACATTGGGGTGTTAAATTACTTCATATTTCTTGAGAACTCTAAAGGCAAGAACTCTACACTGCAATCCTCGGCTATACCTGTTCCATATTTATTTTGCTGCAATGTAAGAAAAAACATGAAAAGACCATCTGGAGAGTAAATCCTCTTTGTACTGAACATGCAGGTTATTGGAGCTTAAACTTAAATACACAATATATCTTAGTAATATCCATAAATAGGCTGAAAATATAAAAATTCAAGCAAAATTTAAATATGATCTTGGATAAACTGCTGTCAAACGTCTAAATATCAGAGAAAAATTGTCACAATTAATTGGTATTAGGAGGGGTTTTATATGTCTTTATAGTAGTTAGACTCTTTTTGTAGACTACACATTTTTGCTAAATGTTTTTTTTTTTAATAATTTTAAGAATATGTGTGTCTTCTGTACAATTAAGACAAATAATTGTTAACGGCAAAGTTCAATTTAAAAAAAAAAAATAAAATAATGGACATCTTTTTTTCAGAAAAAAAAATGTGCATTTACTATTGTTTTGCTCTGCAGCCTGTAAGGAATTGCACCCGTGATCTGCTGATGCAATGCCAGGAGTCCTGCAGACTCTTAGTACACTGCCTGCCCATATCTCTAATACAGGCAGACAGTTCCTGAATGGCAGGCAGCATCAATGGACTATAAGAGCACTCACCAGTTCATTCAGGAACTACAAACGGTCGGCTGCAAAGTCCGATGGTACTTGTAGTCCATTAATTTACAGAACTGTCAATGAATGACGCAGCCATGTGGGGGGAGTCCTGAACTGGCACGCTTTCAAATTCTGACACCAGGTGCAGGGAGAAGATCATGGGGGTAGGGGGGAGGTTAGGAGGCAGGCGCTGGAACATGTTAGATGGTCTACTCTAAATATGGGTGGAACATGTAACAAGTTCTAACAGCGAACTTATCCTTTAAAACACTACACAGTTTTCTATTATGTTTTGCTGAAGTGATAGAGCTTACAGTGTTGCTCCTCTCTTTCCCATTCTATATCCTCTTATGCAGAGGATTACAGGATGCCTATAAAATACAGATCGAACTACTATTAAATCAACACATTAAGCTCACACAAGACCAATTCATTCATCACATACATTATACACCAGCCAAGTTAGTCTGCACGGAACTTGGAACTCATGTCCAATGTTACAGGTGTGGTAGTGCACCAGCTCATGTGTTACACATGTTCTGGACCTGTTCACAAATTTTTATTTTCTGGAACAGTTTGTTCAGTTTATTGGAAAACCACTTGGGCCCACAAAGACCCCTGAAGTTTGTCTCTTTGGCATTCTAAACAACTTTGTTCTTTATATTTATACTCACACTATGGTTACACTCATTCTCTTTCAAGCCAGGAATGCTGTTCCCCCGACTCTAAAACAAGTTTTAGTTTATCATCATGTGAATTTAGAATTACCAAACATAAAATAATCTTTATAGGCAGAGCCTCTCAAAAAAATTCTAAGATATGGCAACCATGGATGGACACCTCTCTTATCTTCTACTCCAATACATTTTTAATTTAGCACTGGACTGGACTCTTTAAATTCTGCCAAAATTTACAGCAGCAAGAATATTTTTCTCTCCTACGATGGACAACTGAAGGGAGAATGAGGTTGAACTGTACCTATATTGGCTGTTGCTGAAGCTGAAGAGGGCCTTCCCCTAGCAGCCTTCGGCTCTTAAGGGAATTCTTTCCAAAACTGGCTATGTACACAGCAGTTGTGATTATCATTAATTGTATTGGGAGGGAAGGAGGGGTTGTCTAGGACAGTAATATGTCTTGTGGGAGGCTGGGTATACACAGACAATAAATGTGCCAGCTGCAACGCCTTTCTATGAAACTTCAGAAGCATACAGTGGGAAAAGAGGTGGGGAACATTAAAGAGCAACACAGTTTCCCATAAAACACTAAGGCCCCTTTCACACTACTGCAACATTTTTTGCGATTTTACCGTCGCGATTTTGCAGCAATTTCAGGGAATGCCTGTGTAACTCGCATCAAAGTTGGACCAAAGTAGTGCAGGGACTACTTTGAAGTAGGCACGACTTGAAGTTGTACTAATATGAATGGTTGTCACTGGAAATCATGGGGAACGACTTGTCATGCTACTTTGCAGTCCCAAATCACAAATAGTCCCTGCACTACTTTGGTCTGATTTTGATGAGAGTTAATCAGACATTCCCTGAAATCATGGCAAAATCTCGTCAAAATCTCGACCACGAAATCGATGTTAAACCGCACGACTTTGAAATCGCAGTAGTGTGAAAGGGGCCTAAGGCTCCGTCAACATCTAGGCGTTGTTATTTTATAGGCTTTTTTTTGGCATTTTTTGTGCATTTTTTTCAGGCACTTTTGTAGCGTTTTTGTACAGGCATTTTGAAGATGACCAGTCACCAATGTAAAAGCAGTACAACTGTAATCTGCTAAAAAAAAAAAGCTCATGTACTTTTTTGAGCGACGGTTGTTTTGCTTCAGGCGACAGAACATTCAGATGTGAAAAGGGGCCATTGAAATGAATGGGATTTGTCTTGTTGGGCGTTGTTTTTAGAGCTGAGGCTTAGAGCAGAAAAACGGCTAAATGTGAACGGAGCCTAGGCAGAATGAGCAGAAATGATGAGGCTGAGGTTGGGCTTTAGGGATTGTTTAAAAAAATACATACCTAGGTTAACCACATGCCGACCGCGCTATAGTCAAAAGATGGCTACAGCGCGGTCGGCTTATCCTCTGAGGACGTCCTACGGACGTCCTCCCAGAAACTTTTCCCGGTCGGTACAGGGAGGAGAGAAGCGGAGAGGGGGAGAGACGGGACCAGCGCTGTGGGCTGGATGTGTAGTGCCCACAGCGCTGGTCAATACACTGCCACCACTGTGCAATGCTCTGCCACCACTGTGTAATGCTCTGCCACCAACCACTGTGCAATGCTCTGCCACCACTGTGCAATGCTCTGCCACCACTGTGCAATGCTCTGCCACCAACCACTGTGCAATGCTCTGCCACCAACCACTGTGCAATACTCTGCCACCACTGTGCAATACTCTGCCACCACTGTGCAATGCTCTGCAACCACTGTGCAATACTCTGCCCCCACTGTGCAACGCTCTGCCCCCACTGTGCAACGCTCTGCCCCCACTGTGCAACGGTCTGCCCCCACTGTGCAACGCTCTGCAACCACTGTGCAATGCTCTGCAACCACTGTGCAACGCTCTGCAACCACCGTGCAACACTCTGCCACCACTGCAATGCTCTGCAACCACTGTGCAATGCTCTGCCACCACTGTGCAACACTGCAACACTGCAATACTCTGCCAATACTCTGCCAATACTCTGCCAATACTCGCCAATACTCTGCCAATACTCGCCAATACTCTGCCAATACTCGCCAATACTCTGCAATAAATTTTAATAGAAACAAAGAATTTTTATTTATTTTTTTTTACCGAATTTTCAGTATATTTTGATTTATAGCGCAAAAATAAAAAAACCCAGCGGTGATTAAATACCACCAAAAGAAAGCTCTATTTGTGTGAAAAAAAGGACACAAAATTCATTTGGGTTCAGTGTTGCATGACGGAGTAATTGTCATTCAAAGTGTGAGACCACCGAAAGCTGAAAATTGGTCTGGTTAGGAAGGGGGTTTAAGTGCCCAGTGGGTAAGTGGTTAAATAAGATTCTTTATATCTTTCTATAGTTCTGATTTAAATGTAATATGAATAGCACCTCAACTGTTTTTGTTCTAGCCTCTTGTAATCTTCTACAGTATCTCACAAAAGTACACCCCTCACATTTTTGTAAATATTTTATTACATCTTTTCATGTGACAACACTGAAGAAATTACACTTGTAAAGTAGTGAGTGTACAGCTTGTATAAATTAGCTGTCCCCTAAAAATAACTCAACACACAGCCATTAATGTCTAAAACTCTAGCAACAAAAGTAAGTACACCCCTAAGTGGAAATGTCCTAATTGGGCCCAAAGTGTGGCCACCATTATTTTCCCGCACTGCCTTAACCCTCTTGGGCATGGAGTTCACCGGAGCTTCACAGGTTGCCACTGGAGTCCTCTTCCACTCCTCCATGATGATATCATGGCTCTCGTGGATGTTAGAGACCTTGCGCTCTTCCACCTTCTGTTTGAGGATGCCCCACAGATGCTCAATAGGGTTAAGGTCTGGAGTCATGCTTGGCCAGTCCATCACCTTTACCCTCAGCTTCTTTAACAAGGCAGTGGTCATCTTGGAGGGTCGTTATCATGTTGAAATAATGCACTGCGGCCCAGTCTCTAAAGGGAGGGGATCATGCTCTGCTTCAGTATGTCACAGTACATGTTGTCATTCATGGTTCCCTTAATGAACTGTAGCTCCCCAGTGCTGGAAGCACTCATGCAGCCCCAGACCATGACACTCCCCCCACCATGCTTGACTGTAGGCAAGACAAACTTGTCTTTGTACTCCTCACTAGACATGTGTGATTAGTTTTGTATGAATCGGAAATTCGTACTAATTTTTCGAAATTTGTACATTCGTACGAATCCGAAATACACATTTTTATGCATACGAATTCCGTACGAAATACGAAATTTCGTTTACGAATTTCGGATCCAAATTAACAGAAACGTGACTGGTGTTTATGCATAAGAATTCTGTACGAAATACGAAATTTCGTTTACGAAATACGAAATTTCGTAAACAAATTTCCATTCCAAATTAACAGAAAGTATCAGAAACGAGACTGGTGTTAATATGCATAAGAATTCTGTATGAAATACGAAATTTCGTAAACGAATTTCTGTTCCAAATTAACAGAAAGAATCAGAAACGTGACTGGTGTTAATATGCATAAGAATTCTGTACGAAATACGAAATTTCGTTTACGAATTTCCGATCCAAATTAACAGAAACGTTTAAATTTACGATTCGTATTTCGTACGAATCCGAATTAAATTTCGTACACAAATTACGAAATACGATTTTTTTTTAATACGAAGCGGAACGAAAATAAATTAATTTTTTGACGGCGCCCATGTCTTCTCCTCACCTGGTTGCCACCACACACGCTTGACACCATCTGAACCAAATAAGTTTATCTTGGTCTCATCAGACCACAGGACATGGTCCCATGTCCTTAGTCTGCTTGTCTTCATCAAGCTGTTTGCGGGCTTTCTTGTGCATCATCTTTAGAAGAGGCTTCCTTCTGGGTCATGCAGACCAATTTTATGCAGTGTGTGGTATATGGTCTGAGCACTGACAGGCTGACCCCCCCACCCCTTCAACCTCTGCAGCAATGCTGGCAGCACTCATACGTCTATTTCCCAAAGACAACCTCTGGATATGACACTGAGCATGTGCACTCAACTTCTTTGGTCGATCATGGCAAGGCCTGTTCTGAGTGGAACCTGTCCTGTTAAACTGCTGTATGGTCTTGGCCACCGTGCTTCAGCTCAGTTTCAGGGTCTTGCCAATCCTCTTATAGCCTAGGTCATCTTTATGTAGAGCAACAATTCTTTTTGTTCAGATCCTCAGAGAGTTTTTTGCCATGAGGTGCCATGTTGAACTTCCCGTGACCAGTATGAAAGAGTGAGAGCAATAACACCAAATTTAACACACCTGCTTCCCATTCACACCTGAGACCTTGTAACACTAACGAGTCACATGACAGCGGGGAGGGAAAATGGCTAATTGGGCCCAATTTGGAAATTTTCACTTTGGTACGAATTTTTATTGCCAGCGGTTTAGACATTAATGGCTGTGTGTTGAGTTATTTTGAGGGGACAACTAATTTACACTGTTATACAAGCTGTACACTCACTACTTGACATTATAGCAAAGTGTAATTTGTTAAGTGTTGTCACATGAAAAGATATAAAAAAATTTTTACAAAAATGTGAGGGGTGTACTCACTTTTGTGAGATACTGTATATATTAACACAGGGCTCAAAATTTCAAGTCCGGAGTCACTAGCCAGGCCTTAAGAGTTACTCGCTACAAGTTGACCCACCCAATCCCTACCCTTTCCCACCCCTAAGTCTGCCCCTAAACACCCCCTTGTAAATTATCTCATGAAATTACATTGTTAAATGTTTTATGCAGAATTAAGTTCCAAAAATAAATATTAACAACAACTTCAGTGCCCATCAGTGCAGCTGATCAGTGCAGCCTCATCAGTGCAGCATATCAGTGCCCACCAATGCAGCCCATCAGTGAAGCATATCAGTGCCCATCAGTGCAGTGTATCAGTGCCCATCAGTGCAGCCTCATCAGTGCACATCAGTACAGCCCATCAGTTCAGCCTAGTGCCCATCACTGCAGACCATCAGTGCCCATTAGTGCAGATGATCAGTGCCCATCAGTGCAGCCGATCAGTGCAGCTGATCAGTGCAGCTGATCAGTGCAGCCTCATCTGTACCCATCAGTGCAGCTCCATCAGTGCCCATCAGTGCAGCCTCATCAGCAGGGCTGGTGCAAGGATTTTTAACACCCTAGGCGAAATCTCATTTTGCCGCCCCTTTGGCTCCACCCCTGACCCCACCCCCTTTGTCCTGCCCATTTATACCCCACCTTTTTATAGATTGCTACCATTTGGGGGGGTGGAGTCAGTCACTGAGCCTAGAGGTCGTGGGGGCATCAGTACGGATTGATGTGTGCTCTGTACAGGGGATATGTACACAGATAATTTAAGGCACTGATGATCAGTGCAGGCCCATCAGTGCCACCTATCAGTGCCCATGGGCACTGAGTGATACCTATATGCAGTGCCACTTCCATCAGTGCAGCCTATCAGTGGGAGCCCCTCATAATAGGCACATCAGGTGCACAGACCTGGGAACTCAGTACAGAGATGGTGGGAACCTTTCATAATGGGCACAGCGGGTGTGCAGACCCGGGAACTCAGCATAGGGATGGTGGGAACCCCTCAAAATGGGCACAGCAGGTGTACAGACCCCGGAAATCAGAACAGGGATGGTGAGAACCCCTCATAATGGGCACATCAGGTGTACAGACCTGGGAACTCCGTACAGAGATGGTGGGAACCCTTCATAATGGGCACAGTAGGTGCACAGACCCGGGAACTCAGCATAGGTATGGTGGGAACCCCTCATAATGGGCACAGCAGGTGTATAGACCTGGGAACTCAGCATAGGTATGGTGGGAACCCCTCATAATGGGCACAGCAGGTGTACAGACCCGGGAACGCCACACAGGGATGGTGGGAACCCCTCATAATGGGCACAGCAGGTGTACAGACCCGGGAACGCCACACAGGGATGGTGGGAACCCCTCATAATGGGCACAGCGGGTGTACAGACCCGGGAACTCAGCATAGGTATGGTGGGAACCCCTCATAATTGGCACAGCAGGTGTACATACCCGGGAACGCCGCACAGGGATGGTGGGAACCCCTCATAATGGGCACAGCGGGTGTACAGACCCGGGAACTCAGCATAGGTATGGTGGGAACCCCTCATAATGGGCACAGCAGGTGTACAGACCCGGGAACGGTGCACAGGGATGGTGGGGACCCCTCATTATCGGCACACCGGGTGTACAGACCCGGGAACTCAGCATAGGTATGGTGGGAACCCCTCATAATGGGCACAGCAGGTGTACATACCCGGGAACGGCGCACAGGGATGGTGGGGACCCCTCATTATCGGCACATCGGGTGTACAGACCCGGGAACTCAGCATAGGTATGGTGGGAAGCCCTCATAATGGGCACAGCAGGTGTACAGACCACGGAAATCAGCACAGGGATGGTGAGAACCCCCTCATAATGGGCACATCAGGTGTACAGACCTGGGAATTTAGTACAGAGATGGTGGGAACCCTTCATAATGGGCACAGTGGGTGCACAAACCCGGGAACTCAGCATAGGTATGGTGGGAACCCCTCATAATGGGCACAGCGGGTGTACAGACCCGGGAACTCAGCACAGGGATGGTGGGACCCCTCATAATGGGCACAGCAGGTTTACAGACCCGGGAACTCAGCACAGGGATGGTGGGACCCCTCATAATGGGCACAGCAGGTGTACAGACCTCTGGGGGGGCAGCATTTACTAGAACTGATTGGCTATATTTTCTTCCTGCAGCTGCTGACTGCTGGTGGAAGGGAGAGGAGAAAAAGACAATTTTCAGATGCTGCAAGTAGAGGAAAATACAGCCCAGTTCTAGTAAATGCTGCACTAGTATCAGCAGTAACCAGGAGATTCCATATGGACTAGTAGTGGGCAGCAGCCTGGTCACCAGCAGAAGAAAAAACATAAAGAGAGCCAACACACTGACTGCCCTGTACATTACTGATATCAGTAATAGCATGTGTAGCTGGACACTGATAACTCACCCACATTCTCTGCTTTCAACCTGCGGCGCTGTGACCAGGGGTGGGGGGACATTCCAGGGAGTTCAGGGTTATCAGGAAGAGCTGAACTGAACGCTGGTATCATATCATCCTGTCCAGAAAGTTTCAGACAGGAAGGAACTATTTACTGTGCCATGCAGAGGCAGCTCTAGGCTTTGTGAGGCCTTAGGCAAAACTTACACATGAGGCCCCACCCACGCCCGTAATAGGAAAAAAAATATATGCAGCCAATACAACATCTGGGACCCAGCAAGGTTGCAACCCACCCCTCTAAGAATTTTCCATGCCTTGGGAGGATGAAGAGTGGAGGATCCCAGCAAAGCGCAGTGAAAGAGGGTAGAGAGAGGAGAGAGGGGCAGGGGGAGAGAGGGGGAGAGAGAGAGAGAGAGAGAGAGAAAGAGACAGGGAGGGAGGGAGATAGAGAGAGGGGGAGAGAGGGGAAGGAGATAGAGAGAGGGAGGAAGATAGTGAGAGGGGGAGGGGGAGAGAGAGGGGGAGAGAGAGAGAGAGAGATAGCGGGGAGGGAGATTGGGAGGGAGCGGTGGGAAGGGGTGAGTAGGGGTGAGAGAGAGGAGTGAGGTGAGAGAGAGACCAGGGGTGACAGAGGGGGAGGTGAGAAAGAGAGGGGCATGAGGGAGAGAGAGGGGTGGTGAGAGAGAGAGTGAGACCAGGGGTGACACAGAGGAGGGAGGTAAGTAAGTGAGGGGTGTAAGGGAGAGAGAGAGGGGTGGTGAGAGAGAGAGAAAGAGACGAGGGGTGAGAGAAAAGAGGGTGAGATAAAGAGGGTGGAGAGAGAGAATCAGTGATTGAGCACAGGCAAATTAGGAGGCCACGAGGCCCCTGTGAGTGTGAGGCCTTAGGCGACTGCCTAATTTGCCTAATTAGAGAGCCGCCTCTGGTGCCATGTAATGGGCGGGCTGAGTGTGTACAGAGCGCAGTGTGCAGAGCAGTCAGTGGGGTGGATGTAAATCATGTAATGCAATTGCAATATAAAGGCTTGGGGGCAGGGCTCAGTGGTGTGTATAGGGCGGCATTTACAAATACCAGTCTCTGTATTTTCCTCCACTGGTGTCTCCTTATACACGGGATCTGCGGCTCTCCCCAGCTAGGACTTTATGTGTGTGACTGTCAGTGCCCAGGATGAGTGTCAGAGCTGGGTGGAAGACACATCCAGGCTGCTCTGTGTATTGTTCCTAGGAGGGGAGTGCAGATCGCTCCCATACACATGTACTGCAGAGCGGCTCCACCAAAATTCTTCTGCTTTCTTGAGTTACTGAGCCGCGCCGTCTCCGCACTCCTCCCCTCCTCCTTGCGCTTATCTGTCCTGTTATACTAACACCCGGCTCTACACACAAGGCTGTGTCATCTCCACACTAGAGAGCTGTGTATACACAGCAGCCACAGTTGCGCCCTAGGTGGCAGTGCGCCCTAGGCGGCTGCCTAATCCGCCTAGTGGTAGCACCGGCCCTGCTCATCAGTGCCCATCAGTGCAGCATATGAGTGCCTATCAGTGCAGCATATCCTTGCCCATCAGTGCCAATCAGTGCATCCTATCAGTGCCCACCAGTGCAGCATACCATTGCAGCATATCATGCAGCCTCATCATTGCCCAAAAGTGCAGCCTCATCAGTCATCAGCAATGCACCAGGGAGGATGGTGGGTGGCTGGGTGACACAGAGAGGCAAACTCCCGCTGAGACGGCTTGTATATGAATGCCGCGCTGTCAAATTAAGTCCCGCCTCCTGGAATCTAATAGACAGCATACTGGTCCAATGCTGGTCCAGGAGGCGGGACTTAGTTTGCTATTCATATACAAGCCGCTGTCCCGGAAATTTATAGATAGGCAACTCCTATCCTCATATTGATTAGTGGTTCCAAATTAATAATAACTACTGCAGTAGGGAACAGACACAAAAGATACGCTCAGCATCTTTCCAAATACAGGGGTTTTATACACATGATTACGTAGGTATCACATTAATATTACAATTGTTCATTTATGGTAACAAGGGGCGTATCATAGGCAGGCTTATTCTAATCAGGACTCGAAAGAATGTAAACATGTACTGAAAACATTATTAGTGCCGTGTGCACAGTGAGGGCAGTGTGCAATACATACAAAATGGAATACAATTATATACAGAACTTACAAATTTCCATTACACCGCGTCTCAACGGGAGATCTGTGTCCTCCTGATGCCCGATGCTTCTGACAGTTTTCTGGCTGATCACTTCTGCCAGAAGCAGTGCAGGTTGTTTTACAGGACATCAGAGCAGCCTGGAACCCCCGCTCTGATGGCCGCACCACTTCTGCCAGAAGCGATCTGCCAGGAAACTGTCAGCCTGGTCCGCCCCTGCTCCTCACTCACCCTGCACTAAATTTCACTCGCAAAATGCGAGCAGGCGAGTGGAATTTTTGAGAGCTGTGTTAACACATCAGAACCTGATATTGAATCTGGCAAGGTTATTTGACTTAGAAAACATGCTCTGCATAACCACAAATCATTTGGCAGATAAGACTGTTCAGACACATATATATTTTACCAATGTTAGTATCCGCACATTCACATGAATCATTGTATTGTGCAAATGGAAAAAAACATTCACACAGTGTATTAAAAAATAAACTGGTCATTAGAGATGAGCTTCAAACTCATGTTCGACTCTAACATTACCTGTTCGCCTGTTCAGCGAACAATTTGGGGTGTTCGCGGCAAATTCGAAAAGCCACGAGCACCCTGTAAAAGTCTATGGGAGAAATCTCAAGTGCTAATTTTAAAAGCCTATATGCAAGTTATTGTCATAAAAAGTGTTTGGGGACCTTGGTCCTGCCCCAGGGGACATATATCAATGCAAATTTTTTTTTTTTTTTAAAACGGACATTTTTTCAGGAGCAGTGATTTTAATAATGCTTAAAGTGAAACAATAAAAGTGTAATATTCCTTTCAATTTCGTACCTCGGGGGTGTGTATAGTATGCCTGTGAAGGGGCGCATGTTTCCCGTGCTTAGAACTGTCCCTGCACAAAGTGTCATTTTTGCAGGAAAAAAAGCTATTTAAAATCACTCGCGGATATAATGAATTGTCGGCTCCCGTAATACAAAGAACAGTCATTCATTGAAAGTCATTGATTATAAAAGAAATTCAAATTCAAATTCAATTACCAGGCCCTTCAGGTCTGCTATGGATATTAAGGGGAACCCCGCATCAAATTAAAAAAAAAATGACGTGGGGTTCCCCCTAAATATCCATCCCAGACCCTTCAGGTCTGGGATGGATTTTAAGGGGAACCCCGTGCCAAAAAAAAATGGCGTGGGGTCCCCCTAAAAATCCATACCAGACCCTTATCTGAGCGCGCAACCTGGCAGGCCGCAGGAAAAGAGGGGGAAGAGAGCGTCCCCCCTCCCCTCCTGAACCATACCAGGCCACATGCCCTCAATATTGGGAGGATGCTTTGGGGGTCTGTGACCCCTCAAAGCACCATGTCCCCATGTTGATGGGGACAAGGGCTTCGCCCCCACAACCCTGGCCATTGGTTGTGGGGGTCTGCGGGCAGGGGGCTTATCGGAATCTGGAAGCCCCCTTTAACAAGGGGACCCCCAGATCCCGGCCTGCCCCCTGTGTGAAATGGTAACAAAAGTACCCCTACCATTTCACCAAAAAAGTGACAAAAATGTTAAAAATGACAGGAGACAGTCTTTGACAATTCCTTTATTAAAGTCTTCTTTCATCTTCTTTCTTCTGGTCTTCTTCCTTCTTCCTTTCTTCATCCTTCAGTTTCTTCATCTTCTTCTTCCATCCTCTTCTTCCTCCGATCCGCTTCTTCTTGCCCTGGTCTTCTTCCACGGCGTCTCTTCTTTTTGTGGGCGGCTCCGCGCAATGGGAGGCTCCCGCTGTGTGAGGCTTTGCGTCTTCTGACAGGTCTTTTATAATGGAGGGCGGGGTGCCCCCCTCTGACTTCGGCTTTCCCCGTGATGTCAGAGGGGGGCGGGGGTCATCGGGTGGCAGGAAGAAGACCAGAAGAAAGAAGATGAAAGAAGACTTTAATAAAGGAAATGTCAAAGACCGTCTCCTGTCATTTTTAAAATTGTTGTCACTTTTTTGGTGAAATGGTAGGGGTACTTTTGTACCCCCTCACCATTTCACACAGGGGGGGAGTCCGGGATCTGGGGGTCCCCTTGAGGGGGGATTTTGAGGGGGACCCCACACCATTTTTTTTTTTTGGCGTGGGGTTCCCCTTAAAATCCATCCCAGACCTGAAGGGTCTGGGATGGATATTTAGGGGGAACCCCACTTCATTTTTTTTTTAAATTTGACGTGGGGTTCCCCTTAATATCCATAGCAGACCTAAAGAGCCTGGTAATTGAATTTGGGGGAACCACCACGCTTTTTTTTTTTTATTAATGACTTTCAATAAATGTCTGTTCTCTGTATTATGGGAGCCTAAAATTCATTAGCCACGAGTGATTTTAAATAGCTTTTTTTCCTGCAAAAATTACACTTTGTGCAGGGACAGTTCTAAGCACGGGAAACATGCGCCCCTTCAAGGCATACTATACACACCCCCCAGGTACGAAATCTAAAGGAATATTACACTTTTATTGTTTCACTTTAAGCATTATTAAAATCACTGCTCTTGAAAAAAACACAGTTTTTAAAACTTTTTTTTGCATTGATACATGTCCCCTGGGGCAGGACCCGGGTCCCCAAACACTTTTTATGACAATAACTTGCATATAAGCCTTTAAAATTAGCACTTTTGATTTTGAATGTTTGAGTCCCATAGACTTTAATAAGGTTCTAAAGTTCACACGAGCTTTAGGTCTGTTCGCAGGTTCTGGTGTTTGGCTCATCCCTACTGGTCATATGTATTTTAAATTAAAAACATATCAATAAGATAAAACATGTTATTTCTTACCTGACATTCTATTGTTTTTTAAATGCAAATTTCTTTGGACTTTAATTTTTTTTATTTTGCTTTCAGATCAAATGTTACCAACTAAATAGATCATTTCTAATTAAAACATGTTTTATTGTTACCTTCATCACTATTGGATAGATTTTCCCCACTTTAAGTGTCAGAAGTACTTAGTACCCAGAGAGATTTTCAAATATTTTCGAAAATCTTTATGGGACTTGACACACTGGGGTTAATTTACTAAATCTGGAGCACTCAGAATCTGGCGCAGCTGTGCAGGATAGCAAATCAGCTTCTAATGCCCTGTACGCACGACCAGTTTTCTCGTCGGAATAAACTCTGAAGGTTTTTCCGACGGAGTTCCAACTCCGTCGGAAAACACGATCACACGTACACACGATCACACCAAAGTCCAACTGTCAAGGACGCGGTGACGTACAACACGTATGGCGGAACTAGAAAAAGGAAGTTCAATAGCCAGTAGCCAATAGCTTCCATCTTGTACTTGCTTCAGAGCATGCGTCGTTTTTGGTCAGTTGGAACAGCATACAGACGAGCGGTTTTCCCGATAGGAATTAGTTCGGCCGGCGGTCGGAAATTTTCGAAAAAAATAAATCAGATGAGGCATACACACGATCAGAATATATGATGAAAAGGTTCTGTCTGACTTTTTCTGTTGGAAATTCCACTCGTGTGTACACAGCATTAGGCAGGCCATACGTGGGTCGAATTTCGAAAAAAAATTATTTCGAAAATCTTATCTAAGAATTTTCATTCTTATTTTGCACCATTAGTGGGCTGCAGCAACAGCCAATTTTCGTGTGGCAATCAAATTTGAGTAATCGGACATGTTGGAAATTTTTGGACAAACAAACAATTTTCTAATCAATGATGGGAGAATTGTGTGAGAAATGTATTTGAAAAATAAATGCGCATGTGCAAGAAAACTAAATTCCCGGAAAGAAATGAAGATTCCCAGCCACAAAAATTATTTTCTGTAGCAACATGAGGTGAAATTGAAGGCTTGGTTGGCCAAATTTTGAAATCAATGGTGACACCATTGGATCACAAAATGCACACATTTTCTGATTTTCAAAAGAAAATTCTTATGAAATTCGACCATGTATGAACAGCCTAACTTCAACTTGTTTAATTAAGCTTTGGCAATAAAACCTGGAAGCTGATTGGTTTCTTTGCAGAACTGCACCAGATTTTAAACTCTCTAGTTTTAGTAAATTAACCCCTATCGGTCTATTTTCAGTGAAAAGGGGCAACAATTTACTATGCTTGGCATTATGCCCCGTACACACGGTCGGATTTTCCGACGGAAAATGTCCTATCGGACAATGTTGTCGGAAATTCCGACCGTGTGTAGGCTCCATCGGAAACAAAGATTTATCTCCTGCTCTCAAATTTTCCGACAACAAAGTCCGATCGGACTTTTTCCGATCGTGTGTAGCGAATTCCGACGGACAAAGTGCCACGCATGCTCAGATCAAATTACAAGAGCAAAGCTATTGGCTACTAGCCTCTACGTAGTTCCGTAGTATGCAACGAACGTCACCACGTTCAGAATGATCGGATTTTCCGACAACTTTGTCCGACCGTGTGTATGCAACACCAGTGTCGGACAAAATCCGTCGGATAAAATCTGACGGATTTTGTGGTCGGAATTTCCGACCGTGTGTATGGGGCATTAGTCTACTCTCCAGCGAAGTGGGAGAAAAGAACAGATGACTCACTACCTTTACCCCCTTAAAGGACATCCGCCTCTTTATGGATGGAATATATCATCCACATTTCTTCCTTTAAAGTTTCATGTAACTTTGTGGACTGACATGAAGACTGAGGCTATAACAACAAAACCTGGGGAATGCCCAGGAAAAAACCAAGCCTACTTACCACCAGCTCGCAGACAACCAAATTGACCTGTCTAACAGTATGCGTTAAAAACAGGGGTTTAGTCCGCACGCATTTGCAAACGCATGCGTAAGCCACAGAGCCTCGTCAAGGCACCCTGATATCTGTGGTCCTAACACTAAACTAAGAGTGTCCCCACAGTGGAGGCACATGCATTCTAATGGGTAGATGAGGGCAGGTGGACTGAAGGGGAGCCACCCCTTCTTAAAGGTACAGGAGCACACCAAACGCCCAGCAGATTGCACAATGGCTGCAAAGGTGTTGGTGCGTTGCTGGACCAATACAAACACTATGTGTTAACAAAAACGTGTCCACCGCCCCCATCTACAGCTGGCTATCGCAGTAAGAGGCATTGGAAGGCTAAAGCAGATAACAACAAAACCTGGGGAATGCCCAGGAAAAAACCAAGCCTACTTACCACCAGCTCGCAGACAACCAAATTGACCTGTCTAACAGTATGCGTTAAAAACAGGGGTTTAGTCCGCACGCATTTGCAAACGCATGCGTAAGCCACAGAGCCTCGTCAAGGCACCCTGATATCTGTGGTCCTAACACTAAACTAAGAGTGTCCCCACAGTGGAGGCACATGCATTCTAATGGGTAGATGAGGGCAGGTGGACTGAAGGGGAGCCACCCCTTCTTAAAGGTACAGGAGCACACCAAACGCCCAGCAGATTGCACAATGGCTGCAAAGGTGTTGGTGCGTTGCTGGACCAATACAAACACTATGTGTTAACAAAAACGTGTCCACCGCCCCCATCTACAGCTGGCTATCGCAGTAAGAGGCATTGGAAGGCTAAAGCAGATAACAACAAAACCTGGGGAATGCCCAGGAAAAAACCAAGCCTACTTACCACCAGCTCGCAGACAACCAAATTGACCTGTCTAACAGTATGCGTTAAAAACAGGGGTTTAGTCCGCACGCATTTGCAAACGCATGCGTAAGCCACAGAGCCTCGTCAAGGCACCCTGATATCTGTGGTCCTAACACTAAACTAAGAGTGTCCCCACAGTGGAGGCACATGCATTCTAATGGGTAGATGAGGGCAGGTGGACTGAAGGGGAGCCACCCCTTCTTAAAGGTACAGGAGCACACCAAACGCCCAGCAGATTGCACAATGGCTGCAAAGGTGTTGGTGCGTTGCTGGACCAATACAAACACTATGTGTTAACAAAAACGTGTCCACCGCCCCCATCTACAGCTGGCTATCGCAGTAAGAGGCATTGGAAGGCTAAAGCAGATAACAACAAAACCTGGGGAATGCCCAGGAAAAAACCAAGCCTACTTACCACCAGCTCGCAGACAACCAAATTGACCTGTCTAACAGTATGCGTTAAAAACAGGGGTTTAGTCCGCACGCATTTGCAAACGCATGCGTAAGCCACAGAGCCTCGTCAAGGCACCCTGATATCTGTGGTCCTAACACTAAACTAAGAGTGTCCCCACAGTGGAGGCACATGCATTCTAATGGGTAGATGAGGGCAGGTGGACTGAAGGGGAGCCACCCCTTCTTAAAGGTACAGGAGCACACCAAACGCCCAGCAGATTGCACAATGGCTGCAAAGGTGTTGGTGCGTTGCTGGACCAATACAAACACTATGTGTTAACAAAAACGTGTCCACCGCCATGAAGACTGAGGCTGCCTCAGAAATTAAAAATGCAGGTTCTCAAGATAGTATTGTGCATTGGTGACAATTTTTTAAAAAGCTCTTTGATAGTAGCTTTGGTATTATCTTACACTACTACCTTCATGTTTTAAACTACCTAAGTAAAAACCTGCTGTTTGCTTCCTCCAAATCTGACAGAATATTTCACTAGATAGCCAAAAGAACCTTGAGTTAATACTTAAAGTTAAAGTAGAAGAATGAGGAGCATGTGTATTACATAAATGCCAAGGCATTTAAATTTCAAATCCAAGGAAGTGCTTGACGTAAGCTTTGTGATCTAGCAAGGGGAATGAATCTCTAATGTCCTCACTTCAAACGAAATAAGAGACCTGACAATATGAAAGAAATAGTCTAATGTTAATCCACTAAAGTTACATTTAATGGTCTGTTTAATTTTTATCTTGATAGGTATTTAATACACATCGAAGCATGAAGCCTTAAAATCACCTGCAGGCAGATGACACAGTTTCTGGCAGAGTACTTATTATCTTTTGCTTGCCTGTGTCATTTTAAAGCATTTCGGTCTGTTGTCTATAATAATTTATGGGAATTTTGCATGCAGAAAAATAGGAATGGCTTATTATTATGGGCATCTTCCATTAAGTTTTATTGCATCCCCTCTGAGTAGTTTTGAATAATGACACCCAATGACATATTTGTTTCTTAGAAGTTCTGTTTATACCAAGGAACTAAATGGATGCATTATAACAGGGGTAGGAAACTCCACGGCACTCCAGCTGCTGTGGAACTACAAGTCCCATGAGGCATTGCAATAAAATGAGAGCCACAGGCATGACTCCCAGTGGCAGAGACACAATAGAATTTGTAGTTTCACCACAGCTGGAGTACCGATGTTGCCTATCCCTCTATTATTGGAAAATCAGATCAAGACAAAAATTAAGAGTTAAATAAGCCCAGTAAGTAGAGCTTTTGTAGAAACATAACCCAATATAGAAGTAATAGTTTTAAAAACTATTCTTTAGTATATTCATGATATAGTTGTATTATATAAAATCAAAGTGCAACATAATCAAATATGCAACAGGGCCCATGGAATATAGGAGCCACTATGAGATGCACCGCTGCAGTACTCTATCCCCCTCAATGTGATCAATTTATAATGCCTGCCCTGATGTTTGATGTCCTCCCTGACAGTGCTTCTAACCATTCTCTACACCAAAACTAAAATAAAAAGTTTTTTTTTAATATTTCAGATTACTGCTAAAATTGTAGTCAAAGAATTACAGAGAAATTGTAGCAGTTAAACATAATATGTGAAGGTAAAAGTGTGGATCATTGTTTACTTGTTCAATTTATAAAAGTGCAGCGCTGAATCGTGAAATATAAACAAATACCAAAAATCACTGAATCAAACAACATATAAAGTGCATAATTAAATGTCTATACAATAAGGGGCAAAAAAGTCCATATTAAAACAGTGAAAATTCCACAAATAGATGTTGATTGTTGAACAACTAAATGTAATTGTGAAATCCTATATATAAAGTTTCCAGACCACCAATGAATCACCTCACTCATGCCCCCCCCCCCCCCCAATGGGTATAGGCTCATCTCCTCGAGTGCGACCCCTCAACTAAGCAGGGTCAGAACACAGCTGGCTCCTAAACTTCTCCCAAGATCTCCTCCTCAGTATGTCAACAGCAGAGTATATGCAGAGAAAAAGACTCCAATAGTGCTTGAATTGTTTAAACCACTTAACATGCGTTTATAATTGTAAAATCTTGTATGTAAAACTTCCATACCACCAACGAATCACCTGACTCGTGCTCCCCCCCCCCCAATGGGTATAGGCTAATCTCTGGGAGTGCGACCCCCAAGTAAGAAGGGTCAAAAAACGCCTGTGAGCCACCTCAGGACTCAGCGAGATATCTAACACAGCTGGCTCCTAAACTTCTCCGAAGATCTCCTCCTCTGTATGTTATACTGTATATACTTTACGGCCCTTAGAAGTGCACATCCATTGCCATCACTGTCGTATTTAGTATATCAGCTGTATGGCTGATTGTTTCAGTTATGGGAATCGTTGCTGCGGCGATTCGTATGTAGACTGCATTTAGACTGAGACCACAAGCAAATGTTACTGGTTTGAACTACAACTAAATGGAGGCTGATTCAGTATAAATAGATCTATCCTCTCCAATAGAGATCCCCTAAAGGGAGGCACGTGACCCTGTTTCGAGCACGCATAGGGGTGGGGCTAGGACGGTGAAGGCACTCGGGCTCTATAGCGATTTGAGGAGCTGATTGAGATTTTGGATGTGCGGCTCTATTTTGCTCTTTGAACCCATGTTCGTATTAGTGTGGTGTGCTGGAAGCACCTGCATATTGTGAGCACCCTGTACATTTTGATAAACGCAACCACTTTACGACCAGCGCACGACAATGTACGTCCCTTTTTTGAAGAGGGATATCTCGGTAATGGCAGCAGCTGCTGCCACAACCGAGATATCTATCTCTTCAGGCGCCGGTCGTGTTTACGATAATGGTGGTCTCTGTGGTGGATTCACCACGAGATCACCGTTATCGGTGGCAGGAGAGGTGCCCCCACCCCTCCCGCCGCTCTCCCTCGCCCTCAGCTGCTTACCGGAGCCGTCGGTAGCGGCGGAGGTGATCGGGTCCTGTCACTTCCTTGGTATGGAGACGAGTGAGGATAAGATGGCCCCCACCCGTCTCTATACCATAGCAGGGCGGAAGTGGCATCAAAACGTCACTTCCACCCATACCTCTTAACCACTTGCTTACTGGGCACTTAAACACCCTTCCTGCCCAGACCAATTTTCAGCTTTCGGTGCTCTCACATTTTGAATGACAATTACTCAGTCATGCAACACTGAACCCAAATGAATTTTTTGTCCTTTTTTTCCCACAAATAGAGCTTTCTTTTGGTGGTATTTGATCACCTCTGGGTTTTTTATTTTTTGCGCTATAAATGAAAAAAGACCGAATATTTTGAAAAAAAAAAACGCATTTTTCTTTGTTTCTGTGATAAAATTTAGCAAATTATTAATTTTTCTTCATAAATTTTGGCCACAATTTATACTGCCACATATCTTTGGTAAAAATAACCCAAATTAGTGGATATTATTTGGTCTTTGTGAAAGTTACAGACTCTACAAACTGTGGTGCGAATTATACAAAATTGATCACATCTGATGCACTGGTGGCCGATCTCATTTCTTGTGACCCGAACAAGCCAGGAAAGTACAAATACCCCCCAAATGACCCCTTTTTTGAAAGTAGACATCCCAAGGTATTTATTAAGAGGCATGGTGAGCTTTTTGATGTTGTCATTTTTTTCCCACAATTCTTTGCAAAATGAATTATTTTTTTATTTTTTATTTTTTTCCACAAAATTGTCATTGTAATAGGTTATTTCTCTCACATGCAATGTGTATACCACAAATAACACCCCAAAATCAATTCTGCTACTCCTCCTGAGTATTACGATACCACATATGTGGGACTTTTACACAGCCTGGCCACGTACAGAGGCCCAACATGCAGGGAGCGCCATCAGGTGTTCTAGGAGCATAAATTACACATCTAACTTGTTGACTACCTAGTACACTTTTGAAGGCCCTGGAGCACCAGGACAATGACACGTGACACTGATGACAGGTGGCACTGATACGTGGCACTGATGACACGTGACACTGATGTGGCACTGGTGACAGATGGCACTAGTATGGAGCACTGATGACACATGACACTGATGACAGACGGCACTAATACGGGGCATTGATGACACGTGACACTGAAAGATGGCACTAATATGTGGCACTGGTGACAGATGGCACTAATACGTGGCACTGGTGACAGATGGCACTAATACGTGGCACTGATGAGAGATGGCACTAATATGTGGCACTGATGAGAGATGGCACCGACACGTGGCACTGATGACAGATGGCACTGATACGTGGCATTGATGACACGTGACACTGATGACAGATGGCACTGATACGTGGCATTGATGACACGTGACACTGATAACAGATGGCACGTGACACTGACAGGTGGCAAGGATGACAGATGGCACTGATACGTGGCACTGATGACAGATGGCACTAATGTGTGGCACTGATGACACGTGACACTGATATGGCACTGATGACAGATGGCACTGACGTGGCACTGATGACACGTGGCACTGATGACAGATGGCACTTATACGTGGCACTGGCAGATGGCACTGGGGACAGGTGCACTGGGGACAAAGATGGAGACAGATAGATGGGGACACAGATGGATGGGGACACAGGTGGGGACACAGATGAGGACAGATGGATGGGGACACAGATGGGGGACACATGGATGGGGGACACATGGATGGGGAACACATGGATGGGGACACATGGATGGGGAACACATGGATGGGGGACACATGGATGGGGGACACATGGGTGGGGGACACATGGATGGGGACACATGGATGGGGGACACATGGATGGGGGAACACATGGATGGGGACACATGGATGGGGACACATGGATGGGGGAACACATGGATGGGGGACACATGGATGGGGAACACATGGATGGGGGACACATGGATGGGGGACAGAGGTGGGGACAGATGGGGAGACAGATCGCACATTTCTTTTTATTTTTATTTTTTTTACTTACGGCTGCTGCAGCCGTTGATCTCTCTCTCCCCACACGCTGTCTGTGTGAGGAGAGAGAGCGGCGCTGACAGATGATCTCATATGTTTCCATATGAGATCATCTCTCATTGGACACGCCGATCTCGCTGTAAACGGCCGCTGTGATTGGCCGTTTACAGCGATCTGTGACCGGCTGTGTCCGACGGACACGGCCAGCACAGAACTTCCCCGATGCGCGCTCTCAGGAGCGCGCATTAGGGAAGTAAACAACAGGACGTCCAGGGACGTCCTCCCTGCAGGGAGCGTCCGCGCTGCAGCCGTCTTTCGGCTATAGCGCGGGCGCGAAGAGGTTAAAGGAACATTTTTCTGTTGTCATTTTTTCAAATGACAAATTCTTTTAATAATTTTTTTTGCATTTAAGTCCAAATATGAGATCTGAGGACTTTTTTGACCCCAGATCTCATATTTAAGAGGACCTGTCATGCTTTTTTTTTTATTACAAGGGATTTTTACAAAAATTGGACTAACTTTACTGTTGTCTTATTTTTTGAATTAAAAAAAGTGAATTTTTTCCCAAAAAAGTGCGCTTGTAAGACTGCTGCGCAAATACTTTGTGAAAAAAGTATTGCAACGACTGCCATTTTAATCTCTAGGGTGTAGTATATATGGGGGTTCTAGGTAATTTTCTAGCAATAAAACCTGTTTTAAACATGTAAACACCTAAAATCCAATACGAGGCTGGTCTTAAAGTGGTTAAAGTGTTTTAAACAATTCAAGCACTATTGGAGTCTTTTTCTCTGCATATGTTTTGCTGCTGACATACTGAGGAGGAGATCTTGGGAGAGGTTTAGCTGTTTTGGATATCTCACTGAGTCCTGGGGTGGCTCAAAGGCGTTTTTTGACCCTTCTTAGTTGGGGGTTGCACTCCCAGAGGTGAGCCTATACCCATTGGGGGGAGCACGAGTGAGGTGATTTGTTGTTGGTCTGGAAGTTTTACATACAAGAGTTTACAATTATAAATGCATGTTAAGTGTTTTAAACAATTCAAGCACTAGTGGAGTCTTTTTCTCTGCATATACTCTGCTGCTGACATAATGAGGAGGAGATCTTGGGAGAAGTTTAGGAGCCAGCTGTGTTGGATATCTCACTGAGTCCTGGGGTGGCTCACAGGCGTTTTCTGACCCTGCTTAGTTGAAGGGGCGCACTCCCAGAGGTGAGCCTATACCCATTGCGGGGGACCACGAGTGAGGTGATTTGTTGGTGGTCCGGAAACTTTATATATAGGATTTCACAATTACATTTAGTTGTTCATCAAACATCCATTTGTGGAATTTTCACTGTTTTAATGTGGACTTTTTTGCACCTTATTGTATGGACATTTAATTATGCACTTCATATGTTGTTTGATTCAATGATTTTTTGTATTTGTTTATATTTCATGATTCAGCGCTGCACTTTTATATATATTGATTTTTGTGTACATGCCTATGGGGATGTGATCAGTGCTAGCAGCTGGTCTTTTGAATACCTTACACACACACACACACACACACACACACACACACACACACACACACACACACACACACACACACACACACACACACACACACACACACACACACACACACACACACACACACACACACACACACACACACACACACACACACACACACACACACACACACACACACACACACACACACACACACACACACACACACACACACACACACTTTCTAGTACATATCCGCTTCAGCACCGGGGGATTTTTACCCCCTTCCTTACCATAGCACTTTTTGCGATTCGGCACTGCGTCGCTTTAACTAACAATTGCACGGTCGTGCGACGTTACACCCAAACAAAATTGACGTCCTTTTTTTCCCACAAATAGAGCTTTCTTTTGGTGGTATTTGATCACCTCTGCGGTTTTTTTTTTTTTGCGCTATAAACAAAAGAAGATCGACAATTTTGAAAAAAAACACAATATTTTTTACTTTTTGCTATAATAAATATCCCATTTTAAAAAAAAAAAACATATTTTTTCCTCAGTTTTGACCGATACGTATTCTTCTACATATTTTTGGTAAAATCGCAATAATCGTATATTGATCGGTTTGCGCAAAAGTTATAGTGTCTACAAAATAGGGGATAGATTTATTGCATTTTTTTTTTTTTTACTAGTAATGGTGGCGATCTGCGATTTTTTTTTTTTTCGTGACTGCGACATTGCGGCGGACACTTCGGACACTTTTGACACATTTTTGGGACCATTCACATTTACACAGCGATCGTTGCTATATAATTGCATTGATTACTGTGTAAATGTGACTGGCGGGGAAGGGGTTAACACTAGGGGGCGCTGCAGGGGTTAATATGTTTCCTAAGGTAGTGATTCTAACTGTGGGGGGAGGGGACTCACAAGGGGAGGAGACCGATCGGTGTTCCTCCGTACTGGGATCACATGATCGGTCTCCTCGCCACTGACAGGAATGGGAGGACGTCATATGACGCCCACCCAGGATGGGAGATCCACCTTGTGGGCGTCATATGACTATGGGCAGGTAGCGAAGGGGATATATACTGTAGTTACTTTTGTTTTTTGGGTAGCTCACTATCACATATATATTGTTTACTTGCTACCATGTACCTGCCTAGAGGCTGATATGATTAAATTCATTTCTTTACACCCCCAGTCCAAACACCCAAGGAGTGAAGCACAGGGAATGAGATGACCCAGAGTTGCATGAGTACCAAGAGTCCAATCCGCAGAAACTAACTTCCAGAAAAAGGCTCAACTATGAGGATGCTTGCATAGGTCGATGAGAAGATCATAGAGGAGAAGCAGACTGCAAGATATTGGAGCACACAGCAGACTAGAACCATAATCAGAGACAGGCAGAAGTCAGCACCCTAGAGGACAGACCCTAGAAGACAGCAGGCAGGGTTGAAGATAGAGTTGTGACCAGGGGAAGGCTAATCCAGAATTAGCAGAGATAAACTGTAGTCAGAAACTAGCCAAAGTAACACTAGGAATAAGCAGAGACCAGCCAAGAATCCAAGTCAACAGCAGGAAAACAAAAGGGAGACCAGTCCAAAGGAAAGCTGGATCAGCAATGGGTAAGCAGATCTCAGGAACAGGTTTGGGTACAAGTCACAGCTGATGATCTCCCAGCTACAGTTGTGCTCATAAGTTTACATACCCAATTTATGATTTCTTGCCCATTTTTCAGAGAATATGAATGATAACACAAAAACATTTCTTTCACTCATGGTTAGTGTTTGGCTGAAGCCATTTATTATCAATCAACTGTGTTTACTCTTTTTAAATCATAATGGCAATAGAAACTACCCAAATGACCCTGAACAAAAGTTTACATACCTTGGGGATTTTGGCCTGATAACATGCACACAAGTTGACACAGGGGTTTGAATGGCTATTAAAGGTAACCATCCTCGTGTGCGTGTGTGTGTGTAACAGGTCAATGAGTTTCTGGACTCCTGGATTCTGACGTAGTTGAATTGTATGAAACAGGAAAGGGATATAAAAAGATATCCAAGGAATTGAGAATGCCAATCAGCAGTGTTCAAACTCTAATCAAGAAGTGGAAAATGAGGGGTTCTCTGGAAACCAAACCACGGTCAGGTAGATCCACTAAATGTTCAGCCACAACTGCCAGGAAAATTGTTCGGATGCAAAGAAAACCCCACAAATAACTTCAGGTGAAATACAGGACTCTCTAAAAACATGTGGTGTGGCTGTTTCAAGATGCACAATAATGCAAATGCCTCAAAGTGTCCCGCTTATAATACGCCAAACAACACAGAGACAAGCCTCAAACCTTCTGGCACAAAGTCATTTAGAGTGATGAGACCAAAATTTTGCTTTTTGGCCACAACCATAAATGCTATATTTGGAGAGGAGTCAAGAATAGGGATGAGCCGAACACCCCCCCCCCCCCCCGTTCGGTTCACACCAGAACATGCGAACAGGCAAACAAACACTGTTAAAGTCTATGGGACACGAACATGAATAATCAAAAGTGTTAATTTTAAAGGCTTATATGCATAGTATTGGTATAAAAAGTGTTTGGGGACCTGGGTTCTGCCCCGGTGGGACATGTATCAATGCAAAAAAAAGTTTTAAAAACTGCAGTTTTTTCGGGATTAATAATGCTTAAAGTGAAACAATAAAAGTGTAATATTCCTTTAAATTTCGTACCTGGGGGGTGTCTAAAGTTTCCCGTGTTTAGAACAGTCTGACTTTTTTTATTTTCTTTGCCACTTCAGCGAACTCTTTGGAGAGACTTGAATCAACTCTGCCGTTCATCTTTGTCCCTTCTCGTTTCCACATCATTGTAGCATTTGTTTTTTACTCGTGAACGTTTTTTTTTTTTATTAGTATATAATATTTTGTTTCTTTATTTAAATTATTTTTTAGGTCCTTTAGACTTCATACAAAACAGTTTGCTTTATACATGTGTTCGCAAAATCTTATCACCCGCCATCCCCATGCCCCCCCCCCCCCTCAACCCACCCTTAGATCTCTCCAAATGATTATAGTCCTACCCACTCGGCCCTCTCTCGTACTTGTACTACCTTCCTTCTACCATCCTTTCAGCGTATCTCAGTGATTGCTTATATTTTACCCAGTCTTCCCATCTCTTTTCAAACCCTACTTCTCCTGTTTCACCGCTAAACTTTAGGAGCTATAAAGTTATAAAGAAAAAAGAAAAAAAAAGAACAGTCTGACAGCAAAATGACATTTCTAAAGGAAAAAAGTCATTTAAAACTACTTGCGGCTACAATGAATTGTAGGTCCGCAATACACATAAAAGTTCATTGATAAAAATGGCATGGGGATTTCCCCACAGGGGAACCCCACACCAAATAAAAAAAAATGCATGGGGGTCCCCCTAAATTTCATATCAGGCCCTTCAGGTCTGGTATGGATATTAAGTATGGATATTAAGTTATGATATGGATATTAAGGGGAATTAAGGTAGCCCCTCAAAGCACCTTGTCCCCATGTTGATGGGGAGAAGGGCCTCATCCCCACAACCCTTGCCCGGTGGTTGTGGGGGTCTGCGGGTGGGGGGCTTATCGGAATCTGGAAGCCCCCTTTAACAAGGGGACCCCCAGATCCGGCCTCCCCTGTGTGAATTGGTAATGAGGTACAAATGTACCCCTACCATTTCACGAAAAAAGGGACAAAAAGGTTAAACACAAGAGACAGTTCTTCTTCTTTCTGCTTATTCTTTCATCTTCTTTCTTCTGGTCTTCCTTCTGTGTTCTTCATGTTCCTCCATCTTCTTCTTCATCTTCTTCTTCCTCCGCTCTTGACACGGGTGACCCCACCCCCCTCTGACAACACTGGGAAAGCAATAGGGAAGTCCCGTGCGTCACCGGGTGGCCCCGCCCTCCATTATTTAAGAAGTGTCAGAAGAATCGAAGCGTCACGCGGCTGAAGACTCCCACTAAAGGTGGATCGTGCGGACCGAGCGGAGAAGAAGCCGGAGCAAGATGCGGGATGAGAAGAGCGGAGGAAGAAGAAGAAGATGAAGAAGAAGATGGAGAAGAAGAAGTTGGGGGAACAAGAAGAACATAGAAGGAAGACCAGAAGAAAGAAGATGAAAGAAGAAGTGGGAAGAAGAAGAAATTAATAAAGGACTTGTCAAAAACTGTCTCTTGTGTTTTTTAAACCTTTTTTGTCCCTTTTTTTGTGAAATGGTAGGGGTACATTTGTACCCCATTACCAATTCACACAGGGGGGGGCCGGATCTGGGGGTCCCCTTGTTAAAGGGGGCTTCCAGATTTCGATAAGCCCCCAGCCCACAGACCCCCACAACCACCGGGCAAGGGTTGTGGGGATGAGGCCCTTCTCCCCATCAACATGGGGACAAGGTGCTTTGAGGGGCTACCCCAAAGCACCCTCCCAATGTTTAGGGCATGTGGCTTGGTAGGGTTCAGGAGGGTGGAGCTGTTCTCCCGTCCCCCCTCTTTTGCGGCCTGCTCGGATAAGGGTCTGGTATGGATTTTTGGTGGGACCCCACGCCATTAATTTTTTTTCATTTTGGCGCGGGGTTCCCCTTAATATCCTTACCCGACCTGAAGGGCCTGGTATGGAATTTAGGGGGACCCCCACACATTTTTTTTATTTTGTGTCGGGGTTCCCCTGTGGGGAAATCCCAGTGCCGTTTTTATCAATGAACTTTTATGTGTAATGCAGACCGACAATTCATTGTAGCCGCGAGTAGTTTTAAATTACTTTTTTACCTTTAGAAATGTAATTTTGCTGTCAGACTGTTGTAAACACGGGAAACATGCACCCCTTTACAGGCATACTATAGACACCCCCCCAGGTACGAAATTTAAAGGAATATTACACTTTTATTGTTTCACTTTAAGCATTATTAAATTAATGCTCCCGAAAAAACAGGCGTTTTTAAAACTTTTTTTTTACATTGATACATGTCCCCTGGGGCAGGACCCAGGTCCCCAAACACTTTTTATGACAATACCATGTATATAAGCCTTTAAAATGAGCACTTTTGATTTCTCCCATAGACTTTTAAAGGGTGTTCCGTGGCTTTCGAACTTGCCGCGAACAACCAAAATTGTTCACATAAAGCTCATCCCTGGTCAACAAGGCCTATGATGAAAGGTACACCATTCCTACTGTGAAACACGGAGGTGGATCCCTGATGTTTTGGGGCTGTGTGAGCTACAAAGGCACAGGAAATTTGGTCAAAATTGATGGCAAGATGAATGCAGTATTTTATCAAAAAATACTGGAGGAACATTTGCATTCATCAGCCAAGAAGCTGTGCATGGGACGTACTTGGGCATTCCAACATGACAATGATCCAAAACAAAAGGCCAAGTCGACCTGTCATTGGCTACAGCAGAATAAAGTGAAGGTTCGGGAGTGGCCATCTCAGTCTCCTGACCTCAATATCATTAATCCGGGGAGATCTGAAACGTGCAGTTCATGCAAGACAGCCCAAGAATTTACAGGAACTGCAGGCTTTTTGCCAAGAGGAATGGGCAACTTTACCATCTGAGAAGATAATCATCCACAAATACCACAAAAGACCACAAGCTGTCATTGATGTTAAAGGGTGCAATACACAGTATTGAGGGGTATGTAAACTTTTGATCAGGGTCATTTGGGTAGTTGCTGTTCCAATTATGATGCAACGTTGCATGGCCGCGCAGTTGTCAGTTAAAACAACGCAGTGCCGTATCGCAAAAATGCTTTGGTCATTAAGGGGGGGTAAATTCTTCCGGGGCTGAAGTGGTTAAATGATCATCTGCAAGGTAAATTTAAAAAAAAAAGCATTTTTTTTCTTGCACATAATTGGATGACTGAGTTGAACCCACCTTCACATTACTTACTAGGTTCAGTGATCATTATCTTTGCCAGTTTACTCCGTTGGCAAAATGTGAATCCTGTACAAAAGTAATCCTGAGGTTCTAACAGATGGTCACTTATACTGTATATCACTATTCAAACAAATATGTTTTACTCTGTACACACGAAAGGATTTTACGATGGAAAATGTGTGATAGGACCTTGTTGTCGGAAATTCCGACCGTGTGTAGGCTCCATCACACATTTTCCATTGGAATTTCCGTCACACAAAATGTGACATCTGGTTCTCAAATTTTCCGACAACAAAATTATGTTTTTCTGCTCGGAATCAAGCAGAAGAGCCGCACTGGCTATTGAACTTCATTTTTCTCGGCTCGTTGTACGTGTTGTATGTCACCGCGTTCTTGACGTTCGGAATTTCCGACCAACTTTGTGTGACCGTGTGTATGCAAGACAAGTTTGAGCCAACATCCGTCTGAAAAAATCCCATGGATTTTGTTTTTGGAAAAATTCTATCGTGTACAGGGCATTACACTGCTAAAGCAGTATATCCCCTTCCCGCCGAGCATAGGTACTCGGCTTTCGGGGGTTATACCGGGATGATGCCCACAGCTGCAGGCAACATCCCGGTACCGTTGTTTAGAGCGGACGATTGGCTTTCCAGGGATAACAACTGATGCGGCTAAAAGCCTCCGCCGCTCTTCCCGGGCCTCCCGTCCCTCCCGTCCCACCAAAAGTCCCAATCAAAGATCCGTCGCTTCCCGATGGCTTCCCGATGGCTAGTGACAGACTGAAATGAAGCTGGAAACGGCTTTGTTCCAGTCTCCTGGATGTAAACACGGAAGCGACGTCACAACGTCACTTCCGGTTTACTTGGCTGCCAATGGCGCCAGGTTTTTAAAAAGATACAGTATTCAGATACGCTGTTTTCGGTGATCTGAATGAATGAATGAATGAATGAATAATTTGTATAGCGCTACAATGCGAACTGAATCGCCTCAAGGCGCTGTATTTGTGCTTTGTTGTCAAGCTTCTTAGAAGAGGTAGGTCTTGAGTTTTTTCCTGAAGGCCTGGTGGTTTTCTTCCATGCGGATATCGTTCGGTAGAGCGTTCCATAGCCGTGGTCCTTGGACAGCGAATCTCCGTTCCCCCTTAGATTTGTAGCGGGATTTGGGAATGAGGAGGAGGTTTTGGTTAGACGATCGGAGACTGCTGAATACTTTGAAGTGCAAAGGAGGGATTGGAGGTCTTTTTAGACCCCCGATCCCTTCATAAAGAGTACCTGTCACCACCTATTACTGTAACAAGGGATGTTTATATTCCTTGTGACAGCAATAAAAGTGATCAAGTATTAAAAAAAAAAAAACACAATTTATAATATAAAAATAAATAAAATAAATAAGAAAAAAAATGTTCAAATCGCCCCTGTCACCGCGAGCTCGCGCAGCAAAGAAAACGCATACGGAAGTCGCGCCTGCATATGTAAACAGTGTTGAAATCACACATGTGAGGTATCGCCGCGATCGTCATAGTGATAGCAATAATCCTAGCATTAGATCTCCTCTGTAACTCTAACCTGGTAACCATAAAAAAATGAAAGCGTCGCCTATGGAGATTTTTAGGTACCAAAGTTTGTCGCCATTCCACGAGTGCGTGAAATTATAAAGCGTGACGTGTTTGGTATCTTTTTACTCGGCGTAACATCATCTTTCACATTATACAAAAAAATTGGGATAACTAAAAAAATTAATTTTTTTTAATTCATGTCCCTTTTCCCAAAAAGTTGCGTTTTAACATAAAATATTGCAACAATCGCCATTTTATTCTCTAGATTCTCTGCTAAAAAAATATATATATAATGTTTGGGGTTCCAAGTATTTTTCTAGCAAAAAATAGTAGGGCTGTGGAAATTAAAGATTAATTCCTCAATTAATCGATTAATATTTTTGATCGATCAAAATTCTTTTGATTGGTACTCACCTCTCCGCCGGCTTCTGGGTCTTCAGGGAGTTCCGTCGGAGATCTGATGACGTCACAGACATCGATGTCACCGATTCCTCCCCCAAGTGAGAGGAGTCCGGTGACGTTGAAGTTCTGATTGAATGTAAGGCGTATGGGGGAGGAGCTACGCATGATGTCACCCGCTGCTGCCCTACGGAACTAACACGATTGTCGGCTTTACATGCTGTGTTTTTATCATCTTTATGTGAGTAGTTTGTGTTTGAACACAAAAATTAAATCTTATACTTAAGCGTGAGCACTTAGATCTTTTCTTTCTACCCATGACCTGGTGTCCTTGCTGAGATCTAAGGAGACGGGAGAGAAGTTTATGGTCCGTGTTCACCCTTTTGATACCCGCTTGCATGACCACCTGTTTGCACAGGGGTCCATGCCATAAGGTGAGAGTGATTAGTTAGACGGGAGGTGGAGGGATAGTCACGCTATTGTGGGAAAAAAAATTACTTACGTCAGTGCTACAGTTTGCATTTAAAACGTATTTGTGTGAACTGTGAAGTTAAGTCATGGATTGTGGAAACGAACTAGTGTCGGGTGATTGTATATAGTGTATAGCACATTTACCACTGACTAATGCAAAGTTGCAATGCAAGGAGGTCAGCTAAAAGTAGTTGGATCTGTATGTGCGTTATAATTAATCGAAATTAGTAGATTAATCGAACACAAAAATTTTAATCAGTAACAGCCCTAAAAAATAGGGATTTTAACTTGTAAACACCAAATGTCAGAAATAGGCTTAGTCATGAAAGGGATACCAAGAAAGGGTTTGAAGTCAGGCAGTGTTCAGTTTACTGTAATAAAAAGTGAAATCAGGCCTGCTTCCACTATCTCAGCACTGTGAAGCTCATAGAAAGTTAAAAAAAAGCTACATAAACATAGATAACAAATACTACAGTGTTCAGCAGCTGCTTAAAAAGAAATAAATTGTATAAACGATTAGTATAATGTCCACAGGTACCTAAATAAGTACCTATAAATACTACAGCAGCATTTTGAGAAAAATGAATGACAGATGGTGATAACAAGTCCAAAAGACACAGGTAGTGGTCCTAGTGTTGAATTGTAGAAGTGCACCTCACACCAAGATCCTCCAACCGTGTGTCACAATCCCCTTAGGGGTTCTCACTCACCAGACATAAAAAGACATCACGCCTTAAGATATTAAGATAGCTGTCATCCACATCCTGGGTTGGATCAGAACTGCATCTCGTCTCCACCAGTACTCGGATAGATTAAAAAGAGACTCCAAATAACGTAAATCCATTTACCATTTATTACAGTTCCCAACTTCTTAAAACATGACAGTAAAATAGAATCAATAAATAACATTAACGGACTTCAGTGTTACCAACAGGCCAAGTTAGACACAACGCAGCGACGCCACCACTACAGACTGTATCGAATCAGGGGACGGGTTTGCACTGACCGGCCGGCAGTGTTTGTTATTGCTTTTTTCGTTTGTCTTTCATCTCCTTGATGTAAGTGATTTTTAATCTTTTTAAATAAAATAGTTGTTACCAGTATCACGCTATGGGTGGCCCCCCTTTTGTTTTCTTTATAAACGGAGGAATCAACTAGGATTTGGCTGGCTATCTCGGTTGGGAGTGGATGATGTGACGTTTTCCTCCTCTTCCCCCTTGGAGTGATTCTCTCAAAGGCGTTTTAACCCTATCAGCTCTCGCCTACTGGATAAACCACAGGCTGTAATATCGGTGCCCTAATATTGCTGTCATCTGGTATGCCTCCTATCCATCAGGTGGTCGGGATGAAGCACCGTTTTTATGCATGTCACAGTGTATAATTTGTAGCACGAGCACCGTGGTGTTTTTTGAATAATATCTACCCGTGGACATAAAGTTGATGTATTTCTGATGCCAAGATTGATCTGTATTGGACTTTCATCATTTACATCCCTGTTTGGACTGTCCCTTATTTGATCAGTGCTTTTCCATTCAAGATTTCTGATGGGTCTCCATCTTTGTTTTTTTGACTTATATGTTTATTAATTTTTAATATTGGCGCAGCTTTATTTATTGTGTATAAGTTAGACACAAGACACTCAAAATTCAGGAAGAGCAGCATCCGCTGGTTACTTTCGGTTGTCTCTTCCTGGCTGTGTTCCGTTTACATTTGTACTGCATGGGAGTTGGCCTCCTTTTGGAAAGACAAAGAAATAAAAGAGTTACTTGGCAGTGTTTTTTTTTTTTTGTTTTTTATTAATGAATGACAGTACAGGAGCCATCAATTCATTAGCCGCGAGTAATTCTTAGTTTAAACTGTAATTCAGCTTTTTCAATAGACAATAGGGTCTTCTTCTACTACTTTAAAGGATACGTTTTCCTTTGGAACATGGTACATGTTACACCCATATTTAGGGTGTAACAAGCAAAATGTCCCAGTACCCACCCTGCTCACTTTCCTCCCTGCTCACCTCCCTCACCCCTTCTCCTGTGACAATGGGCAGGGGATTGTGTCCCCTGCAGTGGCTGTCACTTTCAAAATCTGTGTGGCTCCACTTGCACAGACACATCATTCATACACAGCAATCCGTGAATGAATAAACTGCAGGTCCCAATTGCCACCTCGGCTGATGGCTTCTAGTTCTCAATGGACTGGGAGGCTGCTGATGAGAACCCTCATAGTCTACTGATACGTCCTCCAGCTTTCAAACAACAAGCTTGTATGGAGGTATGGGCAAGAAAGCTGGAGGACATGTCTGCAGGAGCCTGACATTGCCCCCCCCCCCCCCCACTGTCACCACATGGTCGCTTTTGGGCAATGGATGGGTAACGTTCCGTGGCCCTTATTTTGAAAAGCTGTCAAAGCTCTGCAAGTATTTAGCTATCAGATGATTGGAATACTTGTTCCCCTTCCTCAACCTAGATGTATACAATACTTGCAGCAGCTGTGGAGAGTGGAAGCTGCAACATTGATTTCAGTACCAAGGCCACTAGACAGGTTATCACATTTCCACTGCTTTTTCAGGTGACCCATTGGCTAAAATGACCCGGTGCTGACAGGGTCACTTTAAGGTGAACTGTTGTGCAGTTGATTTGTAGAAGGCACCAAGATTTCTTTTTTTATTTCATTCTGTTGAATGAAAATTTATTACAATAGCACTTTCAATTTTTTTAATCAGGCAATTCTTATTCTCTTCGAGCCTCAGAGTTTCTGTCTGACAAGCTCAGAGCTCACATCATATATTTTGGCCTGAATTAACATGCAGGAGAAAAAGGATCTGGAAACAATTTAAGTGCCGAGAGATCAATGACAGTAAGCAGTGAATGTCCTTACAGAACACAGCATCACACTAAATTAATAATGGCCAAAGCTCTGATATGGTGCATAGTGATTTAACTGTCTCATTTCATATCCACAGTACTTTGAGATCCATGGATGGTGGGTGGACAACAATAGAATGCTTTTAATTAATAAAAAGTGTACTTGTCATTTTCACACAATAAAACCAGCCATTTTATAACCTTGGCCAGTACACAGACTGATGATATCACAAGTTTTAAAAGTAAGACATATTAATCTAAATCTACTAAGCTATAAAAGATTGTTATTTGCCATAAAAGACAATTATTTTCAGCCATGCCTGCCAATAAACTAAAAATGACATGGCTGAAAATAGTCAGCCCGGTGGAAAATAAGACTTGTGCTATGACTTAGTGAATTGAGTGCATGCAGGATTACTTTGTAAATTATTATTATTTTTATAATGTAAGTAGGACTGCAATAATCTTTAGTAGCCAATCCAATTTTAGTCAGTTGAAGCCAGATCACTGAAAAATCATTTCAGATTTTTTTTTTGTGGGTGGCACCATTTAGCATATTTATTTCCCATTTTAAACAAGCTAATTATCAGCTTAAGGCCCCTTAACACTATCAGACCGATCGGGTCCACCTGTCCGTTTTTCAGGAGGACCCGATCGGGTCATCCATTGTCCTTTATGGGGAGGCAGATGTCCGCTGACATCCGATCCGACAAAATCTGCTAAAAGCAGACGGATGGCAATACGTTCGCCATCTGTCCAGCGGGTCGGATCGGATGAGATAGGTTGAAAACGGACAGGCTGTCCATTTTTTTTCTATCTCCCCATAGAGGAGAGCAGGACTCTGACAGGTCTGTCTCAGCACAGTGAGTGGAGATGGACCTGTCATCGCCTGCTCAGCAGGGATCAGCGGGGCGATCCCCGCTGAGCAAGCAGAGTCCATCAAAACGGATCCGCCCCATGTCAAAAGAGGCCTAAGGAAAACCTGTGTTTTGTTTATACATGCCAAAGAAACTGGCTTGCTTTGATTCCAGATTCTACATACATCAGCACATACTCACCTTTATTTGCCTGCACTGCTCCATGAGCAAACCTTTAATGCTTTAATGCAGTGCACATTCATGCACTTGTAGTACTTATACCCGCAGGAGCCACTGATGATGATGATGATGCGTCCTCTGTTCTGCCAGGACTCTCTTAACTGCCCAGTCCTGCTCAGTCCCCATTGACACACTTGGTTATACTGTATACTAAAGTTTTTTACACCTGTGGACTTAAGGGTTAGTAGGCACAGGAATAAGGCCACAAACAGTTTGGAGATTATTAATTAAATGTATTAACCACTTTCTAACTACTGTGGCCCCAGGGGTGCTGGACACAGCAGATTGCAGCTCCCGGTGATCACATGAACCCAATGTAAGCACAACTGTTATGAATGGGTTTTTATAATGTAAGTAGGACTGCAATAATCTTTAGTAGCCAATCCAATTTTACAGTCCCTGACAAAAGCCTTGTCGCTTGTGTACAAATTGACCTGAAGCCGCTAAAATATATTTCTAATCAAGATTTTGTTACAAGAAATGGGTAATTTTAATCTCAACAGCTTTTGTAATAATGTTTCAGTGCAAAACGAAACTGACAAAAAGTATTCTAATATTCACAGCTTGGTAAAGCCCATTGAGTCAATTTTTGCCAAGACATAAGTGTTGTCGCCTTGTTATATGAGCTTCACCTGTGACTAATAATGGATCAGTTAGGTCTCGGGTGTGTATAAAAAGAACACCAGTACACTAGACCTTCTCAACTGCAACTAGACCTCTGCAAACATGCCTAAGATTCACCCGGAGACTAAAGTGTTGATTATCAAGAGGCTGAAGACCAGATCCACTGCTGATGTGGCAGACACCTTCAATGTGTCTCAGCATCAAGTTCAGAGGATAAAAAAAAGATTTGAAGAGACTGGAGATGTTTTGGACAAGGCCAGGTCAGGCTGACCCCGCAAGACAACTGCTCAAGAGGAACGTTTGTTGGCTCAAAAATCCAAGGCCAGCCCATTTTCCACTACAGCAGAGCTCCACGAGACCTGGTCACCTGAAGTCCCTGTGTCAACCAGAACAGCTTGTCGGATTCTGTCTCGAAATGGCCTCCATGGTCGAATCAGTGCCCATAAGCCAGCACTAAACAAAAGACAATTGAAAAACCGTGTGGCATTTGCCAAGGGTCACAGCCTGCTAAAAGGATGGACTCTGGAAAAGTGGCAGAAGGTGGATTTTTCAGATGAATCTTCTGTTGAATTACACCACAGTCACCGCAAATATTGCAGGAGACCTACTGGAACCCACATGGAGCAGAGATTTACCCAGAAAACAGTGAAGTTTGGTGGAGGCAAAATCATCCAGTATGGGGGTGTGTGAGGGATCTGCAGGGTGGAAGGCAACATCAACAGTCTAAAATACCAAGAAATCTTAGCTACCTATTATATTCCCAACCATAAAAAAGGCCAAATTTTGCAGCAGGGTGGTGCTCCATCGCATACTTCCATCTCCACATCAAAGTTCCTTAAGGCAAAGAAGATCAAGATGCTCCAGGATTGGCCAGCCCAGTCACCAGACATGAACATCATTGAGCATATGTGGTGTAGGATGAAAGATGAAGAATGGAAGACGAAACCAAAGAATATTGATGAACTCTGGGAGGCATGCAAGACTGTTTTCTTTGCTATTCCTGATGACTTCATCAATAACTTGTATGAATCCTTGCCAAACCGCATGGATACTGTCCTTCAAGCTCATGGAAGTCATACAAGATATTAAATTTGGATCTCACAGCACCACTATTTAATTTGCTGACATATTTTTGGATTTTCAGTAAAGTTGTTTAATTTCTGTATAGGCGACAAAACTTTTGTCTTGCCAAAATTTGACCTGTCTGTCTTGATTAAATGATAAATCCTTTTTCAGTGAAACTAATTTATTTCAGTGCATTAAACATCATTTGGGAGGGCTTTAGATTTTCATATGAGCTATTTCTAACACCAATTGATTAATTAAAAGTCAGGTTAATAGCAGGAGTTTCTACAAAATAGAGAAGCGACAAGACTTTTGTCAGGGACTGTAGTCAGTTGAAGCCAGATCACTGAAAAATCATTTCAGATTAATTTTTTTTGTGGGTGGCACCATTTAGCATATTTATTTCCCATTTAAAACAAGCTAATTATCAGCTTAAGGCCCCTTTCACACTATCAGACCGATCGGGTCCACCTGTCCGTTTTTCAGGAGGACCCGATCGGGTCATCCATTGTCCTTTATGGGGAGGCAGATGTCCGCTGACATCTGATCCGACAAAATCTGCTAAAAGCAGACGGATGGCAATACGTTCGCCATCTGTCCAGCGGGTCGGATCGGATGAGACTGTCTATTTTCTTTCTATCTCCCCATAGAGGAGAGCAGGACTCTTACAGGTCTGTCTTAGCACAGTGAGTGGAGATGGACCTGTCATCGCCTGCTCAGCAGGGATCAGCGGGGCGACCCCCGCTGAGTAAGCAGAGTCTGTGAAAACGAAACCGCCCCATGTCAAAAGGGGCCTAAGGAAAACCTGTGTTTTGTTTATACATTCCAAAGAAACTGGCTTGCTTTAATTCCAGATTCTACATACATCAGCACATACTCACCTTTATTTGCCTGCACTGCTCCATGAGCAAACCTTTAATGCTTTAATGCAGTGCACTTTCATGCACTTGTAGTACTTATACCCGCAGGAGCCACTGATGATGATGATGATGATGATGATGATGATGATAATGATGATGGGTCCTCTGTTCTGCCAGGACTCTCTTAACTGCCCAGTCCTGCTCAGTCTCTTAACTGCTCAGTCCCCACTGACACACTTGGTTATACTGTATACTAAAGCTTTTTACACCTGTGGACTTAAGGGTTAGTAGGCACAGGAATAAGGCCACAAACAGTTTGGAGATGATTAATTAAATGTATTAACCACTTTCTAACTACTGTGGGTGGGTGGTAACTGCAGGCCCCAGGGGTGCTGGACACAGCAGATTGCAGCTCCCGGTGATCACATGAACCCAATGTAAGCACAACTGTTATGAATGGGTTTCATTCATAACAGCTATGCTTAATATTGTGATACTGTGATTTGCCCACAGTTATCACATTGTACCTCGGTCAATCACAACACTCTGTACCATGCGATTAGCTGTAGCCAATCACAGATCACTAGTAATCACAGCTGTTTTGAATGTAACCCATTTATGACGGTTCAAAACAATGCTGTTACAGTGATCAACAAAAATTCTGCTCCCCCCCAGAGTACAGTGTCCCCTTTTAAACTACAGGTCCCATAATCCATAATTACTCCTGCTAGCTCTGTCCCTGCTCGCAGTGGCGGGAGGGGAGAAAAGGAAATACCCTAACTGGTAGGTGGCACCCGGCTACACATTGAAATGCAATGCATTGACATGGGTGCGTTAATTCTAAGAGTACAGGCGCTCACCTAGTTACAAACATCCGACTTACAAATGACTCCTACTTACAAACAGAGGGAGACAACCGAAAATGAGAGGAAATCTACCCCTAGGAAGGTAAATTCACTACTGTAAGCGTTATTATAGTAAAAAGGTACCTCCACTGATGCTTTATCACCAAGGCTTGTTTCCACAATGACCCAAAATCTTCAAAATCCAATTGTCATTGGGACAGAAAGTGAGGTGAAATCTTCTGAAAAGGGGCACAGACAGCAAAACAAATGTTACAGGGGTGTTAACCCTTCCCTATGCTATCCAAAAAGCTTAAACATTGTTTTTTTGGCTGGAGCTACGCTTAAAAAATGTACCTGTTCCGACTTACAAACAGATTCAACTTAAGAACAAACCTACAGACCCTATCTTGTTTGTAACCTGGGGACCGTCTGTAGTTTAAAGGATGCCGTAAATATTCAGATGCTTGTATTGGCCAATTAGTAACTTTCATTTTAATGAAAGGTCAACTTACATCTGATACTTACTGTCTGTAAACCAATCTTGTGCTGGTAACAGTCCTTTATCAGGATAAGGTCATATAGTTTACGGGGCAGCATCTGTTCAGACACCTCTGTACCCTGACTCTCAGAGCTATGACTGAAGGACACACAAAGCTGGAAAGTATAAACCTTTCATATGTAGGCATGCACAATTAAAATATTTTAAGACTAAAGGATGATGTAGATCTTTGTGTTGTAGTGGCACGTCAAAACAAATGTTATCATTACAACTTCATTTATTTTTAATCCCATTGCGCTGTATAGTAGATTACTGTACTGTAGGAGGCAACACCACATAGCGTAATTTCTAGTGTGCTGTATTTAAAAAAAAAAAAATGCTTATCTGATTGCACAGGTTCACTTTAAAGCTTAAAGTGTAACTCCACTTTTGCTAAGAAAAAAAACATTCCTCTGTGGGTGATCAATGTACATTGCAGGGATTTTAACAAACTTTGTTGCAGATTCCTACCTTTTGTTATTCTGAAGTAATAGCTGTTTGTTTCTTTGTGTCCATGTAGAAAGTGAATCTAATGGGAGTGATTTTATAATTGTCAATTACCTGTTGCACTTGCAGGGTTCTAATAAGGGAAGTGGCAGGGTCTGCATCCCTTTAGATACGATTTCCCTTTGGGAGCATCTCACCCAAAATATGACTTGTATCTTGGTGCAGACTTCTGGGAAAATCAGTAAAGCACAAGCAGGAAAGTACATCCGGGGGGGGGGGGACATTCTGTAGACCATCTGTTTACAGAATGCCTCCAGGCTGCCATATTGCATTTAATTTTACATAAAATTACAGCACTGCAGATTGAAAAGGTAATTTTTATATCATTAGATTATAAAAAAACTTGTGCAGCAATTGTATATTTTATATATATATATATATATATATATAAATTTATTTTATTATTTGCTATTTGTTTTCCCACAAAAGTGGAGTTACCCTTTAATGCCAGTGTAGCGCTGGCTCCTGACGAGCACACGCTATGTGTTTTTCCAAGTTAATGTTCCTGAAACCACAGTTCGATTTTAGAGCTAATTATGCTAAATTATGGTCTCAGTATCAGTCTAGCTGGAATTGCACTGAGTTCTCCTTGGCTGCAGGTGTCCCTGTCATCTCCGGCAAGTATGACATTGCAGTTTGGCTGGGTGTATTGGATACCTTTCTTTTCTCAGGACCAGCCCAGTGGGAGTGTCATCCTGCTGTGGTTTCTGGGAGGTGGTATTTAAGGTGCTGAGATCACGTGTTTCGGTGTTCCGGTCCAGGAGATATCTTCTGTCTGTTTTGGTTCTGGTTCTCCTGACCGGCCCTCCTGGCCTGGGGTGCGGATCCATGCAATTTCAAGCCTCGGGGCTGGATAGCTCAAGGCGAAGCAACTGCAGGGACAGGCCTGAATGGATATCGGGGCCTAATTATCCAAGAGTGGTCCGGTGCCGTCTCGTCTCAGGAGAGGCCCAGCAACTGGAGAAGCATCCAGGGGAGGACTCTTCGGGAGAAGGCCATGCACAAGGCTGGTTTCTCTGAAGGAGCCTGGAGGCTCAGTTGAAGGACACTTTATGGATCTACACTCATACGGTATCACTGGACCGGCTGTGAGATACTGGTATTGTATGATAGCTCTCTAAATTTGTCTAAGTCCCTCAGTTACATTCATGTCTGTGGCAGAGGCTTTTATCAAGTGTTCTACATTCAAGTCTGTGGCAGAGACTTTGCTTTATCTAACACTTCACCGGCTGCTAGGCCTAGTGAGAGGAGGTCTATCCAGGGGTTGTGATAATCCAGCTGTGAAACAGTAATTATCTGGGTTAATTCTATAAGAGACTTCCTATCTTTGCAGTTCCAAAAGTACCTGAACTTCACCCTAACCCTCTAACCTACATTTAAGAGACTGTTTTATCTTTTGAATAAATAACCCAAAAAGGAATCTAAAGTGTCAGTTTCTACATTTCTTTGTGCCATCTACCACGGGAAACCCTAGACGGAGACGAGGTAAAGAAGGTAACGGTAAGCCCAATAAAACCAACAGCTCCTTCGGGGTCAGTGCTACACCAGCTTTAATATCTCATTAAATAGTTTGTCTGGGCCAAGCTATCCCAAGCTGTCCCAAACAAACTTATCCCTGTATATCAGCTTATTTACATATTCTAAACAATCAGTAAAATCACTTTAAAACAAGTCCTCATTTATCTCTCAGTCATTGTAAAGAAATACAATTTTACATTTTTTCATAATATGTTACATAAAGTTACATAGTTACAGAGTAGGTGAGGTTGAAAAAAGACACATGTTCATCAACCTGTGTGTGCGTTTATGTTAATAGTGCAATGTATACTCCTGTATGTTGTGATCATTAAAATACCTATCTAGTCAATTTTAGAAATTATCGATGCTCCCCGCTGAGACCACTGCTTGTGGAAGAGAATTCCACATCATTACCACTCTGTCAGTAAAGAACCCTCTATGCAGTTTAATGTTAAACCGCTTCTCTTCTAATTTTAGTGAATGACCGTGACCCTTTCACTGAAAAGTTTGTTCCCTATGCTAGGGTCACCAGTATGGTATTTTGTACATTAATATCATATCCCCTCTCAAGTGTCACCTCTCCAGAGAGAATAAGTTTAATGTTTGTATTCTTTCCCCATAGCTGAGATCCTCCGGTCCCTTAATTAGCTTTGTTGCCCTTCTCTGGACTCTCTCTCCAGTTACAGCACATCCTTCCTGAGGACTGGTGCCCAGAACTGGACACCATACTCCAGGTGCGGGGACCAGAGTCTTGTAGAGTGGGAGAATTATCGTTTTATCTCTGGAGTGAATCACATTTTTAATGCATCCCAACATTCTGTTGGCTTTGCTTGCAGCAGCTTGGCATTGTAATCCATTGCTGAGCCTGTCATCTACTAGGACCCCCAGGTCCCTTTCCATACTTCCATATTCGAGGTGTAACATGTTATAAATGCACAGGCCCCCCTACCTCCCCAATCCCTGCTGTCTGGGGTTCTTCTCCACCTGCTAGCTGTTAATTTTTTTTTTTTAAAGTGGCCATGCGGGGCTCCGCCTACCCTTCCGCGTCACTCATTCACAGCACTCTGTGAATGGAAAATTACAAGGTCAGGCAGCCTTTGCGGCTGTCGGTTTATAGTTTTCAATGAACTACCAAGGCGCTGCGAGCTATGAAAGACTCCATTGCTAAAGAAAAAGCATGTTGAAGCTCGTTTAAAGTTTGCTGCACAATATTTAGGCAAGCCTGTAAAAAAATACTGGGAGAATATAGTCTGGTCAGATGAGACCAAAACGTAACTCTTTGGATGCCATAATACACACCATATTTGGAGGTCAAATGGCACTGCACATCACCCCAAAAACACCCCCATACCAACAGTGAAGTTTGGAGGTGGAAACCATTGAGGGAAGGATTAATGGAAAATTGTACCTCCTTGATAAAAAATCTGCTGCCATCTACCAGGATAATGAAGATGAAACGAGAGTGGACATTTCAGCAAGTTAATGATCCCAAACACAAAGCCAAGGAAACTCTCAATTGGTTTCAAAGAGAAAATAAAGCTGCAAGAATGGCCCGACCAATCACCTGACTTGAATCCAATAGAAAACCTATGGAAAGAACTAAAGATCAGAGTTCATAGAAGAGGCCCAGGGAACCTTCACGATTTCAAGCCTGTGTGGAAGAATGGGCCAAAATCACACCTGAGCAATGCATGCGACTAATTTCTCCATACAGGAGGTGCCTTGAAGCTGTCACTGACAACAAAGGAGTTTGTACGAAGTATTAATTAAATCTCTTAGATTGTAAGCTCTAAGGAGCAGGGCCCTCTGATTTCGACTGTAATACATTTTTATTGTATTTGTTCTACCCTCAAGTTGTAAAGCACTGTGTAAACTGGTGGCGCTATATAAATCTTGTATAATATTAATAATGATTTCAGTTAGTGTGTTCAATACCTTTTCCCTGTGTCATTCCATTTTATTACACATAACTTCATTTCTGAACTTATTTGTTTTGGTTTCTTTATATGTAGGGATTGCATGGGTTGTTACCGATGTGGTGAAAATTTCATGTCAATAGCACCTTTAGAAATATATTTCCCTAGAAAAATGGTGACGTGTTTAATACTTTTTTTTATCTGCTGTATATAATTGTTCCAATTTTTGGGGCTTGTGAAAAAAAAAGTCTCTTTATATATATTTTTTACATTTAGTCGCATATATTGTATCATCTTATTAGATGTATGTTTTCATTTAGCGCCATTTTTTTGCTATTTTTAAACTGATACATAGGGGAGCTGTAATTTAGTAAAAAAAAAAGTGAATTTAGCCTGTAAGCCAATATTGAAAACAATAATATAAAACAACAGTCTATGAAAAATTTTAAAAATGTATTTAAAATAAAAAAATGTCCAAAAGTAGTTAAAAGTTTTTCTTAAATCTCAGTTAGGTATCCTGCAGTCTAATTTTTTCCATGAAAAGACCACAAACGATTTTGAATACATTATTCCCATAATTTGATATCAACAGATTGCACAACGCACATTAAGAAGATTGTTTATTTTGTTTTTCTCTTGCATATATTCTTAGAAAAGAAATGTGATAAACGAATGAAATAAAGGGCAAACAAAACATTGACTTCTTTGGCCCGGGGCATTTGTATAACACTGATTTAAAATGGCAAACATAACTTAAATGAGGTTGTAGAAATGAGAAAAGCAATAATTATAGCCATAACAAAGATCATGAGAGTGCAATGTGATCCGGTAGCACATGTCCAGTGCCTGTCTAGCTGCTGGTGATTTATCTAGACATCATTCACACACTGCAAACAATGCACATCAAAATAAACTGTATCCAAACAGCTCTATAAATATCATCAAAGCAATTTGAATGGCATTGTGGCACCATTAGTCATTAATTGAGACGGACACAAGTTTCAGTAGTGGAATATTCTTAAAGCTAAGGGGTTTTATAATTATTTTGATATGGGTCCCATTGCAAACAGTGGAATAGATCTTGATCTGAAGCAGTGCCCATGCAGAAAACATGCAGCACTGCTATACTATTGTTATTTAGCAGATATTGGGTACATTCTGCACACTTCCACTCCAGTTTTTGTAATCTGCTCTTACGTAAGAATTTGCTGGACTGCATGTGATATGTATTGATTATCTGTTGACTGGTTAATTAGCTACAGTACATGTGCCATGGGTTCCATGAGAATGTTAAGGAAAGTAAATCATATGGAAATACATTGAGAATTCCAGTACTACCAATATGAGTTACAGGCAAGCAAGATAATACAGGCAAGCAAGATAATACTACAGACCAATATGACCCAGTCCTGTAATACTGATATTGCCTTTCAGATTACAATCTCTTGACCTTGGCTAATGTACTTATGAAGGGCTTTCTTTAATGTCTGATGAGTATAACCAGAGAACAAGACAAATTATCAGAAGCAAATTGTGTTGTATTTACTAGAGAAAGTTATGCTGGAGGTTTTCTGATGTTTTCATGGGTCAGGTGTACTTTTATGGAATTCTAATAGTAGTGAAGAAAAGAAAAGAGCATTACATTTTTTTAAACAACAAATAATATATCTGTAAGGAGTAGTGCAGTGATGCAACCACAATTTATGGAAAGCGAATACTCATGTACCTGGAATAGCTTATGCAGCTGTAATAATATCTCCATATATGCCTTTTCCATCTTGCTGGAGAATATATATATATATATATATATATATATATATATATATATATATATATATATATCCTGTATATACAGTATATACCTGAAGACTTCATACAAACAGTTACTTGCAGAAGATGATACATGTGTGTAGCACCCCCCTGACCTCCAGAGGCGTTGTGGTGACCTCAGGGTCGGGTTGCTAGGTATGGTGTACTAGGTAGAAAAGATGGGCACAAGTCACTTTAATGCTTGAACGAAAATTTGTTTATTTATCACAACAAAAACGTGGGAGAGAGGGGTAAGGCACAGGACACCCTTAGTCAAATTAAACAGCAGATTAGCCTACCAGCATACTCATTAGACAAAAAGTAGAAAGGTAGACAACAGTACATAAAAATAGCCTTTAAGCTGGAACCAGCAATCTGTACCTTTGTTGCAACAGCTGTCTCTTATAGCAACTGGAAAAGGAACTCACAAGAAGGTGCAGGAATTCTCTGGATGGGGCTGTCTTGATGCTTTGCCAGACTCTCCATGAATCCCTGGTCCATGCAAGAATAATTTCTGGTACTTTATATCATGGCCCCTTCCTTCCTTCATGCCTCTAGACCAGTGTTTCTCAACTCCAGTCCTCAAGGCGCCAAAACAGGTCAGAGAAACTCCTACTGATTGGCTGAGAATTCACTACCTAGATTCACTGTAACTCTTCATACTAATGCCAAAGGTAACAGTGCCACCTACTGACAAAGGGGAAAAAAGACTGCTAAACCAGGCTTAGGAGAAAACCCAAATGATCACAAAAACTACAAATCAGCCAGGCTAGTTACAACCCAGCAAAGCAAAATTTACTAGCAGCCCTGTTTAAGACAAGGGGGCTATATGTGGAACTCATCCATCTACCATCCTCTTGAACTCCCTGCCCCGGTATATCTGATCAGCCCCTAACCTGTCCACCTTTAGAAAATCGCTGAAAACTCACTTATTCAGGGAAGCCTATCCCACGCCCACCTAACAATTGTGCCTGAGCCACCCCATCAAATTATCCCCCGCAGCTATTACCTTTTGTACCACCACCCCCTCCCTTTAGAATGTAAGCTCTACGAGCAGGGCCCTTTTGTCCCTTCTGTATTAAACTGTACTGTAATTGTGGTGCCCCCCCCCCCCCTCTACATTGTAAAGTGCTGCGTAAACTGTTGGCGCTATATAAATTGTGTATAATAATAATAATAACTCTGATTATAAAATGTACACATAGACAAGATACATCACTGAATGAGAAACTCCAGATAAAATACTTAAGCCAAAACCCTCAACTAAACATTTTTTTTCCTTTATATGTCTTTATTTATTTATTAAATTTTCATCATTACATACTATAAGGGGGCTACTTATAATGATATACCATTTTGATAGGGGTTGAAATAAATATGCTTAACTTTCAGCTTTTAAACAAAGCTGGTGTAAGTATATTTCTTAGAAAAACGGTTTGACCAGTGTTGACATATCAGCAGGACGCAGCTGTTATGTGGTTTTCTAACTCTGTACTTCACCAGAGGATATGGAGTGACTTAGGAGTTTTCTTGTGGTCAAATCAGCAGGTGTGTACAGTTAACAGAACTAACTGTCATACTCTAAACTTTGCCTTATATTTCCTGTTGCAAGCTAACCACCAGCACGTGACTGACCTTTGCCCCATATTCCATATTTCAACTGAAGACTGTCACGTGACAAGAAGTTGTTAATGTATGCACATGTGTATAAGTCTGATTGGTTTTTGGGAAAGCTGTCCCCTCCCTCTGCATTTCCCATAAAAGAGGAACGTATTGTCTATTAAATTTTGTAACCATTTCCACTTACAAACCCGTGTATGTGTATATGTGTTAACCACCGGTGAACTGGGACCTCCGCTCCTACCATCTCTGGCCTAGGCATTTAGAATACAAGAAGAAAGACGTGTACCTTACAACTGGTGTCAGAAGTGGGATGTCTTGTGACAGGTAAGTGATTTTGCCCTTTTTTACCTTTTAAGGTGAATGGGTGTAAATGCTTACGCTGTCCAGATAATCGCCACGAATTTAGTTTAAAGAGGTTGTTGTGCCTTCGCGGAGGACTAGGCTGGTCCCCCGGGAGGTTAAAAGGACACGCAGGTAGTTACGTAGGTTATTTGGCTATTTAAAGAGAGTCTGACTAGGTTGGTCTGACTATAAAAAAACTATTGTAAAAGAGATTATTATTTTAATCACCGGGAAGTAGCAGATTACGCCCGTGATAAAGGTTTGGTTGAGCGGACGCCATTAAGTTTTTTGAGAAACAAAAGTGCACTATAAAATTGAACAAATGTATGGTTTATAATGATCATTTAAAATAATTCTGTTCATAAGATTTACAGTATAAGACCTATAGAAATAAGTATAAAGTTTTGTTTAAGATATATATATATATATATGTATATGTGAGACTTCTTTTTCCACAGAACAGCGTAAGTACCTAAAAATTTTAAAGAATTGTATGTTGTATAAAGTATAAGAGTTAAATGACTTCTGAATATGCAGAACCTGATTGTAGTGATATAGTTCCACCTTGTCCACATTGTACTATAGGATTACTGTTTTTTTTAAAATAGAAAATAGGTGGGTTCTATTAACCAATAGACCAGGGGGCTATTCTTGTAGATTAGGGGTAAGAGGAATATATCCCGCCACAAAGAAAGGAACCATAAATCGAGTACTAAGGGTAAACCTTCACAGTCCCATTAGTCCATCTGATTTGACGGACCAAGCAGACTACCCAATTGTTCGACAACAAGTGATTACCCAAACGAGTTGTTATCACTTGTGCCCACATACTAGTCATACTCTGCACACTTTGTTAGATGGGGAATTCTGTGGACTCAGGAGAGCCTGGTCCTCGCCTACAATTATATCCCTCACTAGAACCTCATGTCCTCGCAAGTATGGTATATGGTGTAGCAAGTGATGATCAGATAGCTGAATGGGAAAGAGATGGCAGAATAAAAAGAGAAAGTGAAAGAATAGAAGCTGAAAGTATCAGAGAAAAAGAAAGGCAAAGAAACCTAACCCCTAAAGAGAAACAGTATGAGAAAGAGAAAGAACAGTTTGAATTAGACAGACTGGAAGCAGAGGAACGGATATATAAACAAAGGGAGGAACTAGAACAGTATAAGAAAGCTCTTGAAAAGAAGGCAGAGGAATTAAAGAAAGCTGAGGAGTCCATTATTTCACAACCCTCTACGGCCACACGTAGCCAAACTAAAAGAAAGGAAGAAGTTCCTCCCAAAGGGGAAAAATCCGGGGACATTACACAAACAGAGAGCCCCTTAATAGGTTCTGACAATGCCTCAGAAGAGGAGGAAATGTGTAATATTAAAGCACCTTTAATGCATATTGGTACGACTCAGGTACACATTCCCTTGCCCCTGGGAACCCTTTCTAAAATAAAGGAGTTATGCCCAAATCCAAAGAAAAGCCCCCGAGAAGCAGCTGCCTTTTTGGCAAAATACAGTATTGGGTCAAGCTTAGATAAAGAGGATGTCCAAGGCATACTTAGTATAATAGACCCTGACAGCCCCGAAGAAACCCCTGTAGACACTCTATGGGCAGCCCACGTCCAAGGTTTAAATGACTGGACTTCCTTTTGGAAGGGTATAGGTAGTCACTGGTCAACCTTATACAAAGGTTCATCAGCTCTGCAAGAGTTAATTCTAGCCAAGCAAGGACCTAAAGAGAAATTCTTTGACTTTTGTACCAGAGTCTACCATTTATGGAAAGCGGTAGATAAACCCTCAGCACAAATTTTTACAACCACAGTTATGTCTGGTGGTGACCCTAAAGTTACCCAGCTCCTTAAATTTACAAATCCAAAATGGACTGAACAAACGCCCGAAGATTTTATGAAGGATGCAAGATCCAGAGAATGCTCTGGAGTCTTTGAACAGAAAGGGGGAATTTTTACTTCCATTGGCATGGGGCCAGAGACAGTGTCCCCTGTTCCCCTTATGACCATGCAACCGTATCCTGATCCAGCTGCTATATACCCCCCGGACCAGGGCTGTTATAATTGTGGCCTACAAGGTCATTGGAAATCTCAGTGTCCCTATAGGATAGGACAGAATAGGGGTAGGGGTAGGGGAAGAGGAAGAGGATTTTACCCCCCGACCCAGTTCCCACGTTACCCACCCTATCAGGGTCCTCGCCAGCCACAACAATATCCTTCTCAACAACAACAAATGCCACCTCAGCCTCCTAATGGACCACCACCTTTTGTCCCTAACACTCCCCGGATCCCTATGCAGTGGCCATCAAACCGCCAGCAGCCAAACCCCCAATAGGGATGCCTAGAGTATGTCCCTTCCCTCAGTCTAGTGTGTTATAACCTTTCATGGAAGAGTCTTCCCCAAGTTGTATTAAATGTTGATGGGCAGCGTGTCTGTTTCTTGATTGACACGGGCGCCTCATCAAGTTCAGTGAATAATGTAATTTTTGACACACCACAATGTACTGAGGGAAACTCTATTGGTATAAATGGGACCCCTGTTACCCATCCCATCACTCCACCATTACCTGTAACCACTCCCGAGGGGCAACATTTGTGCGATCAGTCTTTTGCTGTGTTGGCCTCCTGTCCTGTATCCCTTATGGGAAGGGACCTGTTGTCCAGTCTAAATATCACTATTAAATTTGACAAAGAAGGGTCACTAACTGCAAGTTCCCCTTTCTGTGACCTGACTGGTCCTAAACGACACACACATAAAGGATTCTTTATGTTACTGCCCGCCACTTTAGAGACTCACAAGATCTGGGCAGAAAACAAAGGTAGCGTAGGATTTATCAACTGCACACCCTACACTCCCCAATTACGTCCAGATGCACAGCCACAATACCACAAACAGTATCCCTTGCCCCCAGAGAAAACCAATGGAATTGCACCACAGATTGAAGAATACATACGCTTAGGCATTTTGAAACCAGTAATCAGCCCCTGGAACACGCCCATTTACCCCGTAAAAAAGACCAGTGGCGAATGGAGGCTAGTCCAAGATCTAAGGGCAGATAATAAACAAGTACTACCCCTCCCGCCCTTGGTATCTGATATAACATTCATTTTTTCATGCATACCTGCAGATTCCCTATGCTACACAGTGATTGATTTGGCAAACGCTTTTGAACTCCCCCTGCCCCGGTATATAATTGTATCCTAATTTTATCCTACCTCCATGGCCCAGGACACATAGGACTGATCAGCCCCTAACCTGTCCACCCCAGAGTGCAGGAGTAGTAGAGAGAATGAACAGGAACATCAAAGACAAATTTAGAAAATCGCTGAAAATTAAGCAGCTGGCTCACAGGAAAAGAATTGGACCAATCTACTCCGGACCGTGGAAGGTGGAAAAGGTATCTCACTTATTCCTGGAAACTAAACAGGGAAGCCTATCCCCCTCACTTTTCAAATCATAGGCGCCCACCTAACAATTGTGCCTGAGCCACCCCCTGTATCATCAAATTCTCCCATGGCTCAGCTTCTGGCTACCCTTACACTATCTGGTTTGTCCCCCACGCCCTTTAGCAGCTATTACCTTTTGTACCACCTCACCCCCTCCCCTTTAGAATGTAAGCTCTACGAGCAGGGCCCTTTTGTCCCTTCTGTATTAAAAATATACTGTTACATCACTGGAATGTAAAGTGCTGCGTAAACTGTTGGCGCAGTATAATAATAATAATAACTATAAAATGCCAAAACACACCTCTAAAATACTTAAGCCAAAACCCTCAACTAAACATTTTTTTTCCTTTATATTTCTTTATTTATTTATAAAATTTTCATCATTACATACCAAATTATATTCTTATTGGAAAATATAGCATATATCTCAGTATTAAACTAATACAAAATTTCCTTATTTCCAAAACACCACATAAGGTCAATCTAAAGCAAATTCTGAAATTGTATTTTTTCTTACACATATCATCTATACAACATAATATGTATTATAAACATCTGCAAATAACAACAGATACACAAACATACAAAAACAATAAAAAAAACACAAATAAATAAATCAAGCGACTAATCCAATATTCGCATGATGTACTGAGCTATATACCTATGTCTATGAGAAAAGTTACTACTGCAGGCGGATTATTTCACTCATTTCTTATCTACCCACTGGTATGGCCTTTCATCCCCATTTCCTTCTGAAACCATACTTACTATCCTAAACTACAATTGACCACCCTACAAAGGAACAACAAAAGCCAATGATGGGGCCAACCCTGGACACAGTTTGTTTAAGTTATTAGGTATGCCCCTAGTACAATAGATTTGTTGTTCCTTCAGAAGGTTATCATTTACTTAGAAGACGCCATTCTTCAAATGAGGGTATACTCGGAGACATCCATTTTAGGGCAATCAACTTTCATGCTATAAATAATAGTCTACTAACTGATATCAAAATCTCAATGGGAAAAAGATCTTCATCGAGATAACCAAATAAGCATGTCTTAGGATCCATATTGATATGAGTATAAAAGACATCATTAATTGTAGTCACCACCTCTCGCCAATATCTAATTTTTCTAGATTTTTGGCACCGTGGACCGTGGAATCATGCCAGCCCCACTTAAATAACTTAACTGGTTTTCTTTATACCCTATATATTATGAATAATTGAGACGAACATTGTGCAGGTGATAATGAAACGAATTGCGCCCTTTCCAAAATTGTTTGCCAGACATCATCTGAAATATCCTCTAGGTCTATCTCCCACCTTCTTCTACCCAGGCTGACACCATTATCTTGATATGGCCTTATAAGTTGGCCGTATAAAGATGAATTAATGCCTTTTTTCTCAGTCGCCACTGCTATTGAAGTTAAGTGTGGCATTGATCTTATCTTTTCCCCTTTAAACGGAGACTGTGCCACGTGACGTGATTGTAGATATTTAAAAAAGTCACGATGAGGCAATTGAAAAGATTCTTGCAAATCCTGAAAGGAGCGTAGTACGTTATGTGAAGCCCCTGGGAACACCAACGCTCGAATCCCTCCAATTTACATAGTTCTTTATAATGCCTATTCCCCCAAAGTGGAGAGTACTCCGGTGCCCCTTCAAATTTCATTATACTCCTCATTTCCTGCCAGACCCTATTTATAAGTGTCATTGTTTGGACCTTTACAGGTATAAGCGAAAGCTCCAGATTCCAGCTGAGCCAGAAGATTGTAACATGAACAATTACTTAACAACAGGGCCTGTATAGGGTCTTCCCAATTCACAACTCCCCTACCAGCAAAATGCCGAAGTTGGGAGGCTATGAAATAAAGTCTCGGCTGAGGCACCGCCAATCTGCCTCCATCCCAAACTCACTGGAGAATTGATAGCTTAATCCTTGGGTTTTTTCCTTTCCATAATAGCCTTCAAAATAATGATTCTATTTTTTTGAACCATTTAAGAGGTATCCATATCAGTGAATTGTGAAGGACATATAATAATTGAGGGGCCCAAATCATTTTTATAAGGTTTGCTCAGCCACCACCGATAACAGCATCTTGATCCACGCCATGCTCTTAAGTTGGAATTTAGTGAGAATAGGAGACAAATTATATATTAGGTAATCTTCTACCCTAGAATGTATCCATATTCCAAAATATTTAAACGATGAAACAATTTGCTGAGCCTCTTAATAGGAACAAACTGGGATTATCTAAGGGAAGTATAAACAGATATATCCCAATTACAGTAATAGCATATCCAGAGAACGAACCAAAATTTTGTATAAGTGACATTAAAGAGTTATCCATATCCTCAAGAAACAACAAAGCGTCATCTGCATACAATGAGATTTTTTCATTTCTTAGTTCATAGTTCATAGTTCATAGTTAGTAAGGTCGAATAAAGACACCAGTCCATCCAGTTCAACCTGAGCGAGTGTCTACAACTGTCCCTATCCCTATACATTGCACACTCACATCGGTCCCTACCCTCAAGGAGCCCACAATCCAAGGTCCCCATTCATATACTAGGGCCAATTTTTTTGACAGAAGCCAATTAACCTACCTGCATGTCTTTGGATTGTGGGAGGAAACCGGAGTACCCGGAGGAAACCCAGGCAGGCACAGGGAGAACATGCAAACTCCAGGCAGGTAGTGTCGTGGTTGGGATTTGAACCAGCGACCCTTCTTACTGCTAGGTGAGAGTGCTAACCACTACACCACTGTGCCGCCTTATTCCTCTAATAAATCTACAAATAGATTCCGATTGTCGAACGGCTTCAGGGCCAGTGCAAATATCAGAGGAGACAGGGGACACCCCTGTCTAGTACCTTTATATAATGAAAAGAATTCTGAAACCGAACCATTTATTTGCTTAACCCAATGTATAAATCTATCGCCAAGGCCAAACAAACCTGTTACCTTCCACAGACATGTCCACTCAACGCTATTGAAAGCCTTCGCAGCGTCGAGTGACAAAATTGCTCTCCTCCCAGGGTTATCAGATGGTATTTGCATATTTAAAAAAAACCTCCTTAAATTAATAGCTGTAGACCTTGTAGGGATAAAACCAGACTGATCTGTATGAATCAAGCCCTGCGGTAAGATTCCAAGGGTCCTTTCCTGGTTTTGGTAACACAATGATACAGGCATTTTTCATAGAGTCTGGAAGCTTAAATGATTCTAAAGCCTGGTTAAGGACTTTTAACAGTTCTGGAAGCAAGACATCTTCATATTGTTCATACACTTCTGATGGTAAACCGTCAGTACCCGGGGCCATTTGGGCAATCTGCCATTGCCTTGACAAGTTCCCCTAATGTCAGAGGGACATTAAGTTCCTGTCTAGAAATTACAGAAAGAGAGGGGTTTTAATGGGTCTAAGAATTCAATACAGTGGAAGTAAACCCTTTTTTTTTTATGTCATAATGTAGCGTATACAATTTCCTATCATTTGAGCCCAGTCTTGCCACAAAGAGTTAATCCAGCTCTGAGCAATCCTCTTTTATTGTTAATCTTGACAAACAGAGAAAAACTTTATCAAATCCCCCCCCCCCCTTGCTGTGAGTGACAGGTGATTTACATATCTCGTGCACTAGCCTAAGAGATATGCATTATTTTTTAATTCCCTCTCACTCCTTTCTTCTGCTGCTCTGCCAGGATTGGATGTTCCACACCTTAGCATAATTGGGCATGCTGCAGTCAGGATGCCTGTGGCCAATTATGGCTCAAGGGGTTTAGTACACGCCCCACACTATATAAGGCCGCCTGCGCGGCGGCCCTGCGTAGTGTGTTGCGGCTCATAGAGAGAAAGAGAGAGACAGAGACAGTGTCTTAATTTCCTTTGAAGCTATTGCAGTTACAGTCAGTATATTGTGCCACCTGCACAGTGTACGCCTGAAGCTACCCCAATTGCTGGTGTTGTTCTGGTCCTATACCACAGGCAGCTGCAGCAGTTACAGTCGGTGTATTGTGCCACCTCCACACTGTACACCTGAAGCTACCCCAATTGCTGGTGTTGTTCTGGTCCTATACCACAGGCAGCTGCAGCAGTTACAGTCGGTGTATTGTGCCACCTCCACACTGTACACCTGAAGCTACCCCAATTGCTGGTGTTGTTCTGGTCCTATACCACAGGCAGCTGCAGCAGTTACAGTCAGTGTATTGTGCCACCTGCACAGTGTACACCTGAAGCTACCCCAAATTCTCGTGTTGTTCTGGTCCTATACCACAGGCAGCTGTAGCGGTTACAGTCAGTGTATTGTGCCACCTGCACAGTGTACACCTGAAGCTACCCCAATTGCCCGTGTTGTTCTGTTCCTATACCACAGGCAGCTGTAGCAGTTACAGTCTGTGTATTGTGCCACCTGCACAGTGTACACACCTGAAGCTACCACAATTGCTGTTGTTCTGCGTATCCTATCTGTAGGCAGCTGTAGCAGTTACAGTCGGTGTATTGTGCTACCTGCACAGTGTACACCTGAAGCTACCCCAATTACTTGTGTTGTTCTGGTCCTATACCACAGGCAGCTGTAGCGGTTACAGTTAGTGTATTGTGCCACCTGCACAGTGTACACCTGAAGCTACCCCAATTGCTCGTGTTGTTCTGTTCCTATACCACAGGCAGCTGTAGCAGTTGCAGTCGGTGTATTGTGCCACCTGCAAAGTGTACACACCTGAAACTTCCCCAATTGCTGTTGTTCTGCGCATCCTATCCGTAGGCAGCTGTAGCCGTTACAGTCAGTATATTGTGCCACCTGCACAGTGTACACCTGAAGCTACCCCAATTGCTGGTGTTGTTCTGGTCCTATACCACAGGCAGCTGCAGCAATTACAGTCGGTGTATTGTGCCACCTGCACAGTGTACGCCTGAAGCTACCCCAATTGCTGGTGTTGTTCTGGTCCTATACCACAGGCAGCTGCAGCAGTTACAGTCGGTGTATTGTGCCACCTCCACACTGTACACCTGAAGCTACCCCAATTGCTGGTGTTGTTCTGGTCCTATATCAAAGGCAGCTGCAGCAGTTACAGTCGGTGTATTGTGCCACCTGCACAGTGTACACCTGAAGCTACCCCAATTGCTCGTGTTGTTCTGGTCCTATACCACAGGCAGCTGTAGCGGTTACAGTCGGTGTATTGTGCCACCTGCACAGTGTACACCTGAAGCTACCCCAATTGCCCGTGTTGTTCTGTTCCTATACCACAGGCAGCTGTAGCGGTTATAGTCTGTGTATTGTGCCACCTGCACAGTGTACACACCTGAAGCTACCACAATTTCTGTTGTTCTGCGCATCCTATCTGTAGGCAGCTGTAGCAGTTACAGTCGGTGTATTGTGCCACCTGTACAGTGTACACCTGAAGCTACCCCAATTACTTGTGTTGTTCTGGTCCTATACCACAGGCAGCTGTATCGGTTACAGTTAGTGTATTGTGCCACCTGCACAGTGTACACCTGAAGCTACCCCAATTGCTCGTGTTGTTCTGTTCCTATACCACAGGCAGCTGTAGCAGTTGCAGTCGGTGTATTGTGCCACCTGCAAAGTGTACACACCTGAAACTTCCCCAATTGCTATTGTTCTGCGCATCCTATCCGTAGGCAGCTGTAGCCGTTACAGTCAGTGTATTGTGACACCTGCACAGTGTACATCTGAAGCTACCCCAATTGCTTGTGTTGTTCTGTTCCTAAACCACCGGCAGCTGTAGCAGTTACAGTCAGTGTATTGTGCCACCTGCACAGTGTACACACCTGAAGCTACCTCAATTGCTGTTTTTCTGTGCATTCTATCCGTAGGCAGCTGTAGCATATACAGTCGGTGTATTGTGCCACCTGCACAGTGTACACACCTGAAGCTACCCCAATTGCTGTTGTTCTGCGCATCTTATCCATAGGCAGCTGTAGCAGTTACAGTCAGTGTATTGTGCCACCTGCATAGTGTACACACCTGAAGCTACCACAATTGCTGTTGTTCTGCGCATCCTATCCGTAGGCAGATGTAGCAGTTACAGTCGGTGTATTGTGCCATCTGCACAGTGTACACCTGAAGCTACCCCAATTGCTTGTGTTGTTCTGGTCCTATACCAAAGGCAGCTGTAGCGGTTACAGTCGGTGTATTGTGCCACCTGCACAGTGTACACCTGAAGCTACCCCAATTGCTTGTGTTGTTCTGGTCCTATACCACAAGCAGCTGTAGTGGTTACAGTTGGTGTATTGTGTCACCTGCACAGTGTACACCTGAAGCTACCCCAATTGCCGTGTTGTTCTGTTCCTATACCACAGGCAGCTGTAGCAGTTACAGTCTGTGTATTGTGTCACCTGCACAGTGTACACACCTGAAGCTACCACAATTGCTGTTGTTCTGCGCATCCTATCTGTAGGCAGCTGTAGCAGTTACAGTCGGTGTATTGTGCCATCTGCACAGTGTACACCTGAAGCTACCCCAATTACTTGTGTTGTTCTGGTCCTATACCACAGGCAGCTGTAGCGGTTACAGTTAGTGTATTGTGCCACCTGCACAGTGTACATCTGAAGCTACCCCAATTGCTTGTGTTGTTCTGTTCCTATACCACAGGCAGCTGTAGCAGTTGCAGTCGGTGTATTGTGCCACCTCCACACTGTACACCTGAAGCTACCCCAATTGCTGGTGTTGTTCTGGTCCTATACCAAAGGCAGCTGCAGCAGTTACAGTCGGTGTATTGTGCCACCTGCACAGTGTACACCTGAAGCTACCCCAATTGCTCGTGTTGTTCTGGTCCTATACCACAGGCAGCTGTAGCGGTTACAGTCGGTGTATTGTGCCACCTGCACAGTGTACACCTGAAGCTACCCCAATTGCCCGTGTTGTTCTGTTCCTATACCACAGGCAGCTGTAGCGGTTATAGTCTGTGTATTGTGCCACCTGCACAGTGTACACACCTGAAGCTACCACAATTTCTGTTGTTCTGCGCATCCAATCTGTAGGCAGCTGTAGCAGTTACAGTCGGTGTATTGTGCCACCTGTACAGTGTACACCTGAAGCTACCCCAATTACTTGTGTTGTTCTGGTCCTATACCACAGGCAGCTGTATCGGTTACAGTTAGTGTATTGTGCCACCTGCACAGTGTACACCTGAAGCTACCCCAATTGCTCGTGTTGTTCTGTTCCTATACCACAGGCAGCTGTAGCAGTTGCAGTCGGTGTATTGTGCCACCTGCAAAGTGTACACACCTGAAACTTCCCCAATTGCTATTGTTCTGCGCATCCTATCCGTAGGCAGCTGTAGCCGTTACAGTCAGTGTATTGTGACACCTGCACAGTGTACATCTGAAGCTACCCCAATTGCTCGTGTTGTTCTGTTCCTAAACCACCGGCAGCTGTAGCAGTTACAGTCAGTGTATTGTGCCACCTGCACAGTGTACACACCTGAAGCTACCTCAATTGCTGTTTTTCTGTGCATTCTATCCGTAGGCAGCTGTAGCATATACAGTCGGTGTATTGTGCCACCTGCACAGTGTACACACCTGAAGCTACCCCAATTGCTGTTGTTCTGCGCATCTTATCCATAGGCAGCTGTAGCAGTTACAGTCAGTGTATTGTGCCACCTGCACAGTGTACACACCTGAAGCTACCACAATTGCTGTTGTTCTGCGCATCCTATCCGTAGGCAGATGTAGCAGTTACAGTCGGTGTATTGTGCCATCTGCACAGTGTACACCTGAAGCTACCCCAATTGCTTGTGTTGTTCTGGTCCTATACCAAAGGCAGCTGTAGCGGTTACAGTCGGTGTATTGTGCCACCTGCACAGTGTACACCTGAAGCTACCCCAATTGCTTGTGTTGTTCTGGTCCTATACCACAAGCAGCTGTAGTGGTTACAGTTGGTGTATTGTGTCACCTGCACAGTGTACACCTGAAGCTACCCCAATTGCCGTGTTGTTCTGTTCCTATACCACAGGCAGCTGTAGCAGTTACAGTCTGTGTATTGTGTCACCTGCACAGTGTACACACCTGAAGCTACCACAATTGCTGTTGTTCTGCGCATCCTATCTGTAGGCAGCTGTAGCAGTTACAGTCGGTGTATTGTGCCATCTGCACAGTGTACACCTGAAGCTACCCCAATTACTTGTGTTGTTCTGGTCCTATACCACAGGCAGCTGTAGCGGTTACAGTTAGTGTATTGTGCCACCTGCACAGTGTACATCTGAAGCTACCCCAATTGCTTGTGTTGTTCTGTTCCTATACCACAGGCAGCTGTAGCAGTTGCAGTCGGTGTATTGTGCCACCTGCAAGGTGTACACACCTGAAGCTACCTCAATTGCTGTTGTTCTGTGCATCCTATCCGTAGGCAGCTGTAGCATATACAGTCGGTGTATTGTGCCACCTGCACAGTGTACACACCTGAAGCTACCCCAATTACTGTTGTTCTGCGCATCTTATCCATAGTCAGCTGTAGCAGTTACAGTCGGTGTATTGTGCCACCTGCACAGTGTACACACCTGAAGCTACCACAATTGCTGTTGTTCTGCGCATCCTATCCGTAGGCAGCTGTAGCAGTTACAGTCGGTGTATTGTGCCATCTGCACAGTGTACACCTGAAGCTACCCCAATTGCCCGTGTTGTTCTGGTCCTATACCACAGGCAGCTGTAGCGGTTACAGTCGGTGTATTGTGCCACCTGCACAGTGTACACCTGAAGCTACCCCAATTGCTTGTGTTGTTCTGGTCCTATACCACAAGCAGCTGTAGTGGTTACAGTTGGTGTATTGTGTCACCTGCACAGTGTACACCTGAAGCTACCCCAATTGCCCGTGTTGTTCTGTTCCTATACCACAGGCAGCTGTAGCAGTTACAGTCTGTGTATTGTGTCACCTGCACAGTGTACACACCTGAAGCTACCACAATTGCTGTTGTTCTGCGCATCCTATCTGTAGGCAGCTGTAGCAGTTACAGTCGGTGTATTGTGCCACCTGCACAGTGTACACCTGAAGCTACCCCAATTACTTGTGTTGTTCTGGTCCTATACCACAGGCAGCTGTAGCGGTTACAGTTAGTGTATTGTGCCACCTGCACAGTGTACACCTGAAGCTACCCCAATTGCTTGTGTTGTTCTGTTCCTATACCACAGGCAGCTGTAGCAGTTGCAGTCGGTGTATTGTGCCACCTGCAAAGTGTACACACCTGAAACTTCCCCAATTGCTGTTGTTCTGCGCATCCTATCCGTAGGCAGCTGTAGCCGTTACAGTCAGTATATTGTGCCACCTGCACAGTGTACGCCTGAAGCTACCCCAATTGCTGGTGTTGTTCTGGTCCTATACCACAGGCAGCTGCAGCAGTTACAGTCGGTGTATTGTGCCACCTCCACACTGTACACCTGAAGCTACCCCAATTGCTGGTGTTGTTCTGGTCCTATACCAAAGGCAGCTGCAGCAGTTACAGTCGGTGTATTGTGCCACCTGCACAGTGTACACCTGAAGCTACCTCAATTGCTCGTGTTGTTCTGGTCCTATACCACAGGCAGCTGTAGCGGTTACAGTCGGTGTATTGTGCCACCTGCACAGTGTACACCTGAAGCTACCCCAATTGCCCGTGTTGTTCTGTTCCTATACCACAGGCAGCTGTAGCGGTTATAGTCTGTGTATTGTGCCACCTGCACAGTGTACACACCTGAAGCTACCACAATTGCTGTTGTTCTGCGCATCCTATCTGTAGGCAGCTGTAGCAGTTACAGTCGGTGTATTGTGCCACCTGCACAGTGTACACCTGAGGCTACCCCAATTACTTGTGTTGTTCTGGTCCTATACCACAGGCAGCTGTAGCGGTTACAGTTAGTGTATTTTGCCACCTGCACAGTGTACACCTGAAGCTACCCCAATTGCTCGTGTTGTTCTGTTCCTATACCACAGGCAGCAGTAGCAGTTGCAGTCGGTGTATTGTGCCACCTGCAAAGTGTACACACCTGAAACTTCCCCAATTGCTATTGTTCTGCGCATCCTATCCGTAGGCAGCTGTAGCCGTTACAGTCAGTGTATTGTGACACCTGCACAGTGTACATCTGAAGCTACCCCAATTGCCCGTGTTGTTCTGTTCCTAAACCACCGGCAGCTGTAGCAGTTACAGTCAGTGTATTGTGCCACCTGCACAGTGTACACACCTGAAGCTACCTCAATTGCTGTTGTTCTGTGCATCCTATCCGTAGGCAGCTGTAGCATATACAGTCGGTGTATTGTGCCACCTGCACAGTGTACACACCTGAAGCTACCCCAATTGCTGTTGTTCTGCGCATCTTATCCATAGGCAGCTGTAGCAGTTACAGTCGGTGTATTGTGCCACCTGCATAGTGTACACACCTGAAGCTACCACAATTGCTGTTATTCTGCGCATCCTATCCGTAGGCAGATGTAGCAGTTACAGTTGGTGTATTGTGCCATCTGCACAGTGTACACCTGAAGCTACCCCAATTGCTTGTGTTGTTCTGGTCCTATACCAAAGGCAGCTGTAGCGGTTACAGTCGGTGTATTGTGCCACCTGCACAGTGTACACCTGAAGCTACCCCAATTGCTTGTGTTGTTCTGGTCCTATACCACAAGCAGCTGTAGTGGTTACAGTTGGTGTATTGTGTCACCTGCACAGTGTACACCTGAAGCTACCCCAATTGCTGTGTTGTTCTGTTCCTATACCACAGGCAGCTGTAGCAGTTACAGTCTGTGTATTGTGTCACCTGCACAGTGTACACACCTGAAGCTACCACAATTGCTGTTGTTCTGCGCATCCTATCTGTAGGCAGCTGTAGCAGTTACAGTCGGTGTATTGTGCCACCTGCACAGTGTACACCTGAAGCTACCCCAATTACTTGTGTTGTTCTGGTCCTATACCACAGGCAGCTGTAGCGGTTACAGTTAGTGTATTGTGCCACCTGCACAGTGTACACCTGAAGCTACCCCAATTGCTTGTGTTGTTCTGTTCCTATACCACAGGCAGCTGTAGCAGTTGCAGTCGGTGTATTGTGCCACCTGCAAGGTGTACACACCTGAAACTTCCCCAATTGCTGTTGTTCTGTGCATCCTATCCGTAGGCAGCTGTAGCCATTACAGTCAGTGTATTGTGACACCTGCACAGTGTACATCTGAAGCTACCCCAATTGCTCGTGTTGTTCTGTTCCTATACCACCGGCAGCTGTAGCAGTTACAGTCAGTGTATTGTGCCACCTGCACAGTGTACACACCTGAAGCTACCTCAATTGCTGTTGTTCTGTGCATCCTATCCGTAGGCAGCTGTAGCATATACAGTCGGTGTATTGTGCCACCTGCACAGTGTACACACCTGAAGCTACCCCAATTACTGTTGTTCTGCGCATCTTATCCATAGGCAGCTGTAGCAGTTACAGTCGGTGTATTGTGCCACCTGCACAGTGTACACACCTGAAGCTACCACAATTGCTGTTGTTCTGCGCATCCTATCTGTAGGCAGCTGTAGCAGTTACAGTCGGTGTATTCTGCCATCTGCACAGTGTACACCTGAAGCTACCCCAATTGCTGGTGTTGTTCTGGTCCTATACCACAGGCAGCTGTAGCGGTTACAGTCGGTGTATTGTGCCACCTGCACAGTGTACACCTGAAGCTACCCCAATTGCTTGTGTTGTTCTGGTCCTATACCACAGGCAGCTGTAGTGGTTACAGTTGGTGTATTGTGCCACCTGCACAGTGTACACCTGAAGCTACCCCAATTGCCCGTGTTGTTCTGTTCCTATGCCACAGGCAGCTGTAGCAGTTAGTCTGTGTATTGTGTCACCTGCACAGTGCACACACCTGAAGCTACCACAATTGCTGTTGTTCTGCGCATCCTATCTGTAGGCAGCTGTAGCAGTTACAGTCGGTGTATTGTGCCACCTGCACAGTGTACACCTGAAGCTACCCCAATTACTTGTGTTGTTCTGGTCCTATACCACAGGCAGCTGTAGCGGTTACAGTTAGTGTATTGTGCCACCTGCACAGTGTACACCTGAAGCTACCCCAATTGCTTGTGTTGTTCTGTTCCTATACCACAGGCAGCTGTAGCAGTTGCAGTCGGTGTATTGTGCCACCTGCAAGGTGTACACACCTGAAACTTCCCCAATTGCTGTTGTTCTGTGCATCCTATCCGTAGGCAGCTGTAGCCATTACAGTCAGTGTATTGTGACACCTGCACAGTGTACATCTGAAGCTACCCCAATTGCTCGTGTTGTTCTGTTCCTATACCACCGGCAGCTGTAGCAGTTACAGTCGGTGTATTGTGCCACCTGCACAGTGTACACACCTGAAGCTACCTCAATTGCTGTTGTTCTGTGCATCCTATCCGTAGGCAGCTGTAGCATATGCAGTTGGTGTATTGTGGCATCTGCACAGTGTACACACCTGAAGCTACCCGAATTGCTGTTGTTCTGCGCATCTTATCCATAGGCAGCTGTAGCAGTTACAGTTGGTGTATTGTGCCACCTGCACAGTGTACACACCTGAAGCTACCACAATTGCTGTTGTTCTGCGCATCCTATCCATAGGCAGCTGTAGCAGTTACAGTCGGTGTATTGTGCCACCTGCACAGTGTACACCTGAAGCTACCCCAATTGCTTGTGTTGTTCTGGTCCTATACCACAGGCAGCTGTAGCGGTTACAGTCGGTGTATTGTGCCACCTGCACAGTGTACACCTGAAGCTACCCCAATTGCTTGTGTTGTTCTGGTCCTATACCACAGGCAGCTGTAGCAGTTACAGTCGGTGTATTGTGCCACCTGCACAGTGTACACACCTGAAGCTACCACAATTGCTGTTGTTCTGCGCATCCTATCCATAGGCAGCTGTAGCAGTTACAGTCGGTGTATTGTGCCACCTGCACAGTGTACACCTGAAGCTACCCCAATTGCTTGTGTTGTTCTGTCCCTATACCACAGGCAGCTGCAGCAGTTACAGTTGGTGTATTGTGCCACCTGCACAGTGTACACCTGAAGCTACCCCAATTGCTGGTGTTGTTCTGGTCCTATACCACAGGCAGCTGCAGCAGTTGCAGTCGGTGTATTGTACCACCTGCAAAGTGTACACACCTGAAACTACCCCAATTGCTGTAGTTCTGTGCATCCTATCCGTAGGCAGCTGTAGCAGTTACATTCAGTGTATTGTGTCACCTGCACAGTGTACACCTAAAGCTACCCCAATTGCTCGTGTTGTTCTGTTCCTATACCACCAGCAGCTGTAGCAGTTACAGTTGGTGTATTGTGCCACCTGCACAGGGTACACACCTGAAGCTACCTCAATTGCTGTTGTTCTGTGCATCCTATCCATAGGCAGCTGTAGCATATACAGTCGGTGTATTGTGCCATCTGCACAGTGTACACACCTGAAGCTACCCCAGTTGCTGTAGTTCTGCGCATCTTATCCATAGGCAGCTGTTGCAAATACAGTGGGCGTATTGTGCCATCTGCACAGTTTACACGCCTGAAGCCTCCCCAATTGCTGTTGTTGAGTGCATCCTATCCGTAGGCAGCTGTTGCAAAGACAGTGAATGTATTGTGCCATCTGCACAGTGTACACACCTAAAGATACTTCAATTGCTGTTGTTCTGCGCATTCCTATCTGTAGGCAGCTGTAGCAATTACAGTCGGCGTATTGTTCCATCTGCACAGTGTACACCTGAAGCTACCCCAATTGCTGTTGTTCTGTGCATCCTATCCGTAGGCAGCTGTTGCAAATACAGTGGGTGTATTGTGCCATCTGCACAGTGTACATGCCTGAAGCTACCCCAATTGCTGTTGTTCTGCTCATCCTATCCGTAGGCAGCTGCTGTAAATACAGTGGGCGTATTGTGCCATCTACACAGTTTACGCGCCTGAAGCTACCCCAATTTCTGTTGTTCTGCGCATCCTATCCGTAGGCAGCTGTTGCAAATACAGTGGGCGTATTGTGCCATCTGCACAGTGTACACACCTGAAGCTATTCCAATTGCTGTTGTTCTGCGCATCCTATCCGTAGGCAGCTGTAGCAATTACAGTCGGCGTATTGTGCCATCTGCACAGTGTACACGCCTGAAGCTACCCCAATTGCTGGTGTTCTCATAATAATACTACAGGCAGGCAGACAGTTGATTCTGCTAGCTTCAGTATATCAGTATATACGTCCAAGCTTTGTGCAGCTACATCTCCCTGCAGGCCATTAGTATGTCTGGAAGGCCAACAAGGAGAGGCAGACAGTCACAAGGCAATAAAAGAGGGCAAGAAGGCTCTATGTCTAGAGGCAAAAGTGTTGGTCATGGACACGGTGCATCCTCATCAGCGCGTGGCCATGGGACACGCTCATCCTTTTTTTCGGCAGTTGGATGTATTGAGCTGCAACATGCCGAAGACTTGGTAGAGTGGATGATCAAGCCGTCCTCATCCTCCCCAGTCCTCATCCTCTCTCACCCAGGCTCAGGGTACTGGCAAAGCAGCTGTCAATGCTGCCTCTTCCCTAGGCTCAATAGCATCAGTCACTCCTTCCCTAGCCCCACCATGTCCTCCTGAGGAGTCCCCCAAACTGTTTGAGCACAGTCAAACACTGCAACACCTCACAGAAACATTAGTTTAGTTCAAAGTATTGCATCAAAAATTGTAATTACACGCCCCTGTGAAACAGGGGCTGAAAAATTGGGCCTTAGCCACCGGTGGTGGCACCTAGAACCAAAAATGTTCTTACAAGCTATCAACATGATCATTGAGGGGGAAGAGGATAGTCACTCACCATAACAGAATAGTCACTCAGCATAGGCAGTCTTGAAGGGATCTGACATTTCCCAAAAAAATATTCCCCTGCTGTAGCAGATTGGAGCATGCTCTGCTTGGGGTTTTTTTTTTTTGCCTTCCTCTGGCTCAACTGTGGGTATAGAATTGGGTATATTGGATTGTACAAAAATTTTTATTTTTATTTATTATTTCTTTTTTTTTTTAGGGTTGAACTGGATGGACTGGCGTCTTTTTTCAGCCTAGATAACTATGTAACTATGTAACTATATTCGGTTACATCAGCATCAGGTGCTTGGTAGTTGGTGGTGATTCAAGACTGATTAATTTTTATGAAGGTCAGTCGATCAACCGAGTCGGTGGACAGGCGCACCCTGTAATCGGTTACAAAGCCTCCAGCAGCACTGAATTTGCATTCCAAAAGAACGCTGGATGCAGGACAGGCCAGTAGTTCAATTGCATACTGTGCAAGCTCTAGCCAGTGATCCATCCTCCAGACCCAGTAACCCAGAGGATTTTCGGTGGGAAAGGTGTCAAAGTCAGACCTTACCCCTAGGTATTCATGGACCATGTAAATCAGACGCTGGCGATGGTTGCTGGAACCGATCATACCCTGGGGCTGCAGACCCACCGCTCCTTCTGTGACTGACCGAAGCCTCAGCAACACATTGTCCAGGACCAGGAATTTGCAACCTCCCAGTCTCTGGGAACGCATTGCACAGAGCTTTCTGCAAGGCCTCCCAAAGATGTTTCATCCTCTGCTCCCCCTGCGACGGCAAGATGCAGCGTATGTTAGCTGAGGCATTCGGTCCAGAGTCCTCTGGGTCACTAAGGACGACATGATCCGCAGCCGCCTCCTTCCAGCCACGTACAAGTCCACGGGTTTCTTGGGACTGTGAATGATTCCTAAAAGACTGCTACTGATGCTGAGTGCCAGGCTCCACCTCCATGCTGACACAATACTCCTCCTCCTCCTCCTCTTCCTGTGTGATCGGCGAGCCAGCAGGAACACTGTCTGGATAAAGGGGGCCTTGAGAGGTAAGGAAGTCCTCCTCTTCCTGCCTCTGTTGTGCCTCAAGTGCCCTGTCCATTATCCCATGCAGCGTGTGGTCCAACAGGTGGACAAGAGGGACAGTGTCACTGATGCATGCACTGTCACTGCTCACCATCCTCGTGGCCTCCTCAAATGGTGACAGGACAGTGCATGCATCCCTGATCATGGCCCACTGGCGTGGAGAAAAAACCAAGCTCCCCTGGCCCTGTCCTGGTGCCGTAGTCGCACAGGTACTCATTGATGGCCCTCTGCTGTGTGTGCAGTCGCTGCAGCATGGCCAACGTTGAGTTCATTAGGCGGTTCTTTGGGCAGGTTAAATTCCTTTTGGAGGTCAGCCAGCCAAGCACTGGCATTATATGACCGGCGGAAATGCACACAAACTTTCCTGGCCTGCCTCAGGACATCCTGTAAGCCTGGGTGCCTGCCCAAGAACCGCTGCACCACCAAGTTAAGGACGTGAGCCGCACAGGGCAAATGGGTCAGTTGTCCTGGTCGGAGGGCGGAGAGGAGGTTGGTGTCATTGTCGCAAACCACCATTCCTGGCTTAAGATGGCATGGCGTCAACCACCTCTCAGCCTGCCCCTGCAGAGCTGACAGAACCTCTGCCCCAATGTGGCTCCTGTCCCCCAAGCACACCAGCGCAAGCACCGCATGGCATCTTTTTGCATAATTGCGTAGCCCCTTGAGCGCCTACGGAGCACCGCTGGTTCCGAGGACAAAGCACAAGAAGATGCCATGGAGGAAGAAGAGGAGGGGGTGGAGGAGAGAGGTGTGTCAGAATCACCAGTAGTAGCATTTTGGTGGTGTGGTGGCAGAACAACCTCCAACACTTCTGCACCTTGTCCTGCATCCTTCCCAGCTGCCAGAAGAGTCACCCAATGTGCCGTGAAAGATAGGTAACGTCCCTGTCCGTGCCTGCTGGACCATGAGTCAGTGGTAATATCCACCCTGTCCAGCGAGGCCAAGACATTGCCTTCCACATGCCAGTAGAGAGCCGGAATCGCCTTCCATGAGAAAAAGTGGCGTTTGGGAACCTGCCACTGAGGAACCGCACATTCCACAAACTCACGGAAGGGGGCAGAGTCTACCAACTGAAAAGGCAGCAGTTGAAGTACTAGCAATTTAGCTAAGCTAGCATTCAACAGTCGGGCATGTGGATGGCTGGGAGTGAACTTCTTTCGACGGTGCAGCAGCTGGGGCATGGACATTTGCCTGGTACAATCGGACGTCTGTGTACCGATAGCAGATTGGCTGTGACACACCTAATTCTACACCTTCATTCCTCTCAGTGCAGCTTTCAGAGAGGACTGAAGGTATAGTGGGGTTGGAGATCCCAGCTGATGAGGAGCAACAGCAAAGGCCCACACCAAAGAACTTTTGGAATAACGTGCAGAGGCAGCACCCTGCACATGTGCAGCTGTGCGGTGTGATGCAGTCGGTGTGCTGCCCTTAACCTGGCCCCTGGAGGGCATCCTGCCTCGTTGGAGATGTGCCTCCTCCTCCTCTCTCTTTTCAGGCACCCACATGGAATCAGTGACCTCATCATCCCCTCCCTCCTCATCACTGGAGCAAACCTGGCAGTATGCTGCAACTGGGGGGGACATGATTGCCAGATTGCTGTCCTTCTTGGGCATCCCCTCTCTCTGGGCTCACGTTACTGCCTTCCTCTAGCTGGGTATCATCATCAGAGCCTTCAAAACGCTGGGCATCCTCATGGAGCATGTTCTAAGGCCCAATTTTTCTGCCCCTGTTCAACAGGTGCATGTAATTACAATTCTTGATATAATATTTCACAGCAGGGCCCCTTCCAGCGCCCACCAAGAGTAACTGTGAGGACTTACAGTGTTGTGGCACCAGCACCACCACCAAAGGCCCAATTTTTCTACTACTGTTCAACAATGGCATGTAATTACAATTCTTGATATAATAGTTCGCAGCAGGGTATTCCAGCGCCCACCAAGAGTCACTTTGAGGGCTTACAGTGTTGTGGCAACACCAACACCTTAGGCCCAAATTTCTGCAGAGCATACAGGGCAGGCCCCTACTTTCAAACATCCAACTTTACAAACGTCTCCTACTTGCAAACGGAAGGAGACCCCACTGACAGCTGAGACAGGCGCGGTACACAAGGATTAGGCAGAGGCAAGGTCAAACGTAGCAAAGGGTCAAGGCAGGTGGCAAAGTTTCGTAGTCGGGGGCAACAGCAAAGGTCTGGATACACAGTAGGAGCAAAACACAAAACGCTTTCACTGGGCACTAAGGCAACACAAGATCCGGCGAGGACAGGAAGGGGAAGTGGGTTTTTATGGGATTTGGGGAAAAAAAAACAATTCGGCCAGGCACCAATTGATTGTGCGCTGGCCCGTTAACTGGAGGCGGACTCGCGCGCACGCGCAAGCCAAAGGGATACTGCAGGGGACAGGTGAGAGGAGCGGGATGCGATCCCCGGGCGGACCGTGGATCGCATCCCGGAAACAAAGCAGCACCTGCGGTCAGGGGAGCCGACCGAGGCGCTGCAGGGAAGAGAACGCCGTGAGCGCTCCGGGGTGGAGGGGGTACCCGGAGCGCTCGGCGTTACAGTACCCCCCCCCTTGGGTCTCCCCCTCTTCTTGGGCCTCCCCCTCCTCCTGGAACCCAAGAACCTGCGAATGAGATCCTTGTCAATGATGTTACCCTCAGGTTCCCAAGACCTCTCCTTAGGCCCACAGTTCTCCCAGTCAACAAGATAGAAACGTTTACCTCGGACGGTTCTAGAGGCAAGGATCTCTTTAACGGAGAAGATGTCGGAGGAGCCGGTGACCGGAGCAGGAGCGGTGACCTTGGGGGAAAAGCGATTATGAACAAAGGGTTTGAGGAGAGAAACATGGAAGGAGTTGGGAATGCGAAGGGAAGGAGGAAGATGCAGTTTATAGGACACGGAATTGATCCGAGCCTTGATCTTCAATGGGCCGAGGTAGCGGGGACCCAACTTGTAACTAGGGATGCGGAACCTGATGTACTTGGAGGAGAGCCACACCCTATCGCCAGGGGAGAATACCGGAGGAGGTCTTCTTTTGCTGTCAGCATGTCTCTTCATGCGAGAAGAGGCCAGGGCAAGCGACCTTTGGGTCTCTCTCCAGATGGACGACAGCTCCTGGGTGACTTCGTCTACAGCGGGGACTCCGGAAGAAGTGGGGATGGGTAGGGGGGAAGAGGATGACGGCCGTAAACTGCAAAGAAGGGTGATTGAGAGGAGGACTCAGACTCTTTCAAGTTATAAGAAAATTCGGTCCAGGGCAGGAGGTCAGCCCAGTCGTCTTGACGGGCCGAGACAAAGTGTCGCAGGTAGGCCCCAAGGATCTGGTTGACTCTCTCCACTTGTCCATTGGACTGTGGGTGGTAGGCAGAGGAGAAGTCTAGTTTGACTTTCAGTTGACTGCAGAGAGCTCTCCAGAATTTAGACACAAATTGGACGCCTGTCCGAGACAATGTGGGATGGAAGTCCATGAAGACGGAAAATCTGAAGGAAGAAATGTTTCGCGAGTATAGGTGCCGAAGGGTGCCCTGGAAGCGGGACAAAATGTGCCATTTTGGAGAAACGATCCACGACCACCCATATGGTGGTGTGGCCGTGGGAAGGAGGTAGGTCCGTGATGAAGTCCATAGCTATGTGGGCCCAGGGTCGTTCAGGTACAGGCAGAGGGTGAAGAAGACCAGCAGGCTTCTGGTGAGGGGTCTTGTTACGAGCACATATGGTACAGGCCTGTACGAAGTCCGTCACATCCTTTTTTAAGGAGGGCCACCAGTAATACCTGGAAATCAGTTGGGAGGATTTCTTGATTCCAGGATGACCAGCCAGATGAGAGGAGTGACCCCATTTGAGGACCTGAAGCCGAAGACGTGGGGGGACCAAGGTTTTCCCTGGAGGGACTTGCAGTAAGGAGGCCGGGGCTGAAGAGATCAGACACTCAGGAGGTACAATGTGTTGTACAGGACACTCGGACTCAGAGGTATCGGTGGAATGAGAGAGGGCGTCAGCCCTGACATTCTTGTCCGCAGGACGGAAATGGATCTCAAAGTTGAAGCGGGCAAAAAACAACGACCACCTAGCTTGGCGTGGGTTTAATCGCTGGGCGGACTGGAGGTAAGAGAGATTTTTGTGATCAGTGAAGATCGTGATGAGATGAATGGACCCCTCAAGGAGATGTCTCCACTCCTCAAGTGCTAGCTTAATAGCCAGTAATTCACGGTCTCCGATGGAATAGTTCTTTTCAGGGGGGGAAAGGTCTTGGAGAAAAAACCACAGGTGATGTTCTTGCCCTTGGAGTCTTTCTGGAGAAGCACGGCTCCAGCTCCCACAGAGGAGGCATCGACTTCCAGGAGGAACGGCTTGAGAGGGTCAGGCCTGGATAGAACGGGGGCAGAGGCAAAGACAGACTTGAGGTGGTTAAATGCCTCATCAGCTTGAGGAGGCCAGGACCTCGGATTCGCATTTGTTTTGGTTAGTGCCACAATAGGCGCGACAATGGTGGAGAAGTGGGAAATGAACTGGCGGTAATAGTTGGCGAATCCGAGGAAACGCTGGATGGCCCGTAGCCCTGTAGGACGTGGCCAGTTCAGGACGGCAGAAAGTTTCTCCGGGTCCATTTGGAGCCCTTGTCCAGAGACCAAGTAACCCAGGAAGGGAAGATTGCAGCGTTCAAAGAGACATTTCTCTAATTTGGCGTAAATACGGTTATCACTGAGCTGTTGGAGCACTTGACGGACATGAAGACGGTGCTCCTCCAACCTAGAGGAGAAAATCAGGATATCATCCAGATAGACAACAACACAGGAGTACAGCAAGTCTCTGAAAATCTCATTCACAAAATCTTGAAAGACCGCAGGGGTATTGCATAAACCAAAGGGCATGACGAGGTATTCAAAGTGTCCGTCACGGGTGTTGAAGGCGGTTTTCCATTCATCGCCTTTACGAATACGGATGAGATTATATCCCCCCCGGAGGTCCAGTTTGGTAAAAATGCTTGCTCCGCGCAAACGGTCAAAAAGTTCTGAGATGAGAGGTAGTGGGTAGCGATTCTTCACAGGGATTTTATTAAGACTACGATAGTCAATGCAGGGACGTAAGGACCCGTCTTTTTTGGCGACAAAGAAGAATCCTGCTCCAGCAGGGGAAGAGGACTTGCGGATGAAACCTTTCTTGAGGTTCTCCTGGATGTACTCAGTCATGGCTTGTGTTTCCGGAATGGAGAGAGGGTAGATCCTACCACGGGACGGGGTGGTAGCAGGGAGGAGATCAATAGGGCAATCAAAGGGTCTATGTGGCGGCAAGACCTCAGCTTGTTTTTTGCAAAACACATCGGAAAAGTCCCGGTAAGGCTTGGGAAGACTAGGCAGAGAGGCAGAGATGGAAACTTGTTTAATGGGCACCGCTTTGAGGCAATGCCTGTGGCAGGAAGGACCCCAACTTTTGATGTCCCCGAGGACCAGTCGAGGGTAGGAGAATGAAGCTGGAGCCAGGGTAGGCCCAAAAGGATCTCAGAGGTACAATTGGGTAACACAAAGAAGTCAATCTTTTCATAATGGAGAACTCCAATTCTCATGAGGAGAAGTTCGGTGCGATAACGCACGATACAGTTCAGATTTTGACCATTTACCGAGGTGATGAAAACTGGTTTGGCAAGATGGGTGATAGGAACGTTGAATTTGTTGATAAGAGAGGCTTCAATGAAGTTCCCTGCAGAGCCGGAGTCCAAAAAGGCTACAGCGGAAAAAGAAGATTTCTTGGACAGAGAAATCCTCACTGGAATGGTCAGACGTGGAGAGGAAGAATCCACACCTAGCAGCGCCTCTCCCACATTAGCTAGGTGCGAGCGTTTCCCTGACGCTGAGGGCGGATAGAGCAGTCCTTTAAGAAATGGTCCGGGCTGGTGCAATACAGACATAGATTATGGTCTCGGCGGCGAGACCTCTCCTGTGTGGTCAGGCGAGATCGATCCACTTGCATGGCCTCCTCAGCGGGAGGCACAGGAACGCGAGCGAGGTCCTTCCCCTGGCGTAACTCTAAGCGTCTCTCGGTAAAACGCATGTCAATGCGGGTGGCCAGCTGGATTAGCTCAGACAGGGTAGCAGGAATCTCACGTGCGGCCAGCACATCTTTGACATGACTGGATAGGCCTTTTTTGAAGGTCGCGCAGAGGGCCTCATTGTTCCAAGAGAGTTCAGATGCCAGGGTGCGGAACTGAATGGCGTAATCGCCCACAGAAGAATTCCCTTGGACAAGGTTCAGGAGAGCCGTCTCGGCTGAGGAAGCCCGGGCTGGCTCCTCGAAGACACTGTGAACTTCAGAAAAGAAGGCTGGAACTGAAGCTGTGGCAGGGTCGCCACGGTCCCAAAGCGGTGTAGCCCAAGCCAGGGCCTTATCAGATAGCAGGCTAACCACGAACGCCACCTTTGACCGTTCTGTGGGGAACTGGTCCGACAACATCTCCAGATGGAGGGAACACTGGGATAGGAACCCTCGGCACAGCTTGGGATCCCCATTGAATTTGTCAGGAAGGAACAGGCGGATTCTAGCGGCAGCAGCTCGCGGTGGAGGAGATGTAGGAGCTGGCGGTGGGGCTGACAGGAGCTGCTGTAACATAGCAGTCAATTGCGCCAATTGCTGTCCCTGTTGAGCGACCACCGTGGTCAGATCCGAAAGGCTAGGCAGCGGGACCTCAGCGGGATCCATGGCCGGATCTACTGGTACGGCGGGGAACAGGAGGTGGATCCCCTATGCCAATGGGGCGATAGCACAGGTTGTATTGGAGGATCGGTTCTAATGTTGCTACTGGTTTTCACTAGAGCCCGCCGCAAGGCGGGATGGACTTGTAGCGGCGGTAGCAACCAGGTCGTGTCTTCCAATAGCAACTCGACCCCACTGACAGCTGAGACAGGCGCGGTACACAAGGATTAGGTAGAGGCAAGGTCAAACGTAGCAAAGGGTCAAGGCAGGTGGCAAAGGTTCGTAGTCGGGGGCAACAGCAAAGGTCTGGATACACAGTAGGAGCAAAACACAAAACGCTTTCACTGGGCACTAAGGCAACTCAAGATCCGGCGAGGACAGGAAGGGGAAGTGGGTTTTTATGGGATTTGGGGAAAAAAAACGTAATTGGGCCAGGCACCAATTGATTGTGCGCTGGCCCTTTAACTGGAGGCGGACTCGCGCGCACGCGCCTGGGGAGCGGGGGCGCGCGCACGCCGAAGGGAGACTGCAGGGGACAGGTGAGCGGAGCGGGATGCGATCCCCGGGCAGACCGTGGATCGCATCCCGGAAACAAAGCAGCGCCTGCGGTCAGGGGAGCCAACCGAGGCGCTGCAGGGAAGAGAACGCCGTGAGCGCTCCGGGGTGGAGGGGGTACCCGGAGCGCTCGGCGTTACAAGAACCCTATTAGTTACAATGGATGCGAACGTTCAAAATCAAAAGTGCTAATGTTAAAGGCTAATATGCATGTTATTGTCATAAAAAGTGTTTGGGGACCTGGGTCCTGCCCCAGGGGACATGTATCAATGCAAACATTTTTTTTTTAAAACGGACGTTTTTTCAGGAGCAGTGATTTTAATAATGCTTAAAGTGAAACAATAAAAGTGTAATATTCCTTTAAATTTCGTACCTGGGGGTGTCTATAGTATGCCTGTGAAGGGGCGCATGTTTCCTGTGCTTAGAACTGTCCCTTCAAAAAGTGTAATTTTTGCAGGAAAAAAAGCTATTTAAAATCACTCGCGGCTAATGTATTGACGGCTCCCGTAACACAGAGAACAGTCATTCATTGAAAGCCATTCATAAAAAAAAAGTCATTGATAAAAAATTTTTAAAAAAAATGGCGTGGGGTCCCCCTCAAAATCCATACCAGACCCTTATCCGAGCACGCAACCTGGCAGGCCACAGGAAAAGAGGGGGGGATAAGAGCGCCCCCCCCCTCCCTCCTGAACCGTACCAGGCCACATGCCCTCAACATTGGGAGGATGCTTTGGGGTCTGAGACCCCCAAAGCACCTTGTCCCCATGTTGATGAGGACAAGGGCCTCTCCCCACAACCCTGGCCATTGGTTGTGGGGGTCTGCGGGCGGGGGGCTTATCGGAATCTGGACCCCGCCCCCCTCTGACGTCATGGGGAAAGCCATAGGGAATTCCCCATGACGTCCCCGTGCGTCAGAGGGAGGCAGGGTTACCAGGTGGCCCCGCCCTCAGTTATAAAAGACCTGTCAGACGCAGCGAAGCCTCACACAGCGGGAGCCTTCTATTCCGCGTAGCGGCCCAGAAGAGACGCCGACGCCATGGAAGAAGATGCCGGATGAGAAGACCAGAGCAAGAAGAAGCGGATCGGAGGAAGAAGGTGATGGAAGAAGAAGATGGAAGAAGATGCCGGAAGGAGAAGATGAAGAAACCGAAGGATGAAGAAAGTAAGAAGGAAGACCAGAAGTAAGAAGATTTTAATAAAGGAATTGTCAAAGACCGTCTCCTGTAATTTTTACAATTTTTGACACTTTTTTGGTGAAATGGTAGGGGTACTTTTGTACCCCCTTACCATTTCACACAGGGGGGGCGGGATCTGGGGGTCCCCCCACAACCAATGGCCAGGGTTGTGGGGAAGAGGCCCTTGTCCTCATCAACATGGGGACAAGGTGCTTTGGGGGTCTCAGTCCCCCAAAGCACCCTCCCAATGTTGAGGGCATGTGGCCTGTTACGGTTAAGGAGGGAGGGGGGCCGGTCTCGTCCCCCCCTCTTTTCCTGCGGCCTGACAGGTAGGCTCGGATAAGGGTCTGGTATGGATTTTTAGGGGGACCCCCACGCTATTTTTTTTTGGCTGGGGTTCCCCTTAAAATCCATCCCAGACCTCAAGGGTCTGGTGTGGATTTTGAGGGGGACCCTACGCCATTTTTTTTTTTTTTGGCTGGGGTCCCCCTTAATATCCATAGCAGACCTGAAGGGCCTGGTTATTGAATTTGGGGGGACCCCCACGCTTTTTTTTTAAAAAAAAAATATTTTTTATTAATTACTTTTTTTTTATGAATGGCTTTCAATGAATGACTGTTCTCTGTGTTACGGGAGCCGTCAATACATTAGCCGCGAGTGATTTTAAATGACACTTTTTGCAGGGACAGTTCTAAGCACAGGAAACATGCGCCCCTTCACAGGCATACTATAGACACCCCCCAGATGTGATACTGCAATGCTGTACTAACAGCACGCACACACTAATCCCCAGAATCATAGCACATAAGTCAGCAGCACATAACACTGACACTGACGCTGGAACACAACACAATATGCGAGGCAGCTGGCGCGGCGGCCTTTTATACTGTGGGGCGTGTACTAAACCCTCTGAGCTATAATTGCCTGTGGCCAATTATTGCTCTCCTCGCCGCTGGCTCTTTGATTGGCCAAGCATGAGGGTCGCAGTGCATGCTTGGCCAATCATCAGCCAGCAATGCACTGCAACTGGCGCAGTGCATTATGGGCCGCTCGCATCACACGAATTTGATGCGAGCAGCCCAAATAGTTCTGGGCTCGCCAAGCGGGCGAACACCCAATGTTCGATTCGAACATGAGTTCGAATCGAACACCGGGCTCATCCCTACTCCCAAGCCAGATGGATCCAAGCAGAGGAAAAATCCTAAAGATAGAAGTAACACACTGTACTCACTGGATCATATTGACTTCTTGTTTTACCAAGCAAGTTAACAATAGCTCTTCATACATCCACTCCTGCTTCTCTACAGCTCTCCTCCTCTTTAAATAGCCTCCACAACCTCCACACTGGTAATGTATGATTTGATATATATATATATATATATATATATATATATATATATATATATATATATATATATATATATATATATATATATATATATATATATATATATTGTGTAGCAGAGCGTCCCAGAGAGAGCCAGGAGAAGTCCTGTTCGGGGTTTTATACATCTCCCAGGCTCCTCTCATATACATTCAGAGGTCTCTGAGACATGATCCAGTTCGGATCTTAGTCTTTTTCCCCAGGCTAATTTAAGCTCACCTGAGCAAACAGCCTTTGCTCTCTGCCTGGGACACACAAACAGGGATGGTTTGTGAGGAGCCAAAAGGTTGGTAAAACCCTTTAAAAACTCTTTACAGAAGCTGACAAGCGGTAGGCTTGCTCAGCTTGATAGTTAGAGACGGTGTATGTTATAGTTAGAGCCGAGACACGGCTAGGACTTTTGTTTGGTTATTTCTGTTTTGATGTGTTTTCTGGAAGACTGTGCAGCACCTGTGTATGGACTTGTATTTAGATCAAATAAACCCAGCACTGTTTTCACTACCTCATGTGGATTTGGTATCTGTGCCTTACTAAACAGCCCATCCCCGTGAGCTTTGTACCTGCTACCTGTCCCCCAGGTTACAATATATATATATATATATATATATATATATATATATATATATATATATATATATATATATATATATATATATATATATATATATATAATATATATATATATATATATATATATATATATATATATATGAAGCGGGCACACTTTAACAAGTGTGCGCTATATGTGGAAATTTTGTTTTTTCCCTCAGAACAGTAATGGGGTTCTGAGGGTTAATTGTACAGGTTAACTTTGGCATCAGTTTGGCTTTGCTGTACTAGGGTTCTGCCTGGTCATGGGTGCAGTGAGGTACCCGTGACAGGCCTAGAACCAGGCCTGGTTGGACGTCTTGAGTATCAATCTTCCCCGGAGCCAATCAGTGGGTGCGCCTGGCCCCTCTGTGTAGTCTGGGGAAGGGTACTTAAGGTGTTGAAGTCACGTGTTCGGGGTCCGGCCGCAGTCCTGCTTCCTGGTTCTGGACTGGGGTAGCCCCGCGAGTGGTCCCGTGCCTAGGAGCGCTTGCCGTCCTGCAAACATGGTCAGTTTGACTAGCCCCATAGGTCCACACGGTCTGGGGCAAGAATCCTTCTGTTCCCGAGTCTCGATGCCAGTTAGCCCGAGGCCCAGTAACTGAAGGAGGATTCAAGGCGTCCTGGTGTGCTCTCAGTATAGGAGGTGCACCACAGCTCATACAAGTGAACGGGGGAGGACTCTTCGGAGGAGGGCCAATAAGCTGGCATCTCAGTAAGAGCCTGGAAGCTGAGTTGTATGGACACTAAAGAATCCACACTTCCACAGTACTGCCAAGGAGACAGAGAAAGTTCCAGGTACTGTGTGAGAGGTTTTTATTCACCTTCGGTTGCAAGTTTATTCTGTGTCAGAGACTTTTTGCAAGTTTCCAGATCACATTGTTGGCTGCCATATTTCTGGCTAGAGGTTTGTCCGGCATTGAAGTACCCAGCTGAGAGTGGCTACTCTCTTGGTTGATTAGAGACATTTTGCGGATTTCAGCAGTTCACGGTGCCTGAATTTATGGGAGGCGTCCGGGGGGTATTTAAGCAGCCCACTCATCTGTGGTCTTTGTCGGTTCCGGTGCGCAATTCGTTACATCACTAGGCCGACTCTTCCAACTCATTCGGTGTTCGTGAGTTGCATGTCCGAACTTCCAGAGGCTTTCGGTTCTCTGTTCATGGTTTTTCGCCAGGTACCCCGAATCACTGCTACGGAACTTTCGAGTCATTCGTTAAGCCTCCGTATGCAGCCTTATTTAGCCTCATGCAAAACCACAAACTTGTGGCTTAGTTTGTGAGCACAAACACTGAGCCTTTTTTCATCGGTTTCATTCGTACATTCTTGTACCTTATTATACGCCACATAGTCGGCCCATTTCACTTAAAAAACACACTGGTTTTTTTTTTCAGTTATTTTAGTTTGCATTACCCTCCAGTCCGAATCTAGTCGCATCAGCGATTCACCCGTTCGTCCTGGCTAGTTTTGTCCTCTCATTTCATGCCATGCTCCACAGTCTGGTTCGTTGTCAGTCACAATAGCAGCACACCGATTCGTGCCACTATCATGGCAAACATTTAATTTGTTACATTTCGCATACCCTTCACCACGATTCGAATTAAGTCGCATCTGCAACACACTAATTCACGTCGACTCGTATTAACCATTTTTTCCTGTTCGCGACACAATGATTCGTGCCTCTGTCATGGCAATTATTTCGCTCATTTCATTTCATATACCCCACATGCCGATCTGAGTCCAGTAGCTTTAGCAGCACTCCGATTCGTGGCGGCTTAATTTCAATCATTTCATTTTGCCCTCATTTCATCCCATATTCCACAGTTCGGTTCACTGTCAGTCCCAGTTACAGCACCCCCCCCCCCCCCCGATTCGTGTCACCATCAATTCAATCATTCAGTGCTATTATTTCGTATGTTGTCTGTCAAAGTCCTGTGAAAAGTCCTGCCAGCAGCTTCTTTGGAGCGGTAAAGGAGCGTTGAACTCACCACTCCTCCACCGCTCCTCCAGCACTGCTCCCCATTGAAATCAATAGGGCAGCGCTATAATACCGCCAGCAAAACTGGGGGTTTTAACCCTTTCTCGCCTGCCAGCGGGGGGTAAAAGCTCCCGCTAGCGGCCGAAATGCTTCCTTTGCGTCGGGTCATTCGTGCATTTTTGTTTCTTTATGCCGTCATAGATCTACTGTTGTTCGATGTCGATCACCTCAGCGACGCAACAGTTCACTTTTAAAATCAGATCGCTGTATGATTTGCCACGTCATTGATGGACACCCTTCAGTTTTGGCTCACCCTACGGCCCAGTTTGAATCGAGTCGCAACAAGGCACCTCGGCCTACATAGCTCCCGACCAACTGTTCTCAAAGCCATTTTCCTTCAAAGTCTATTCATGGTTTCAATTCGTTAGTTTAACCTTCGTTCGCCCCCAATAAGTTTCCCCTTGCAGTAGCTATAAACACATCTCAAAGTCACATGACCCGGTTGAACATTATTCCCCCAGGTAAGAAAAAATAAATATATATATATATATATATATATATATATAGACAAGACACAAAAAAAAAAAAAAAAAATGGACTTTATGTCACCCCCACTACAGGTTCCGGTTGACTGAGCTTTCAACCTCAAAGACCAGGACTTCGCAACTAGGGCACAAGTCAGCCAGAGCCATGTCATAGGTCAGCAGCGAAAACCTCACATCTGCCCCTCTGTCATCCCCTCCAGTTTCAGAGAGCAGCAGTCCCACAGGGGATGGACCATCCCCAAGTTAACAGCGGAGCTAAGGCGCATAAGCGTGCCCTTCCACACTACAGCCTGGAAAGCCGACCTCTTCGGGCTCCATTTCCCACCACCAGCGTCAGATGGGCCCAGCACCCAGCAGGCGTCTCTTCAGTCCATATACTAGGCCATTTCTCAGCTTCACACCATGGTGTCGTCATTGTCCACCGCAGTCACTGACGTTCAAGCCAGAGTGACAGTCTTGGAGGGATGCCTGGCTGACTCGGTCACAGTCCTGGTCCAGACACCCCCTCCTGCAGGTACGACAGGGTAGAGTTCTACTATCTTCCCAGCCCACTTAGTCACTTGGGCCCACTAGCCAGCATCAGGAAGGACATTTTAGACGGCAAGGACGTCAACCTTGCTTCCCTCCTCATTTCGGTTCACGATCTGGCAGAGAATACATCTTATGCCTGGGGGGACGTATCAGTGGTCCTCAAGGCCAAAGACCCCAGGCTCAACCACAAATTAACTAATACTAATACAGTGCAGGCGGTGTACACAGTATCTAATACAGTGTGTACAGTTTCTACTACACTTCTGGTGGTGTACACAAGATTGTGTACACCAGTATTGGAGTATTGTTGGAGCTTGTTCTGCCACCACACCTACAAAATGATAGTGGTGATTCTGCCACAGCTCTCTTCTCCACCCCCTCCTCTTCTTCTTCCTCTATGGCCTCTTCTGCAGATTTGTCCTCTGAACCAACGGTGCTCCGTAAGCGTTCAAGGGGCTACGCAAGCAGTCAGGCAAAAAGATGCCATACAGTGCTTGAGTTGGTCTGCTTAGGGGACAGGAGCCAAACTGGGGCAGAGATTCTGTCAGCTATGCAGGGGCAGGCTCAGAGGTGGTTGATGCCACGCCAGCATCAGCTAAGGAATAGTTGTATGTGACAATGTCACCAACCTTCTCTCCGCCCTCTGACAGGGACACTTGACCTATTTTCCATGTTTGGCACACGTCCTGAATTTGGTGGTGCAGTGGTTCTTGAGCAGGTACCCAGGCTTACAGGATCTCCTGAGGCAGGCCAGAAAAGTCTGTGGTCATACAATGCCAGTAATCGACTGGCTGACATTCAAAGGTAAGGCAACCTGCCCACGAACCGCCTCATTTGTGACATGCTCACCAGGTGGAACTCAACGTTGGCTATGCTGTAGCAGCTGCACATGCAGCAGAGCGCCATCAATGAGTACCTGTGTGTGTATGGCACCAGGACAGGGTCAGGGGAGCTTGGCTTATTTTCGCCATGCCAGTGGCTTCTGATCAAGGATGCATGCACTGTCCTGTCACTATTTGAGGAGGCCACGAGGATGGTGAGAAGTGTCAACGCATGCATCAGTGACACTGTCATTCTTGTTTTGTTGGAGCACACGCTTCGTGGAATAATGGACAGGGCACCTGAGGCAGAACAACGGGAGGAAGAGGTAGACTTCCTTACCTCTCAAGGCCCACTTTATCCAGATAGCATTCCAGCGGGCCTGCCAAACACAGGAAGAAGAGTAGGAGGATTGTGTTAACATGGACGTGGAGGATAACAATCAGCAGCAGTCTTCAAGGGATGGTTTTCAATCCCCAGAAACCCAAGGAGTTGTACGTGGCTGAGAGGAGGTTGTTACAGATTATGTGATCCTTAGTGACCTAGAGGACCCAGAATCGAATGCCTCTGCAAACTTACGCTGGATGGCCTCCCTGATTCTGCAAAGCCTGCCAAAGGACCCTAGGATTTGTGGTATCAAGGAGAGGGATCATTACTGGCTGGCAACCCTTCTTGATCCACGTTGCAAGGGTAAGGTTGCAGAACTCATCCTGCCTTCGCAGAGGATGAAACATCTTCAGGAAGCCTTGAAGAAAGGTTTTTTCAATGCATTTTCAGACCCTGGGAGGTTACAATTTCCTGGTGCTGGACAGCGTGTTGGTGAGGCTTTGTTCAGTCAGAGGAAGAGTGGCCGGCTGACCTTTAAACAATTTTTCAGTCCTCAGCACCAAGGTCTGGTTCAAGCAACCAATCGCCAGCATCTGCATTACATGGTGCAGGAATATCTAGGGGCAAGAGCACACTTGGAGACCTTTCCAACAAAGCATCCAATATGCAATTGAGCTACTGGCCTGTCCTGCATCCAGCGATCTTTCTGAACGCACATTCAGTGCTGCTGGAGGGTTTGTAAGGGACCATAGAGTGCGCCTGTCCACAGACTCCGTTGATAGGCTCACATTCATAAAAACAAATCAGTCTTGGATCAGCAGCTATCAAGCACCTGATGCTGATGTAACTGATTGAATTTTCTATGGATGTGGGATCCCTTGAAGACTGCCTATGCTGAGTGACTATCCTATTCCTCCTCAATCTTGATGATGCTAGCTTCCAACAATATTTTTGGTTTAGGGCACCACCGCCCAAGGCTCAATTTTTCTGCCCCTGTTTAACAGGGGCATGTAATTACAATTCTTGATATAATATTTCATAGCAGGGCCCGTTCATGCGCCCAACAAGTGTAACTGTGAGGGCTTACAGTGTTGTGTCACCACCACCACAAAGGCCCAATTTTTCTGCCCATGTTTAATGGGGGCATCCAATTTCAAATCTTGATATAATATTTCACAGCAGAGCCCGTTCCTGTGCCCAACAAGATTAACTGTGAGGGCTTACAGTGGTACCAGTGGTACCACCACCAAAGGCCCAATTTTTCTGCCCCTGTTTAACCAAATATAATATTTCAAAGCAGGGCCCATTCCTGCACTCCCCAAGAGTAACTGTGAGGGCTTACAGTGTTCTGGTACCACCAACACCTAAGGCCCAATTTTCTGCAAAGTATATAGGGCAGGCTATATAGTATATATACTGCTCTTCAGATTATATAGTGCCTGGGGGCCTGGGGGACCCCCATGCCATTTTATTTTTTAAATTTGGGTGCAGGGTTCCCCTTAGGGGCCTGGTAATGGACTGGGGGGAACCCATGCCCTTTATTTCAATGGTTTTCATCTATATTGCCAGGACCCGACAATACATTACAGCTGAAAGCAGTTTTAAATTACTTTTTTTCCTTTAGAAATGTAATTTTGCTGTGGTATTGTTCTAAACACAGGAAAACTGTGCTACTTTACAGGTATACTATAGACACCCCCAGGCTTGATATTTAAAGGAACATTTTATTTTTATTGTTTCGCTTTAAGCATTATTAAAATCAATAACTTGCATATAAGCCGTTAAAATGAGCACTTTAAAATTTTCACGTTCGTGTCCCATAGACTTTAATGGTGTTCACGTGTTTGAACAATTTTTTTGCCTATTTGCATGTTCTGCTGTGACCCGAACCGGGGGAGTGTTCGGCTCATCCCAAGTTCATACGCGAATAACGGACCCCATTAAAGTCAATGGGACTCGAACATCAAAAATCAAAAGTGCCCATTTTGAAGGCTTATATGCAAGTGTTATAGAATTATTTCTGATTGGGACTCTAAAAACAGAAGATAAAACTGCAGGAACAGATTCACAGAACACAGTGCGAACAAAATGGAGTCTCTTGTGCTTAAATGAACAATACAGTGAATATCCATGTCATTTCCCTCCTTTTGTTTATTTGACACCATTCTTCGCCGTATTACATTCAGCCGATTGCTGGTAACTCCTGTTACATTGGTGCATAGAGATGGTGTCCTGTTCAGCTCTCTCCTAGTTTTTTCACAATAATGGGTTCATCAGGGCTGGTGCACCATTTGTTGGTACAGCGGGTAGTCACACAGAGGCATAGCCTGATGAGGAGGTACAAAAATGAGAAATAGGAACATCACAATGTAAGCGCCTAGTTTCTGTAACCATGTTACTATGCCATATAAAAAGTCACCAAAACCTCCTAAACCCTTAAAGGGGTTCCATCCATCTTTAGTAATATATCTGGCCTTATTCCGTAGTTCTCTTATCTTAGCAAGATGCCCTTTTATAATGTCCTCATTATCAGAAATTGATATACAACAGTCAATGTGAAATACCTTACACATCCCATCTTGAGCTGCAGTGGGATAATTTAGCGTTAATCTGTGCTCTAATACTACTTTTTTAAACTGAGTCATTTCTTCACTTAATAAACCTAGATTAGTGGTAGTAAGGTTAATAATCTCATCTACAATTCTAGTGTAATTATTTATTCTTTTCATTGCTTCAATTCCCCATCCTGTCCAGGAAGGGAACCATGACCATGCCATGTCATCTTCAGTGAACAGCTCTCTTTTGAACACTAAAGGGTATTCTGGACTTTGATCTGGTCGCACTGTATCTTTGCGAACAGCCAAAGCAAGTGCTAACTTCCCAATATAACATGTACCTGTAACATTAGTAGGAAGCCAGGCGTAAGCTTTATTTCCACATATATAATATAACCCTCTACGTATGGATGGTATACCTGCTCCTAAAAAACTGGAAGCAATATCATGGAATCTCAGGTAACCAATAGTTTCATATATTGGTAACTATGAGCATTTTGTACTATAAAGGGTTCTATTTAGTTCTGAATCTGGGATATAATAATATTGACCATAGTTTCCTCCATAAACTGTAATCTTTGCTCCTGTGCAATCTGAATTGCCCAACCGTGTATATTTAGTCTTAAACGGTCATGTAATGTTTAAACAAATCTGTGGAGTGTCTATCTGTTTAGGAAACCATCAAAGTTACTAATCTGTGCTTATTAGCTGTGGAGACTATGTATGGAGCCATTTATTCTGGTCCTGTATAGATCAGTGAAGTTGAGAGGCATTGTTATCATGGGTATTGTTCCCAGGGCCGGATTTCCCACAAGGCCACCGAGGCCAGGCCTCGGGGCGGCAGGGGTGCAGGGGCGGCGCCGCTCCTGCGGTGACTTCTCGGCTTTCGCGGATGCCGCCCCCCCCCCCCCCGCACGCCGTGAGCAACACATTATAGCAAGCAGAATCTTCCCCGGGCACACAGCACAGAGCGGAGTGCACTGAACCCGCCCCTCCTCCTCCTATGTTTTCCTGTACACAGAGGAGGAGGCAGGGAGCAGCACACCGCTCTGCCACAACAACTCTGCTGATTTGAGGTAGGATTTTAGCCGCATAGACTCACTGCTGACCAACAGCAGACCCCCCTCTCTCTCCGCTCAGCCTAAGTCCGCTCTCCCGAGTCCCGCCAGCAGCACCTCCCCCGCTCATGCAGCTGAATGTGCTCTCTCTTCTGCCAGGTCTGTGACAATTTCTGCGGGACCTGCAGAGGAGGGGGGCATGGGGGAGAAGGAGCGGGATGTTATGGGATGAGGGGGGGACACAAAAAGGATGAAGCTGGGATGGGATCGGGGGGGACAAGAAGGATGGATCTGGGATGGGATGAGGGGGGGACAAGAAGGATGGAGCTGGGATGGGATGAGGGGGGGAAAAGAAGGATGGAGCTGGAATGGGATAAGGGGGGGGGGGCAAGAAGGATGGAGCTGGGATGGGATGAGGGGGGGGGGGGGAGCAAGAAGGATGGAGCTGGGATGGGATAAGGGGGAGGGGGGGGGACAAGAAGGATGGAGCTGGGATGGGATGAGGGGGGGGGACAAGAAGGATGGAGCTGGGATGGGATAAGGGGGGGGGGACAAAAAGGATGGAGCTGGGATGGGATGACGGGGGACAAGAAGGATGGAGCTGGGATGGGATGAGGGGGAGGACAAGAAGGATGGAGCTGGGATGGGATAAGGGGGGGGACAAGAAGGATGGAGCTGGGATGGGATAAGGGGGGGGACAAGAAGGATGGAGCTGGGATGGGATAAGGGGGGGACAAAAAGGATGGAGCTGGGATGGGATGACGGGGGGACAAGAAGGATGGAGCTGGGATGGGATGCGGTGATGGATAGAGCCGAGATGGGATCGGGGGATGGTTGGAGCCGGGATGGGATCAGGATGGTAAATGGACTTGGGATGGATTGAGCCGGGATGGGATTGGGGGATGGATGGAGTTGGGATGGGATCGGGGATGAATGGAGCCAGGATTGGATCAGGGTGGCGGATGGAGTCGGGATGGGATTAAAGGAATATATGGAGCTGCCCCCTGCATTCTATAGATTACATACTCCTGTCCCCTGCATTCTGTACATTACACACTCCTTTTTTCAGTCTGTACAATTAAAGCCAGTTATTTTCAGTGTTCTCGTGTGTGGAGATGTTTTTAATTGATCTATTGTAGCAATCATTGATAAAGGACGAGAATGGTGGTGCGTGTGTGTGTGTGGGGGGGGGGGGGCGGCATTGAAGGACCCGGCCTTGGGGCAGCAAAGGTAGTAAATCCGGGCCTGATTGTTCCTGTTTGGGGATGTAAGTGAGAACACACCCAGCAGTTACTAGCGTTGCTATGGGTTGCATACAATTTTAACATTTGGATGAAAGGGTTATTTTTCCATGTCTCAGTTCTCACAAACAACAAAAAGAAAATAAATATCATCATAATTTTTTCAAAGGATATCATCACTTCAGGATTTTCTTGCATTGACTGGCATGAATCCAGGTGGGCTTTCCTTCCAACTTAACAGTGGAACTGGTTGTCAAAAGCAGCAAATGTGGTCCGTCAATTTTTGGTTATCGGCTTTCTGACGTGTCGCTTGACCACTACTCAGTAACCTGGTTGGATTCTGTGAATACCTGAAACAGAATCTGGGTCGGGGATAGATTTATAAACACCTTCATGTATTTTATTCAATGTTCTTTGCAAAATCTGAACATATTCTAACAGACTACAGTAAGAAGCCTGCAACTGTTGGAGAAAATATAGCTATGTTTTGGGTGGCCCTCCAAATAAAATCTCATAGGTAGATCTTCCATGGTTCGCTTCCTTCTTAGGAAACCGGTCACAGACAGTGAAACTAGGAGCCTTCACTTCAGAAACCCGGGCAATTACTTATGGAGTCCCTCAAGGATCACCATTGTCACCAGTACTGTTCAACATTTACATCCGGCCACTCTTCAAAATTATTAGCAAATCGGAGCTATGCTACCACTCATACACGGACGACACTTAACTGTATTTCTGGATCACCGGACAAAAAGACCAGTACCAGGAACTAGGAGAATGTCTCACATTGATAGATGACTGGATGACCACTAGCTCCCTCAAACTAAATGGATCGAAAACAGAACTACTGCTCCTTGACGCAAACCAAAGGAAAAAGACGAAGACCCCTTGGACACCACCAACCATCCTGGGACAGACCATCCTCCCAAGCACCAAAGCCAAAAGCCTTGGAGTAATCTTTGATGCAGAGATGACCATGGATGCACAAATAGGATCCGTGATCAGCGGATCCCACCATCTCCTTCGCCTGCTACGCAGACTCATCCCCTTCATCCCAGAAAAATAAAAAGCGGTAGTAGTAGGAACTATCATCAATTCGCGTCTCGAATACGCAAACTCCCTCTACATAGGATTACCGGATTACCAGATTGCGCGCCTTCAAATTGTCCAAAACACAGCAGCGAGATTAGTCACCGGAAAGAAACCTTGGGAATCCATCTCCCCATCCCTAAGGACCCATCATTGGCTCAAGGTAGAAGACAGGATCACATTCAAGACCCTCTGCCTCACCCACAAATGTACACAAGGAAATGCTCCTCAATACCTTTGTGAGAAAATAGAAAAATACATACCAAATCGCAGCCTTCGATCAATAAACCAAAACCGCCTTCTCATCCCCAAAGTCCGCTACAAATCAAAGGGCGATCGAAGATTTGCAGTACAGGGACCTCGGCTATGGAATGCTCTACCGAACAACATCCGCTTGGAAGAAAACCATCAGGCTTTCAGGAAAAAAACTCAAGACCCACCTCTTCTAAATATGGCATCACAACAAGAGCAGACAAGCGCCTTGAGGCGATTCAGTTTGCATTTGCAGCGCTATACAAATCATTCATTCATTCATTCAGGGGGGGACAGCCCACGTGGTTGTTTAGGGGTAGTTCGTACAGAATATAGGGCTAATGGCAAAGCTTCCACCCATCCTTTTCCTGTATCTACTTTATTTTTTGCACATCTGTTTTTCAAAATTCCATTTAGTCTCTCAACTTTACCACTACTTTGTGGATGATAAGGTATATGTAAAGCTTGCTGTATGTGAAGGGCTTCCATTACCTCTTTCATTACTTCCCCAGTAAAATTGGTTCCTCTGTCACTCTCAATAGTTTCAGGAACTCCATATCTACAAACTATTTCATTCAAAATTTTCTTTGCTATTGTTTTTGCATTTTCTTTAGCTAGCGGTCAGGACTCAGGCCAACCTGAAAACATGTCAACACACACTAGAGCGTTCTCATATGTGCTTATTCTGGGCATCTGAATGTAATCTATTTGAATTCTTTGGAAAGGGAAATCTGGCTCAGGAGAATGCTTTTGGGGAACATGGACAGGCCTCCCTGAATTGTACAGAGCACAAATGAGACATGAAGCACAAAACCTGTCTGCAAATGCACTAAATCCAGGTGCTATCCAATAGCAGTCAGTAAGTGCCACCATCGCACCCTTAGCAAGATGACTGATGCCATGTGCCAGTTGTGCTAAAAACTGGGTAAAAACTCCTGGGTAGACACCACCTCTTATCAGCGCTCCACAGGCCCTGCTGATTTTGGGTAGCATTACATTTGATCCACTTATCCTTCTCTTCATCAGGGGCTCGGTTCTGTAACTGAATTAAAGTTTCTACATCCTACTTCTCTGGATGAGGGGAATCTGTCCCCGCTACCTGGGCGACCCCTACAGTGGGTGTGACTCCAAATGCCATAAGGGCAGCATCCTTTGCCGCTTGGTCCGCTAAAGCATTTCCTCTGGCTGTCATGTCATTTCCCAGTGCATGTCCTTTTACCTTCAAGATGGAAACTTCTGCTGGTTTCTGAAAGGCCTCAAATTGCCGCTCTATGAGTTTTGCATGTCTCACTGGCTTCCCTGCACTAGACAGGAAGTTCTGTGCTTTCAAAATAGGCCCAAAATCGTGAGCTATTCCAAATGCATATCTGCTGTCAGTGTAAACGTTTGCCCTTTGATTCTCTAGGAGATGACATGCTTTGACTACAGCACACAACTCCACTTCCTGTACTGACATCTGGGGTATCAATGCTTCCTTATGTAAAATGGTGTCTGTAGTGGTTACAGCAATTCCTGTGTATATAAAACAGACCATCATCTCATCAGTGTAAAATCTGGAATCATCTATGAATAAGTGTGTGTCACAATCTGATAAAGGCTCATCTTTTGCTGGTGTGACTGAGGCCATTTCTACCTCTATTAGAGCCATACAATCATGAGAAAAACTCTCAGGTTCTACATCAGTACCATTTGTTGCATCTTCCACATCAATTATAGGAAGAAGAGTGGCCGGATTTAAAGTAACACAGCGTTTGATTGTTAAATTCAATGGAGCAAAAAGAGCAGACTGGTACTTGTCAAATCTACTGGTAGACACATGTCTGGTATTTACTTGATTCATGATTTCCTGTACTGCATGTGGCACATACAGGATCAGAGCAGAATCTAGTACAAGCTCAGTTACTTTGTCTAGCAGCAAAATGCAGGCTGCTATGGCTCTCATACAACTGGGGGAGCCTTTGTTGACAGGGTCTAATGAGGCTGATACATACATCACAGGCCTCTTTTTGTCTCCATGTAGCTGGGTGAGTACACCTGCAGCAAATCCATTGACTTCATGACAGAACAATGAGAAAGTCTTAGTATAGTCAGGAAGTCCAATTACAGGAGCTTCAGACAATAAGCTCCTTCATCTGCAATTCATTGTCCCATGTAAGTTTGAAAGGGTTTCTAGTGGTAGCCTCATATAGAGGAGCCATAAGTTCTGATGCATTTAGAATCCAGTCCCCACAATGGCAGAGAACTGGGATCAGCATGAGGTGCCTCTAAGCTCCTTTCCAGTCTACGGTCAGGAAGATGGCAGAATTTGGCTATGTGTCCTTCCCCATTACATTGCATCTAACTGGTCCCCGATCGCCATGATTTCTGAAATTGCCTTTGCTTCTTCCTCTTCCTTTCTGCTTCCCCATGTAAATAATCTTGGGTTTGTTGTCTTTTTGGTTAATCCTGTTTTCTATGGATAACAGGATAAGCAGGAGGTCTCGAATAGACATATTGCCTGCCTCAGGCCTTGCTGTGAACAACTTTTCTTTCAACTGGGGTATTAAACCATCCATAAACCTTTGTTTCACCAGTTGTGTAGATGGACTTGCAGTTTCTCCTGCCTTCTCTTCCTCTATTTTAATTCCTGCTTCCACAGCCATATCACTTAACCACCTCAAATAAGCCCCTGCTGCTACCTCTTTTCCTTGCTTAGCATTCATAAATTCAGCATGTCTGTATTTGTCCATATATTTGGGGCAATTTTTCCTTCAATTTCTCACAAACTTCCCATCCACTAACCACCTTATCTAGATGTATGACGTCTACACCACATTCTTTAAGTATATAGCCAGACATCCTTATCGAAAGATTTGTGGATAAAGGTTACAGTAGGAAAGAGTTGTTAAAAACCCGGGAAAAAATAGGAAGTCTGGATAGGAATAATATACTGTCGACCAGAAATAAAGAACAAAATCAAAAAGATACAGTACCATTCATAACTGGGTTTAATAAACAATATAAGGTGCTTGAAGGGATTATAAAGAAAAACTGGCCGATAATTTGCAACGATCCACACCTAATTAAAATATTACCTCCAAAACCCACATTCATTTACAGAAGGGCCAAAAGGATTAGGGACCAAATTGTAAAGAACGTACCAGACCCCCAAAACGCATGACTACTTTCTTTGACCATAAGGGGTTTTACAAATGCGGTAAATGTAAGCCCTGTAGGCTCACTAACAGAGAGCACAAGAAGACAACAGAATTCCAATCCAACTCAACTCAACAAAAATTTAAAGTTGATAAACTAATCACCTGTTGTAGCACACATGTCACCTACATATTGGAGTGCAATTGCGGGCTCCAATACGTAGGTAGAACAACTAGGGCCCTGAAAGTAAGAATAGGGGAACATGTCAGAAATATAAGAAAAGGGTACAAATACCATAGTGTATCAAAACATTTCAGGGATATGCACAACAGGGACCCCCGGTTTTTGAAATTCTATGCAATAGACAAAATAGAGCCAAATTGGAGAAATTTGAACATGAGGAGGGAAGTGTCAAAAAACGAAACATACTGGATATTCAAATTAAGCACGATGAAACCATTGGGGATGAACATCGAACTAGATGTGAACTGTTTTATAGAAAATTATTAATTTATTAAGCCATTTTTATTTAATTTATTTCATTTTACTTCATTTTTATTTTTATTATTTATTTATTTTTATTTTTATTTTTATTTTTATTATTCATTTATTTTAAATTTAAATTTTATTTTTATTTTATTTCTATCATTCATTATTTTTGATTTTGATTTTATTTTAGTTAATTTAATTTTTATTTTTATTTTCATTTTTATATTTATTTTTATTTTATTTAATTTTTATATTTTTTTCGGTTTTTTTTTCGATTTATTTTTAATTTTATTTATTTTTATTTTTTTTATTTTTATTTATATTATAATTTTTATTTTTATTTTTATTTTATTTTATTTTTTATTTTATTTTATTTTCCATTTATGTTTATTTAATTGTTTATATAAATCCTTTTTCATCAATCATTAACATTTTTATAATAATTTTTAATAAAATAATTTCAGCAACCTTAAAAGGATAAATGTATAATGTAGACTAATGCAAGTATTCAAAAGCTCTAAATGTGACATGCAGCAAAGGGAAAAGATCGCAAATATATATATATATGTTTTTAAACATAATTTCTATAATTTTTATATTTAATAGCTTACAGATGTCGAATAAAGTTTTCAATACTGTAAAAACTTCTGCAGGCGCTTGAATGGGGCTACCCTAACAAACGGAATGGGGAAGCCAAATGTAATCTAATAAGGGGATAAAACACATAGTTAAATATGGGATAGAGGTTGACTATTCCAATAGTTAAAATGGCGGCCCAACAACTTCTGGAAATGGACGGAAGTTGACAGTAGTTAAAATGGCGGATCGCCCACTTCCGGTCGCACGGAATGAATGGGCAGAGGACAACAGCAGTCAAAATGGCGGACCGCTCACTTCCGGTTTTGCGGAATGAGCGATCTGGAACCAATTAGATAGGATTACAAGCATTAGGGTATAAATAGAGTGACACAGCAACATTTAGCAGCTTCCTGAGGACGCAAGAGTGTTTGCGAAATGCATAGAGGCTGCTAAAACACGGACTACGTCACTTCCAGTTAAACAAAAGGAGGCTTGGGACGCACGCTGACACAGGAGACACAGGCAATACCCTCAGCCATTTGTACCCATTCGAGCGGCTGGATAAGTTTAAAAATGTGAGTGAACCCATTTGTTTTTACCTTTTTATAAATAAAAGCACAGACATACTGCGCAATGATCGTTGTTCATTTTTTATGAGGTTGGACATTGGTAAATCTGTATATTGGAAACAGCATAGACCTGAGAGGAGTGGAGTGGTTATCCCTACTAATGAACCAAAGGCATTCATTATATTAACATCTGGTGAGTGGCCAATTCTTATGGTGGTGGTGGTGGTATCGTCACTATAGTGGTGGATAAAGGAAGCACGGACACAGGAATTAGGAAGATTGAAACACTTTTATGCTGAAGATTGCTTTCTCAGCACCAGCAGAAATTACTACGGACATTTATTGTTTTTTGGTTTTGTTTGGTTTGTTTTGCCTAAATTAATTTAGTTTTTTTTGGCACGCAATAATTAATATTGGAAGTCACGGGTGAACAGCAGAAGAAAATATTGATTTTTATTAATTATTATTATTACTTCTATTATCACTAATGTATACAAACTTATAAATTTATTGTGGTATATTTAAATGCATATTTTGCTTGAAGCACTTTAAAAACATATAATACAAGGGAGCGCAGTCAACACATATATATATTTTATATATTTTTTTCTCATATAGCCAGACATGTTGCTTTCCCCTGCTTTAATAAGAAGCTGATGATCATCAGTAGCAGAAGCCTCATATGCTTCCTGTGCAGCACTAAGTTTGTTTGCAAACCCAATTGGGTTCTTTCTAGAATCTTCCAATCCCTCTAATATGGCTCTCATTTCTTGGGGACTAAAAGGTACATGCCATTTAATTTGAGACTTACTATCAACAGCATTTTCTTCAAAAACAAATTGCGTTCTGACAGGATAAACTGCAACAGATTGCTCTGTGCCAGGGGCAGAAGGGGTGGCATCTCCCTTCCTTCTCTCTTCATCTTGCTGCTACAATTTGGAAATTATGGTTTGCTCCGGAAGTTCAGACCCTATCTCTCTTAAGCCCCATACACACGGTCGGACAAAAAGGGAAGTTCAGCACCACGTCAGGCACCTGTTGGGCTCCTTCTGCTGATCCCGTGTTTATCTCGAGTTAGTCGAAGTTTGGTGACTTAAGATTCGCGCTTCTCAGTTTTCTGACTCAGATCGTTACTGCTCTTCAGTTTGTGCTTGTCGTGCGTATCTGTTTATTAGTGCGTGTAGTCAGTTCGCATTTGTTGGTCATTGCGGCCTATATCTTGATATAGGACGCTTTGATTTGCACTGCTTATTGTCTGCTCGTTTCTGGTATTCATTTCGTTCTTTCAGGCCTTGCTGTTTATCGGTGCTTTCTGTTTGTCCGTTCTGACCAGCCGACCTTTTGTGACCTTGTGAGCGATGTTTCCCTGCGTACTCGTCGTACGATGATTTCAGGAACTTTCTCAGGATGACGGACCCCGATTTTCACCGTCTTTTGGCTTTGCTGACCCCCTTTATCAGCCGGCAGGATACCTGCATGAGACAAGCCATTACTTCGGAGCAGAGGCTTGTTGCCACGTTGAGGTACTTGGCGACAGGGAGAAGTCTTCAGGATTTGAAGTTCTCTTCAGGCATCTCTCCCCAGGCCCTGGGACTCATTATTCCAGAGACCTGTTCTGCCATCATCCAGGTCCTGCAGGAGGACTATATTAAGGTAACATTTATACTTTACTATTCCCTTCTATGTATGTTCTTTTTGCTAATGTCTTCTATTTTTGACCTCCTTCCCTAATTACCATGATTGCAATATGCTCTAATATGCTGTGCCCCTTTTCTCCTTCATGCATTTTTCCCTTCACTTACCTCACCAGCATGCTCTTCTGCCCCAATAGACACCTATGGCCTAGTCACCTAAGCAATGTATTTTGTCTGCTGCATAGGATTTTTTGCCCCCAAACACCCCCTAAAATATGCACAAATGTTTGCTGTGTGGTTTACTTCATGTAGAGCCCCTTTTTTTTATTGTTTTTGGTGTGGGGGGGGGTGGCAAACTCATTAGGAACCCCCTCCCCCAACTGCTCTGTCAGATGGTACCAATCCTCTATCTGCTGGCTTTCCCAAGGTCAATACACACTATATACCTACCTCTTTTTAGTGGGCATCTTTAGGGATGAATTCTGCAAAGCATGTAGTGCAAGGGGCTGCCTCCATACTTTCCATTTCCTATTTTTTTTGTGTTCTTTCCCTCCTATTAGCTTGCTTGGTAATTTCATAATGTCACAATGTGCTTTCCTTTTTTTGGGGTGGGGGGGGTTGAAATGTTAGTTTAGCTTTCCTGGGGGCTGCCAATAGTGTTAAGTACAGAGGGTCTGGCCAAACTAGCACACATTATTGAGCCATTTGCCAATCAATGAAGTGCAGAGGGTTACCTGTCCAACACCCCCCCCCCCCCAAAACCCTAGTTATTGTCAAAGGCCCATCAGAAGTGGGGGGATTGATGGGGGGTGAGTAATCTGTGAAGGGGAGCCTCTACTTTTCTGTGCAAATACTTTCCAGCCTACAATTTTATACAATGCTCTTGTTCCAAGATGTTGATTGTCTAATCTGCTTGCAATGTTTATGTGCAAAGTGACTAATTTTTTTTTCTTGTTTCACTCCACAGTTCCCTTCAACGCCACAGGAATGGCAGACTGTGGCCTCCCACTTTGCCAGCCGTTGGGACTTTCCTAACTGCGGAGGGGCAATTGATGGGAAACACGTCCGCATCGTCCCACCGCCCAACTCGGGGTCCCACTATTATAATTATAAAGGGTTTAATAGTGTAGTGATGTTGGCGGTGGTGTCGGCAACATATGAATTTATGTATGTGGACGTGGGGATGAACGGCCGGATCTCGGATGGTGGTGCCATTACGCACACGGAGTTCTACTGGCGTCTCCAAAGTGGCACTCTTCCTTGCACGCGTCCTTCCACGCAAAGGTACATGTCATTTAATTTGAGACTTACAAATATCAGCCAGGAGGTGGCTGTGGAAGGTGGCAGTCAGGAGGAGGCAGGGGTTAGTGGCAACAGCATTTTCTTAAAAAAGGCGGGGCAACGCAGCATGTGTGAGGATGTCATCCTCAAAATACGAATTGCGTTCTGACAGGATAAACTGCAACAGATTGCTCTGTGCCAGGGGCAGAAGGGGTGGCATCTCCCTTCCTCCTTCCTCCTCCTCCTCCTCGGGGACTTCAGGTACATTTCACTAATCCTAGAATTAACAAGGGGCACCAACAACCAACAAACTACTAGTAAATTTTCAAATGTTAATAATGTGGTTTTGCTAAGTTGAGACACACAACCCCCCTCCAAAAAAAATTAAAAAATCTCCTTCAAATATGTATTCCCAAAAAAAAAAAAAAAAAGACAAATGATGCTAAAAATATAACAAAGATTCTGAGTAAAAATAAACATGTAGTGTATAAATGCTGAAAAGTAATAAAGAAGTAAGTTTGTGAGAGTGCGGGTGAATAGGAGCAGCTAAAACATGTCATTCTTGTTGCATTGTAAAGAAAAAGAGAATCTCTCTTCATCTTGCTGCTACAATTTGGAAATTATGGTTTGCTCCGGAAGTTCAGACCCTATCTCTCTTACTCTGGCCAAAGCCTTAAGTTTAGAGAGATCTAGTTTTGCATATGTGCCTTTTGATTTATGCCAATCATCTGTTTCTAGGAGCCAAATCCCTCTTTGTAGGTTGATATGAGGCTATTAAACCTCTGCTCTGTACTATATTGCCCAGCTCATCTTTTGTGTGTTCCATGTAATCCAATGCTGCGTACATCTTGGTAAAATCTTTGATGGTTTTTCTGACTGAATTCCGCTCAAGCTTGTCTTGCATACACACAGTCACACAAAAGTTCTCTGAACTTTCGACCGCCAAGAACGCGGTGACGTACAACACTACGACGAGCCAACAAAATGAAGTTCAATGCTTCCGAGCATGCGTCAAATTTTTTCCGAGCATGCGCGATTTTTTGCACGTCCGAATTGCATACAGATGACGCATTTTCAGATAGGAACTTTTCCCGACCGTAAAATAGAGAACCTGCTCTCAATCATTTGCGGGCGGGAATTCGGTCAGCAAAAGTCTGATGGAGCATACACACGGTCGCATTTTCCGACCAAAAGCTCTAATCTGTCTTTTGCTGGGCGAATTTCCGATCGTGTGTACGCGGCATACTTCCTGTGCTTTTGTGGGTGGATTCCTTAAAGCCAAACTGGCAGCCACATAAGGTGGGTGGTCCTCCTCTACAGAGACTTCTGGCCAAACGTAATAAATTTGGGCAGTACTTTTATTAAACATCTCTGTCAAGCCAGTTTTCTTTGCTACTTTAGCTTCTGTCTTCCCATGTGCAAGCTATTCTCCACGTTCCTTCACTGCACAGTAGTGGGCCATAATTGTGCAGAAAAGTTTGCCATACTTGTAAATCAAAAGTCCCTTCAGATTTCAAAGGTTTAGCTGTTCCCTTTTTCTACCCATTTATCTAGGGGCTCAGTATAGGCAGAACCATACCTTTTGGTTCATATATTCTCTAGCGCTCATCTTGCGTTGGGCATTTTCTAAAGGCCTCTCACCCTTCATTTCCTTATTTAATTTAATGCCAATAATGACTGGCCAGTCTTCTCTACTTGTGCCTATAGCCTCTTGCCTCTAAAACAAATAGTACAGCAAATCTGCAGATTTACAAGAATAGTCTCCACTTATCTACGTGGATAGAAGGGGTTTATGACAATAGACAAAACATTCATTAAGAGACCCTCCTTGTCTCTTCTCTTCTGTGGGTTTTATCTGCCCCTACCATGAACCTCTGACCCAGGTCACCCACAAGGAGTCAACGCAGGGAACTGCAGAGGATTCTCCCTATCCACACACAGTCCAACCCGTGAAGGGGGACACAAACACATTCACACACACACGTTACTCAACCAGAAAGGTCCAAGAGTAGTCTAGTTTCCTTAAGAACCGACAGATAGGATATATAGGAAAGGCAGAAATATAGCAAGCTTAAGGACAGCTTACCTAGCCGGCATTTAGAGGTCTGAGTTCCCCGATGATCCAGATCAAAGCGCGGTTCCTTCTGGAGACTCCAAACTCCTGATATGACTCGCCAAACCTGTTATGGAATTATTTCTGATTGGGACTCTGAAAACAGAAGTTAAAACTGCAGCTGCAGGAACAGATTTACAGGATGCAATCACTGTGTTTAAAATGTCTGTTCAGTGCCAAAATGTATTATTACATGTTATTTTATACATAGATAAGAAAGGGGTAGTGTGAGATGTTATTAAAAACTAACAAATAGAAATATGTTATTAAAAACTAACAAATAGAAATATATTATTAAAAGCTAGAGAATAGAACAATTGCAAATGTAAAACCTTGAAAGGGGAGTAGAGACAGATATAGCAGAAGATGTGTCTGTGTGTTAGGTGAAGGTTACAGTACACATTTCAACAGTGAGAACAAAATGGAGTCTCTTGTGCTTAAATGAACAATACAGTGAATGTTCATGTCACAAGTAATTGGGCATACAATGGTTATAGGGGTACAGGTCTTGCCCTGGGGGGCATGTATCAATAAAAAAAAAAGTTTGTGAAAAACGTAATTTTGAAATGAGCAGTGATTGTTTGAAAACAAGAGAGTTTGAAAGCCTAAAAATGAAAAATGCCAGTCCAATGCTGAGACGTGTTCTGTCTATCACAGGCGCGGGGTCAGGGGGCGGGGCTTTGTGTAACCACGAGCGGAGGGGAGACACTTGTAATGTAATCTCAGCTGTAACAGCGGGCTATCCGCTCTGTAATCTCGCGGCTTTTCTTTTGCTGCATGCTCGCTTCCCCTGGGGCGATCGATGGGGAGAACGGCTCCCGATCAACCCCGCATGCCTGCTGTACTCGCCCCCCCCCCCCTCCGTGCCCCCAGGCAGCCCAGCTCCTCGCCAGAAACAATTTTGCACTCGCAAAATGCGAGTAGGCGAGTGGAAAATTTGAGGGCTGCCTTAGTCTACATGTAAAGTGGCAAATCTGTACCATGTCTAGAATCTGTTTCAGCAATAATTGCATTTATAAAGCCCAAAAAAATGAAATTTTCCCTGCAAGCTGCTTTTATTTTGCCCAGCAATAGCTGGGGAGCAAGTGTGCATGATGAGGCCACAATGTAGTGCACTGAGAACAAGATTTGAGATTTTTTGTATAAATTCTGGTGTCACTTTGACTTTGTATAGAAGTAACGGGTGTGTAAAAATTGGTCTTTGGGTGTCAGTGGCTGCTCTGCCTCCTGTTCCCTGTCCATAATGTCAGGCAGAGTCTGCTCCAGCAGGAACACAACAGGGATTGTGTCTCTGATGCATTCACTTTCACAGCTCACCATCCTTGTGGCCTCCTCAAATGGTGACAATACAGTGCATGCACCCTTAATGATCAGCCATTGGCGTGGGGGAAAAAAAACGAGGCGGCCTGAGCCTGTCATCGTGCCGTATTAAACTGGCAGTAAAGCACACAGAAGTAAATGGCATTAAACTGGCAGTAACGCACAAAACTATATGACGTTAAACTGGCAGTAATGCACACAGAACTATATGGTGTTAAACTGGCAGTAACGCACACAGAACTATATGGTGTTAAACTGGCAGTAATGCACACAGAACTATATGGCGTTAAACTGACATAACACACACAGAAGTAAATGGCGTTAAACAGGCAGTAATGCACAAAACTATATGGCACTAAACTGGCAGTAACGCACACAGAACTATATGGCGTTAAACTGGCAGTAATGCACACAGAAGTAAATGGCGATAAACTGGCAGTAATGCACAAAACTCGATTGACTTAATCTGGCAGTAACGCACACAGAACTATATGGTGTTAAACTGGCAGTAACGAACACAATACTATATGGCGTTAAACTGGCAGAAACGCACACAGAACTATATGGTGTTAAACTGGCAGTAACGAACACAATACCATATGGCATTAAACTGGCAGTAATGCAATCAAATAGACAGTGTTCAACCATCACTACACTGATGCTATCTGAACTGTCCCTACACTAGCAATACACCAATGTAAAGATTACTGACACGGTCTCATTACACTACACTGAAACTATCTGAGCCATCCCTACTCTAGCTGCACATTATGCAAAGCTGAATAATGGTCCTCCTCCACACTCACACTATCCCTAGACTGACACTAAACTAATATCCTACAGTGACAATTGAAGCAAAATAGTACAGTATAGCAAACTAACTAACTAATAGCACTGAACAGAGCCCTGTTCTATCTCTCTCCATGCCAAAATCACACTGAAAATGGCTGTCATTGAAAGAATACTTTTATACTGTGGGGCAGGAATGAGCCATGATTGGATAAAGTCATGATGACAGTGTCCAATCATGACTCTGATAGTGCTCTGTGCCCTGATTGGCTAAAGCTTTCACTGCTTCAGCCAATCAGGGCTTGCAATGCACTGTTCAGGGCCGCAATGCATTGTGGTCGGTTCGGGAGGTGAACAAACGGTCAAAGGACACGTTTGTTCGGTTGCTCGGCAAACGTCCGAATAGCGAAAGTGCCGAACCGTTCCCCTATCCCTAGAGCTATGAAGCTGTTCTCGACAGGAGAGTCTGTAAACATGATAAGGGGACCTGATTACCCCACCTGCTAATTCAAAAGGAGAATACATGTTATATTTATGATCATAATAAAGAAAGAAAATATGTACATAACCACTAAACTTTTTTTCAACACTGTTGAGAAAAGATATCAGCAACAAAGGAAATGTATTTACTGTATTTATCGGTGTATAACACGCAGCGACGTATAACACGCACCTTAACTTTAAGAGGGAAGTCTCAGGAAAATAACTTTCCACAGACCCGAGCCCCCTGTATGACACACTGAGCCCCCTGCATGACACACTGAGCCCCCTGCATGACACACTGAGCCCCCGCATGGTACATAGGCCCCTTTCATTATAAAGCCCCCCTCCTCCTCTGCACTCCCAGTAGACCCCCAAGTCTCCTGAGACGGCATTGCTAGCATGCTCTGAATTGGAGCTATTGAATACCTGCATTGTTATCGCTGACGGCCCCTTCTCGTGCGCCGCTCCTCCTGTGTGGATCTTTTGACCAACTCTATTGGTGCCGTGGACACGGTCATGTGACATATCTCTGCTCTGAATCATTGACAGTCACATGACCGCTCTCCTCCTTCCAATCACAAGCTACACTCGAGGAAGGGGGCGGAGCGGGAGGAGGAGAGTGGCGTTGGTGGAGGGGTTTGAATTGCCATACAATGGCATGGGGGAGGTTGTGTGGGAGGCATTAATGTTATCTGGAGTTGTCCTGGCAGCGCTGTCTCACGGGCAGGAGAGGCGGACGGACCGCCCGATCCACGCCCCCAGTGAAAAAAACAGATATTGGCGTATAACACGCAAGCACAGTTTGCCCTTTGTTTTCCGGGTAAAAAAGTGCGTGTTATACGCCGATAAATACGATAATCAGTCAAATATCCTATAGGTTTTTGTAAATTAAAAAAATTGGGAATGTTTATTGTACAAAGCAAGACAAGGGCTACACTGGTGATTACTGGCTTACTGACATTTAGCTCATTAGAGTCACAGCACATGAGATAACTGCCAACAAGTAGTAGACATAAATCTTCCATGTTTCCTTAGCCTAAATGTTCACCTTGTAAAATGAAAGTTCACTTAGTATAGAGAACAAAGTAAATCTGTGTTAAGCTCACCATGCACATTACAGTCTGGCTGCAAAATCTATGCACAATCTCCTTTAAATTTACATAGATGTAAAATAAGGACCTACCTAAACAATTCACATGCCCTGCACGTTAATAGAAGATCTAAATGAGACTGGGTCAAACTGTAATGTGTATAGTGAGTTTAATAGGGTTTCACTTCTACACGTTTGGATGATTAAAGTGAATGCACCTTTTTTTGATGAACTTTGCATTTGTATAAATAAATAATAAAGTATAATTATTGTAAAGTATTGCAAAGCAGAAAGCAAAAAATTAGTACAGAAGATGGCTGCCCTTGTTTTAAAAATGCAGTAATAGAAGTGTTATTAGTTTTTTTGATCAATTAAAAAATGAACAGTTAATGAACAGAAGAGAAATCCAAATCAAAACAATATTTGGTGTAACCACCCTTTGTCTTCAAATCAGCATCAATTCTTCTAGGTACACTTGCACACAGTTTTTGAAGGATCTTGGCAGGTAGGTTGTTCCAGACATCTCAGAGAACTAACCACAGATCCTCTGTGGAAGTAGGCTGCCTCAAATCCTTCTGTCTCCTCATGTTATCCCACAGACTTGATGATGTTGAGCTCATGGCTCTAAGGGGGTCCAAGCCATCACTTCCACACCATGTTCTTTTTTACACTGAAGATAATTTTAAATTGCCTTGGCTGTATGTTTGGGGTAGGTGTCTTGCTGCAGAAATTTTTTTGGGGCTGATCACACACCCCCGGATAGTATGATGAATAAATATCTGCCTGTATTTCTTAGCAATGAGGACACCATTGATCCTGACTAGGGTTGAGAGAACCCGAACTGTAAAGTTCGGGTCCGTACCGGACTTTTGGGTGTCTGGGTCCCGGACCCGAACCTGAACAATTGACTGTGTGTTCAGGTCCGGGGTTCGGCAATGTATTGGCGCCTTTTTAAAAGCTGCAGGGCAGCCAATCCACGTTAGTTTCACTAGTGTGCCCTTAGAAGCCATCACAGCCATGCCTACTAATGGCATGGCTGTGATTGGCCAGTACAGCATGTGACCCAGCCTCTATATAAGCTGGAGGCACACAGCACAGCACGTCACTCTGCTTTACACAGTGTAGGGAAAGTTTCTTGGCTGCTGTGAGGGAGAGAATTACATGCTAGGAGTCAGTCCACATTCCTGAAATATCTTCTAATTAGTAAGCGATCTACATAGCTAGAGAGTGTAGGTCAAGTTTCCTGTGTCTATTTTGAGGGAGAGAGAATTATCCAGATTCAGAAATCAATTCTAAGACCTGGTTGGGTTGCAGTGCACAGTCTTTTTACACTGCCATGAGCCCAGTGCCAGACAAAATATAGCTTTTATCTGCAAACTCAGTGCACCAGCACTGCATATGTTACTGAGAGATACACCCTGTACATACTGTCTGTGGGTGTATTCTGCTATTGCAAAAAAAATCTAATTTTGCAGTGTTTTCTGCATGTTTGCAGGAGTGTGACATTTTCAATTGATCTATTTTTCTTCTATTGTGCTATTCCAAAAAAATAATTAGAGTGAAAAAAAAATGTTCATAGCATTTTCTGCAGTTTTGCAGTTTTTGAGATACACCCTGTACATACTGTCTGTGGGTGTATTCTGCTATTGCAAAAAACATTGCAAAAAAATAACATTTTGCAGTGTTTTCTGCATGTTTGCAGGAGTGTGTGACATATTCAATCGATCTATTTTTCTTCTATTGGGCTATTCCAAAAAGAAACTTTGAGTGAAATTTTTTTTTTCATAGCATTTTCTGCAGTTTTGCAGTTTTTGAGATACACGCTGTACATACTGTGGGTGTATTCTGCTATTGCAAAAACATTGCAAAAAAATAAAATTTTGCAGTGTTTTCTGCATGTTTGCAGGAGTGTGTGACATATTCAATTGATCTATTTTTCTTCTATTGTGCTATTCCAAAAAAATAATTAGAGTGAAAAAAAATAATTTTCATAGCATTTTCTGCAGTTTTGCAGTTTTTGAGATACAGCCTGTTCATACTGTCTGTGGGTATATTCTGCTATTGCAAAAACATTGCAAAAAAATAAAATTTTGCAGTGTTTTCTGCATGTTTGCAGGAGTGTGTGACATATTCAATTGATCTATTTTTCTTCTATTGTGCTATTCCAAAAAAAAATTTGAGTGAAATTTTTTTTTTTTCATAGCATTTTCTGCAGTTTTGCAGTTTTTGAGATACACGCTGTACATACTGTGTATTCTGCTATTGCAAAAACATTGCAAAAAAATACTATTTTGCAGTGTTTTCTGCATGTTTGCAGGAGTGTGTGACATATTCAATTGATCTATTTTTTTCTATTGTGCTATTCCCAAAAAATAATTAGAGTGAAAAAAAAAAATTTTCATAGCATTTTCTGCAGTTTTGCAGTATTTGAGATACACCCTGTACCTGTGTTTTCTGCATGTTTGCAGGAGTGTGACATATTCAATCGATCTATTTTTCTTCTATTGTGCTATTCCAAAAAAAAAATTTGAGTGAGAAATGTTTTTTTTCATAGCATTTTCTGCAGTTTTGCAGTTTTTGAGATACACGCTGTACATACTGTGGGTGTATTCTGCTATTGCAAAAACACCCATTTAGGGCAGGATCATAAATTTTGAAAATATGAGGAGATCGTCAAAAAAGGGACGTGGTCGCCGGTCGTGGTGCTGCAGGTGGAGCTCCTGTTGCAGGGAGAGGAGGTGGTGGATCTGTGCCAGCTACACGCACAAGTTAAACACCTTCCTCAGGTGCGAGTAGGCGACAGAGCCTGCAGCGGTATTTTGGCGCGCCTAATGAGGCTGTACGAATGTTGAGGCCAGGACAAGTACAGGCGATAGTAGATTGGGTTGCTGACAGTGCCTCTGGTTCCAAATCATGCAGCAGTCTCTTCTTCTTTTTATTGACTCTGTTAGCAGAGTTAGAGTTAGAGAGTTAGAAGAGATTGCGTGCACCGATGCCCAACCACTTATGTTTCACGATGAGTACATGGGAGGACCTTCGCAGCACGTCTCGGATGATGACGAAACACAGATGCCAACTGCTGCTGCTTTTGCCATTGTGCAGACCGACAAGGAGGGCAGGGGTGAAGACTGGGTGGAAGATGATGTGGAGAACGATGAGGTCCTTGACCCCACATGGAATTAACGTCATGCAGGTGACTAGTGTAGTTCGGAGGAAGAGGCGGTGGTCGCACAGAGCCACCAGCACAGCAGAAGAGGGAGCAGGGTGCAAAAGCGGAGCGTCCGTCCCCTAGACACTACGCCTGCTACTGCCCAACACAGCAAGGGACCGAGCACACCAAAGCCAGGTCCAAGGAGTTCCCTAGCGTGGCAGTTCTTCAGACAATGTGCTGATGACAAGACACGAGTGGTTTGCACGCTGTGCAATCAGAGCCTGAAGCGAGGCATAAACGTTCTCAACCTGAGCACAACCTGCATGACCAGGCATCTAAGTGCAAAGCACGAGATGCAGTGGAGTAGACACCTCAAAAACCAAGAAAGGTCTCTGGCTCCTCCTGCTTCCTCTTCTGCTGCAGTCTCGGTCTCTTCATCCACCTCTGTAGTGACAGTGGCACCTGCCAACCAGCAAACAGAGGATCTGCCCACCTGGGTCACCAACCATCTCCACAATGTCCCATGGAAGCGTTCAGCTCTCTATCTCCCAAACACTGGAGCGGAAGAGGAAGTACCCCCCTAGCCACCCATGATCCCTGGCCCTGAATGCCAGCATTTCAAAATTCCTCGCCTTTGAAATGCTGTCATTCCGTCTGGTGGAGATGCAGAGTTTTAAAAGGCTGATGGCATTGGCTGTCCCACAGTACGTCGTGCCCAGCCGCCACTACTTTTCCAGGCGAGCTATCCCTTCCCTGCACATCCAAGTGGGGGACAAAATCAGGTGTGCACTGCGCAACACCATCTGTGGCAATGTCCACCTAACTATGGATGCGTGGACGCACGGTCAGGGACGTTATATCTCCCTAACAGCACACTGGGTAAATGTAGTGGCGGCTTGGCCTGAGGCGGATAGCAGTTTGGCGCATGTCCTTCCACCACCGAGGATTGCAGGGCGCTTCAGTTTGCCTCCTGTTGCTAACTCCTACTACTCCTCATCCTCTACCGCCTCCTCATCCGGTCAACGTAACACCTTCACCACCAACTTCAGCACAGCCAGGGGTAAAACGACAACAGGCAGTTTTAAAACTTACCTGTTTGGGGGAAAAAACCCACACCGCGCAGGAGTTGTGGAGGGACATGGAACAACAGACCGATGAGTGGTTGGTGGCAGTGAGCCTCAAGCCCGGCCTGGTGGTGTGCGATAATGGGCGAAATCTCGTAGCAGCTCTGGGCCTAGCCAGTTTGACGCACATCCCTTGCCTGGCGCATGTGCTGAACTTGGTGGTCCAGAGATTCCTTAAAAATTGCCCCGATATGCCAGAGCTGCTGCAGAAAGTGCGGGCCGTCTGTGCGCACTTTTAGCGTTCTCACCCTGCTGCTGCTCGCCTGTCAGCGCTGCAGCGTAACTTCGGCCTTCCCGGTCACCGTCTCATATGTGACGTGCCCACAAGGTGGAACTCCACCTTGCACATGCTGGCCAGACTGTGCGAGCAGCAGCAGGCGATAGTGGAGTTTCAACTGCAGCACGTGCTTGTGAGTCACTCTGCGGAACAGTATCACTTCACTACCAAAAACTGGGCCTCTATGCGAGACCTGTGTGCCTAGTTGCGCTGTTTCGAGTACTCCACCAACATGGCCAGTGCCGGACGCCGTTCTCAGTGCTACTATCCCAGTTCTATGACCTTTTTTTTTTCCTTGAAAAAACGCTTCAGGCTATGATGGAAGAGGATGTGGCACAGGAGGAGGAGGAGGAAGAGGGATTATTTCCAAGGCTTTCAGGGCAGTCATTCACAAGTGGCTACGAGGGTGGGTTCCTGCACCAACAAGCACCAGGTACACAGTTGTCCGGCAGCAAGGGCACAGTTCTGGAGGATGACGAGTTGGAGGATGAGAAGGAGATGGAGGAGGGAACTAGAGTATGAATAACAGCGCAACTTGGGGCGACTTTAACACGACTTGTTGCGACTTACAACACGACTTTAAGTCGCCCCAGGCCAGGCGAATTTGGCTGTGGCCAATCAGAGAATAATCAGCTCTCGAGGGGGAACTCTACGCTAAATTTTAAATAAAAAACCGGCATGGGTTCCCCTCCAAGAGCATACCAGGCCCTTAGGTCTGGTATGGATTTAGAAAAAACGGTGTGGGGGTCCCCCCATGATACATACCAGACCCTTATCCGAGCACGCAGCCTGGCCGGTGAGGAAAGGGGGGCGACGACTTATATAGGCATGGGGCGTGGTCACAGGGTGATGTCACACGGTGACCCTGCCCCTTATGGCGTCAAGTCGCGGGGCATGCTGGGACTGTGAAGTCATAAGGGGTGGGGTCATCATGTGACATCGTATATATATAAACTGTGTATGTATATATATATATATATATATATATATATATATATATATATATATACTGTGAGGGGGTTAGCTCGACAGTGGGTGGGTGTGACCCCCTGGATGAATTCACTACACAAAAAATAGGCATAGCAAACAACAGTGAAGGTGGAAAAACAAAGGTGCGGTTTATTTACACTATTTACAATTGTCCAAAAATAGCAAAACAAAAAGAAACAAAAAGTTGCCAACTTGGCCACTTACTACACAAAGGCTCCCTGGCTATCTCCCTGTTAAAGAGGCTTGCCACACAGGCGTTGTCTCACTGCACAGACAGGTAACACACTCTCAGGTCTAAACGGGCACAAAACTGGTTCCAGGATTGAGCAACTCACTTTACATGCTGGGAGTTTTATAGAGGCCTTAATGAGCCAATTTAATTCAGCTGGGCTCATTAGCCCTACCACTGCAGGACTCTCAGCACTTCCCCCAGTGGTACGAATCGGCATAGAGCCGGAATCTGGGACACACATATTTGCCATCCTGGACGCAACCAGCTGATTTTACCTGACTGTTGTCACAATATATATATATATAGCACTGACATTCTTGCTTATTAATGTGTTTTGCATATTATAATCAAAAGTCTATGGACATTTCTAAGGTTTTGTATTTGGCGCCATCTAGTGGCCAAATACTGATAGTGAACTTAAATGAATATTGCTTTTAAAAGCACAAAGATTAATACAGGAAGTGACTGTTATTTACATAGGAAGGTTGACCTTTTTACCCAGGATGCTTGATGACCTACCCAGAGACACTCTCTCTAGCAGTGCATGCTGGGTAGGACATAAAAGGAACCCGAACGGCCATTTTAAGTCTCTTGGGATCACATGGCCTGCCTGTGAGGACCTGTGAGGAGGCCTCCCGGAGAAAGCGGCTCACAGCCACTGCGGAGTGCAACCCTGCTTGCTTGTGCGAGTGACCTGACGGTGCCAGAGAGACAGTTACCGGATTGAAAGAGATCCAGAGACACTCGTTTGAGCATTAGAGGACCAGGCTCACCCAGCGGAGTGGGTCGGAGAAACGGGGCCAGTTGACGGAGAGGCAAGCTGCAGTCACCAGACCAAAGCTACTACACAAAGCTCCGATCCAGTTGGTGAGCGGGTCACGGCCCACAGTTTGTTAACTCTTACACTCAGTCAGACTCATATACAGGCCTCGCTGGGATTTATAGTTCCACGGAGGAGGAGCATAGCAACTGACACTAAGCAGGCTTGAGGCCTATCTGTTTTGGCATCTCAAGCCTTGTATCATAGTTATTGAAGTTATACCAGGAGCATCTCTAACTCAACTTGACTTACTTAACCCTTTGGATTACAAATCACAAGAAGTACTCTAGCTAGAGAAGACACGAAGATTAAAGACAAAGTACTTTGAGTGAGATCTCACGCATAGCTATAAAAGTAGGGGGAGCTCCCATATATTTATATTGTTTGCAATTATTGTATTGAAATCCATTGTGCCGTCGTTCTATGTTGGAATGATAGCACAATCACTGTAATCACCTTTTTGAATATATTCACAGTAAAATACATTTTGGTTAAGTATCCAGTTGTGTGGAGTATTGTTTTCTCCCAGCAGGTAGAGCCAGTGGATCCTGAGGTTATAATTCAGGTATATTGCATTGTATTATATTGTACTGTATTGTATTGCACCACAGCTGTGTCAAGGGAACTGAGCAAAGTTAGTGGGGTTTATTAGCAGATTGCAGGCCCAAATCAAACCAGCAGCCCCTTCGGTTGTCAGTGCTACAGAATATATATATATATATATATATATATATATATATATATATATATATAATATATATATATATATATTATGTTTATATATATATATATATATATATATATATATCACACATATAGCCGAAGCCCTTCAAACAGAATTGACACGAACCTGCAAATAGCCTGGGGTGTCTACTTTCCAAAATGGGGTTATTTTGGGGGGGTTTTGTGCTATCTTGGCATTTTATGGCCTTAGAAACTGTGATAGGGAGTGAGGAGCAAAATCAAAAATTTACGCCCTTAGAAATCCTGAAGACGGGGCTTGGATTTCAGGGCCCCGTACGTGGCTAGGCTCCCAAAAAGTCCCACACATGTGGTATCCCTGTACTCAGGAGATGCAGCAGAATGTATGCCCATGGCATGTGCGAGCAATATATAATTTAGTGACAACTTTATGCAAAAAAAAAAAAGTTTGTAATATTCCCGCAACTTGTGGCAAAATATAAAATATTCCATGGACTCAACATGCCTCTCAGCAAGTAGCTTGGGGTGTCTACTTTCCAAAATGTGGTCATTTGGGGGGGGGGTTGCCATCTTGGCATTTTATGGCCTTAAAAACTGTGATAGGTAGAGAGGAGTGAAATCCAAAAATTTACGCTCTTAAGCCCCATACACACGGTCGGATTTTCCGATGGATTCTGTCCTATCAGACAATGTTGTCGGAAATTCCGACCGTGTGTAGGCACCATCGGACAGTTTCCATCGGATTGTCCGACGGACAAAGTCCTATCCCCTGCTGGATAGATTTTTTGACAACAAAGTCCGATCACACAAAATCCGATCGTGTGTAGCGAATTCCGACGGACAAAGTGCTACGCATGCTCAGATCACATTACAAGACCAAAGCTATTGGCTACTAGCCTCTACGTAGTCCCGTCGTAGGCAACAAACGTCACCACGTTCAGAATGATCGGATTTTCAGACAACTTTGTCCGACCGTGTGTACGCAAAACCAACATCGGACAAAGTACGACGGACATGATCCGACGGACCTGGTCCTCGGATAATCCGAGCGTGTGTATGGGGCTTTAGAAATCCTGAAGGCGGTGCTTGGTTTCGGGGGGCCCTGTACGCAGCTAGGCTCCCAAAAAGTCCCACACATGTGGTATCCCTGTACTCAGGAGAAGCAGCAAAATGTATTTTGGGGTTTAATTCCACATATAACCATGGCACGTTTGAGCAATATATCATTTAGTGACAACTTTTTGTAAAAATGTTTTTCTTTTTTCTGTCATTATTCAATCACTTAGGGCAAAAAAATGTAATATTAAATGGGCTCAAAATGCCTCTCAGTAATTTCCTTGGGGTGTCTACTTTCCAAAATGGGGTCATTTGGGGGGGGGGGTTGTACTTCCCTTCCATTTTAGCACCTAAAATAATGAGATAGGCAGTCATAAACTAAAAGCTATGTAAATTCCAAAAAATTTACCCTAGTTTGTAGACGCTATAACTTTTGCGCAAACCAATAAATATACACTTATTGACATATTTTTTTACCAAAGACATGAGGCTGAATATATTTTGGCCTAAATGTATGACTAAAATTGAGTTTATTGGATTTTTCTTATAACAAAATGTAGAATTAAAATCGCAGAGGCAATCAAATACCATCAAAAGAAAGCTGTATTTGTGTGAACAAAAGGACGCAAATTTTGTTTGGGTACAGCATTGCATGCCCGCGCAATTGCCACTTAAAGCAGTGCAGTGCCAAATTGTAAAAAGTCCTCTGGTCTTTAGGCAGCCAAATGGTCCGGGGCCTAATGGTTAAGAAAGTTCTCGGTCAACTAAGAGACCATGGACTGTACGCAAAGGCCAAGAAGTGCGAATTTGAAAAAGAAACGATCCAATTCTTGTGACTTACATTTCCACTTCCGGTATCTCCATGGATCCTCTGAAAGTCCAATCTATCATCGAATGGCCCACTCCTACAGACAGAAAGAGAGCACGCAAAGGTTCATAGGCTTTGCCAACTTTTACCGCAAGTTCATTAAAATTTCTCTGCTATTATCTCTCCTGTTACCCAGCTGACAAAACAGAATACCCAATTTCAGTGGACACCTGCAGCACAAGCAACATTCGACCAGTTAAAAACTCTGTTTACCACAGCACCTATCTTGCAACATCCAGATACTGCATTACCATGTCCTTGAGGTGAATGCTTCAGAGAATGCTATGGGTTCCATCCTGTCATATCGTCAGGGAGTGAAGTCTCTGTTACACCCCTTTGTCTTCTTTTCTAGGAAACTCAGCCCCGCAGAAAGGAATTACGATGTGGGAGACCAGGAGCTGCTGGCCCTAGAAGAATGGTGTTATTTATTGGAAGGGGCATCTCACCCTATTTTGATCTTCACCGATCACAAAAATCTATAGTATCTCAGGACAGCCAAAAGATTAAGACCTTGTCAAGCCAGGTGGGCACTATTTTTCTCCCGTTTCTCCTTCCATATCACCTTCAAACCGGGTTCCAAGATTGGCAAACCTGACGCGCTATCTCGCATGTACCCAAAAGTGGAAGAACATCACCAAGCAGACACAATCCTGCCAGCCCAAAGTTTTCTGCTACTACAAGTAGACCTGATTATCCAGCTTAAACACTCATCCAGGAGGGATGTTCTACCACCGGGTGTTTGCTTCCAGGAACAAGAGGGGTTATTCCTGCATAATTAAAAGGTGTTTGTACCCCCAAGTCTGTGCCCCAAGATCCCTAGCCTGTCATGATCATCCCTTGCCGGGATATTTTCATAGAAAAATGTTTTGGAATTTAATGCTTTAAGTATTGATAGAATGTTTACATACTTCTTGGAAGAAGGTGTAACGCTCTAGGGCAGGGGTGCCCAACCAGTGGCCTGGGGTCTGATAAGGCCCGCGACCTCCTGCTTTGGAATAGCATGTTCTCATGCCCAGATCGTGGGTTGCCGACCAACCATCCCAGAGCATCAGTGTTTTAAATGAAGCCAGTGGTAGAGGAAGCAAGCGGCTGCAAAGGGAGCAGAGCCACATTTGCCGATGCTTCCTGTATAGCACCGACTCCTGTCCCAAGCAGAGTGACACCAAATGCATTCTGCCTGGGACAGCAATAGCCGGCGATACCTGAAGGGAAGAATGTTATTAAAGGTAAGTTTATTACTAAAAGCAGTGTATATATGGGCATATCTGTTCTGCAGTGGTTACTGGGCTGCTTTCAAACGGATCCGCAGGTGCAGCGCATTGCACCGTCGGGTTACCTAGGTAGTTACCTACCTTACCCGAGTCATAGAGTTCTGTTATGTGTGGGTTTGGTGTGCTTTCAGAAAGTGCACCACACCTGCAGGATATAATAGACATTGATGGCAAAGTGCAGCTAACCTGCAGGAAAGCCACAGGTGCACTGCACAGGTAAACTGCTGCACATCAGCGTGAAAGCAGCCTTAGGCCCCTTTCACATGATCGGTTCAACCCACACGGACCCTCCATTCACCTCTATGGAGCGGCAGATGTAAACGGACTTGTGTCCATTTGCACCTACCTACCTCCAATCCGATCCACTAAAAAAAAAAAAAAAACAGAAGGGGATCCGTCCCCTTCCATCTGGTTGGATCGGATAGGGGGGCCCACAGAGTAGAGTGGGCTGTTTCCATGTCCTCTCTACATATACAGAGCGGACACGGATCTGTGTTCTGTCCGCTCCACTTATTGTGGCCCGCGACCAGTTACCAAGTCGCTTAAGTGGCCCTCGCTCTTTAAAAGGTTGGGCACCCCTGCTCTAGGGAGTGGGGCCTGCTCCATACTGTTGATATTTTTGTGTACAGTATGTGAAAATATACTAATGTGAGTTTACCTTATACACTCTTGTCTTCCTCGGCTGAGAGTAGACAATGTTCTAAATAGGTATGTATAGATACGTGTTTCTTTAGTGTAATGTATAGTGATAATACTTGTCTTCTTTGGCTGAGGACAGACAACATTTCAAATGTATCCACAAATGTTTGCTTTAGTATAGATATTACTATAATGGTAGATATAGTCTAGTGTGTTGTAAAAATATATATACACGCTGTCTTCCTTGGCTAAGGAGAGACAATATCTCTAATTTTGTACAGTAATGCTTATTTCTATTAACTTTGAATAGTCAACTGTTTGTAAGTGTTTTCTATACTTGCGTCTTCCTCAGCTGGAGGGACAGTGCCTTAATTTGGTTCAACACCAATATTTTCTATTACTTATCATATAGTATATTAGATAGATAGACAGTTAGTATGTAATGTCACTATGTAATGTCATTGCTTTATTGCATTTTTCACTTGTTCTCGTGTGGAATGGCACACGTATTTGTAACTCAAAGTTTAACCTTTCTTTTACCCATTCCCATCCACTTTTTGCCAGGACATCCACTCTCAGGCTTGAGAGCAAATGTTTTGTTTTTTTGCAGACTCTGAGGACATAGATTCCTTGGCAGGGGGAGAGTGTAGCACCCTCATCCTAAAAATAGGGCTACAGGTAATTTTAGGTATGCTGGATTGTAGCCAGCCTGGCTAATTTGTAGTGCTTAGTGGTTAACTGACTCCTGTTTAACTCCATTCAATTGTGGCTTCTTTCTTTTGTCAGTAGGAGGCACTGTTGCCTTTGACATTAGTATGATGAGCTACAGTATATTCAAGTTATGGAAAAACATACTTTTCTCAGCCAATCATATTTGCGGCTAAGCATGCTGGGAAAAGCCATTTAATGGAAAGAAGTCAGGTGATCAAGTTCAGTCTTTACGCCCAGGGTTTTCGGCCTGGGTGAATGTGTGTACTGTTTCTGGCTACTAGGCCTGAAGCCTGAGGCCTATCCAGGTGGCTTCTGGCTGCTAGGCCTGTACAAGGCCTATCCGGGTGTTCTAGTTTATGCAGAGGAAAGCCTGACAAAGATCCTGAAATGATTCTAGAGGGATGGAGTTTGAGGAAGCACCAGAGGAGACATCTTCATTAGCTGGAGGCTATGAAGTGGCAGGGAGGACTTCAAGAGAGAACTTATCCAAGGGAATCAGTGTGTGAAGCTGTGAGTAAAGTTCTGTTAATATAGAAGACAGCCTGTCCTACAAAGTACAGATGTGCTAGTTCAGCTTAAAGTCTCTTTTTCCTGTACTGCTGTCTATCTTATCTCATCTATTCTGTTGCTGATCGTTATTAAGGGTGTCTTGTGCCCGATCCCCTCTCCCATATTTTTCCTGTTGAAGAAAGAAAGTTCACTCTGTTTAAAGCATAAAAGTGACTGGCGCCCAATGTTCTTTCTTGTTCATCAGCCAACATGCCCACAAACTTGCACCCTGAGAATGTATGTCAGCCATCCCTACCCCTGGTAGTCACCATCAGGCTCCCAGAAAATCGCAGTAGGCGCTACATATATATATATACACACACTATATTACCAAAAGAATTGGGACGCATGCTTTTACATGCATGAACTTTAATAGCATCCTAGTCTTAGTCCGTAGGGTTCAATATTGAGTTGGCCCACCCTTTGCAGCTTTAACAGCTTCAACTCTTCTGGAAAGGCTGCCCACAAGGTTTAGGAGTGTGTCTATGGGAATGTTTGACCATTCTTCCAGAAGTGCATATGTGAGGTCAGGCACTGATTTTGGACAAGAAGTCTGTGCTCTAATTTATCCCTAAGGTGTTCTATCCCGTTGAGGTCAAGACTCAGTGCAAGCCAGTCAAATTCCTCCACCCCAAACATGCTCATCCATGTCTTTATGGAATTAAAAACAGAGATAGGGAAGATGGCGCTGTTCAAAGAGGGTACACATAAAAGGTGTCCCTGAAATAATTAAATTAATCCTAACAGAAATTAACAGGATTAATTTAATTAATTTAATTAATTTCATTATTTCATGGACACCTTTTATGTGTACCCTCCTTGAACAGTGCCATCTTCCCTATCCCTGTTTTTAATTACTTTTTGGACTTAATTTTGGTGAAGTTCTTTAATAGGGAGGCTGTAGTTCACCTATTTTTCCTAAGCGCGGATACCTGTTATTTTACCATGTCTTTATGGACCTTGCTGCGCTTATGGCACAGTAGGTATACACATATAGCCAGTAATATAACTACTTCAGGCATCCCTGCACTTTAGCCCAGGTTCACACTGAGCTGTGGGAATGAAGTCGTGCGATTTCAGCTGAACTCGCACAATTTCACTCCCGCATGTCAGTCCTCATTTCGGTCGTGATCTCAGAGACATCTGTGCAGGTTTCTGCACAGATGTAAATGTAAATCGCAGCCCAAAATCGCAAAAAGTGGTACAGAAACAACTTTTTGAAATCGGTGCAGTGCTGCTAATGCAGCGTTGCACCAATTAGGATGGTGCCTTTGCTGGCAATTGCCACCGATTTGACATGTGATTTGACATGTCAAATTGCATGTCAAATCGTACCAATGTGAACCAGGGCTTATAGTTACCAACCTGCACCATGCAGTGAGATGAAAATATGATGGCTCAGGTAAATAGTCTGATTTATACAACACATCAGATGTTAAAATGGTGTTACCACCTAATATCTTGTGTCTTGAATTTATCCTGAAAAAATATCAGCATGCTTCCTGTGCCTAGATACTCCTGTATAGCTATATATTTGAAGTGCGGGATCATCTATGGCACTGGCTGACTGCTAGTGTCATGGGATTTGGTGTGAGACCTTCAGTGCAAGGATTTCTCTGCTTTCTCTTCATTCACTCCCTGGATATGTGCTTTTAATGCGGCGTACACACGGTCGGAATTTCCGATGGAAATAGTCTGATGGGAGCTTTTCATCGGATTTTCCGACCGTGTGTATGCCCAACGGTCTTTTTCTGTCGGAATTTCCGACGGACTTTGAATTGAGAACCTGTTCTCAATTTTTCAGACGGAAAACCTTTCTATCGGATTTTCCAATCGTGTGTATGCAATTCCGACAAGCAAAATTCCGACGCATGCTCGGAAACAATTTGACGCATGCTCAGAAGCATTAAACTTCCCTTTTATAGTGCTGTCGAACGTGTTTTATGCCGCTGTGTTATTGACCGTTGGAATTTGGTGTGATCGTGTGTAGGCAACACAGCTTGAGCGGAATTCCGTCAGAAAAACCGTCAGAGTTTTTTCCGCCGAGAATTCCAATCGTGTATACGCGGCAATACACTTCTTGAATATTTCCCCACCAGCCATTAGATCACTAGCTATTGGGTGGGCAGCTCAATTATTAGAATAGCAGCCAGGATTCAAGCAGTTATGACACCAGGTTGTGGCTTGATAATCTTTTGATACGTTTTAATTTAATTTGCTAGTTTAATTAAATAAGTAGACAATAGGGTACCAATTCCAATTATATTCACCTATAAAATTAAAGTTTCGAGCAATGAATGTTGTACACTTGATAATGATGCACATTTTACATGTCATTGTAAGGCACTCTATAACTGCAATAAACAGAAGCTGACATCACATGGGAAGGTATTTGTCATAAATCACAAAACACAGGAGGAATTGAGATATTTTATTCAGGTGTGCAGAGGGAGAACAACAAAGCTTCTTTAGAGTCGGGAGCCATGACATCAATGAAATCACATACAGTAGCTCTGTTGCTTCATTGTGATTGAATATTTCAGATGTGAAGATGTCTTTTTCATGTAAGCATAAATGTCAAATACTTTTTTGAGAACAATGTGTAAACTTTACTTATTGTTTGAGTATTATCAGCATGGAAGATAATATCAGCGTGGAATATTTATTTATTTTGTTAAAATATAATGTCCTGACATAATTTTCAGAATTTTACAAAGTACCTCAGGCTTGTCCTGGTGAAGCTTTCAGTCTATTGCTCCCACAGACTCATTCAACAAAGCTAATTTCAGGTAATCATATTAGTATATTTTTGGATTGTGGACAGTAACTAGAGCACCCCAAAGAAACTCAATGCTAACATAGGAAGAACAAAGCAAATGTATGTGCCTTAGGCCCCTTTCACACATGCGGACCGTACATTCGATCAGTTCAGTCAAGTTTTTTTATCATCAGTTGTTGTCAGTAAACATCAGTTTTCATCCATTTTCATTTCCGTTTTTCGTCCGTTTACGTCCGTTTTTCATCAGTTTTTTATCAGTTTATGTCCGTTTTTTTTATCCGTTTATGTCCGTTTTTATCCGTTTTAAAAAAAAAAAAAAAAAACAGTTTTTCATGAATTATGGGAATTGTTTTGATGAAAAGCGGATGTCAGCGGATCGGATGTGAACGGATCGTCCGCTAACGTCCGTTTTTCGTCCGTTCCGTTTTTTTTTTACGGAAGACAAAATAGGGTCTTCTTCCGTTCAGAAAAACGGACCTTAACGGAGACGGATGTTAACGGACGTTAGCGGATGATCATCCGCTAACGTCCGATATCCCATAGACAAGCATTAATGTCCGTTTTCATCCGTAAACGGACGTATGAAAAAACGGACGAACGGTCCGCATGTGTGAAAGGGGCCTAAAGTGGTTGTAAAGGCTGAAGGATTTTTACCTTCATGCATTCTATGCATGAAGGTAAAAAATCTTCTATGTACAACACCAGCACCCTCTAAAATTTACCGGAGTCCCATCTTAATCCATCGATGTACACAAGAACCTCGGCTCTCCTGGGTCCCTCCCTTCTTATTAGCTGAGGAAGCAGCAGTAGCCACTGTCAATCATAGCCAGTGAGCCAATGAGGAGAGAGCGGGGGTGGGGCAGAGCCGCACTTCGTGTGTGAATGGACACATAGAGCAGGGGTTCGGGAGTGAGCCTGCTCGGGTGCCCCTATAGCAAGCTGCTTGCTATGGGGGCGCTAGGCAGGGGGGAGGGGTCTGGAGTGCTGGTGGGGAACCCAAGAATAGGAGGATCAGCACTGCTCTGTGCAAAACTATTGCACAGAGCAGGTAAGTTTGACATGTTTATTATTTAAAAAAAAAAACAATCTTTAATGTCACTTTAAGTGTGTGAGGCCCATATACCATAAAGCTTTTTTTTAAGGGGGTTATCTGAGTAAATTGAATCAATTATGAATTACAGATACCGTATATACTCTAGTATAAGCCGAGTCTTTCAGCACATTTTTTTGTGCTGAAAATGCCCCCCTCAGCTTATACTGGAGTCAAGCACTTTTCTGCAGCAGAGAATGACATTTTCCGACCCGAATTTGGGGCCCCGTATCTCGGCGCCACTTGATGTTAGGAACCCCAAATTCGGTGTTCAAACCCAGCGGAACTAGCACTACAATGTATCCAAATGGGGTTCCTAGCACCAAGTGGCCCCGAGATACGGGGCTCCAAAGTCGGTTCAGAAAATGTCATTCTCTGCTGCAGAAAAGTGCTTAACATTTTCCAAACGGACTTTGGGGACCCATATCTTGGATATGTTGTAGCGTTAGTTCCACTGGGTTTGCACACCAAATTTGGGGCTCCTAGCACCAAGTGACCCGAGATACGGGGCCCCATAGTTGGTCAACTCTGTCCATCTGCAGCAATGTCATTTCGGGACCCTTTGGGTCCAGAGACCGGAAATTTTGACTGCAGCTAGGGGGCAACTAGGAACCCTTAACTACACAGTTTGAAGTTCGGGCTGACCTATGGCTGCAAATGGGCACAGTGAGGCATGCAAATGGGCACAGTGAGGCTGCAAATGGGCATTGTTGACCCTCTTTTCCACTTAAAATAGCTGCACATTTCTCACCCTAGGCTTATACTCGAGTCAATACGTTTTCCCAGTTTTTTGTGGAAAATTAGGTGCCTCGGCTTATATTCGGGTCGGCTTATACTCGAGTATATACGGTATATGTCTTGCCTAAGAAGTATTTTTAAATCAGTGAATGTGACATTCACCAAACATTCACAAGTGATTGCTCATGCCATGTAATTTAAAACACATGCCCCAGGAAGATTTAACTGCAGTGAATATTTAGTGAATGTCACATTTGGCACTTTATAAATATGCCAAGGCACATATACATATTATTTACAATGAAAATACACATTATTCACAATAAGTGCAAACTAACTAGCCAAATCTTATAGTTAGATATCTTGCAGTTTTATATCATAAAAACTGTTCTTAATGCCCGGAAACTGGAGATTGTCCATAGCGACCAAACCGTCCCTTTACATAAAAAGTGGTTTTAGACCAGCTAGAAAAAAGTGATAATAAATTAGAATCACTCGCAGAATTGAGCGATAGTGATTTGTGGGGTGATCCGTCATCAAACACTGAAAGTAATGACAGCGACAATTCTGCAACTGAGCAAATGTCAGTGTTTTTGATTACATTATTGAATAATTTTTATTATTATTATATTATTATTTGGTATAATTATTTATAGTTATTTATTATATTATAATTTATGATTTTGATTTTCAAACTTTATCATGCCCGGGATGTCTACTAGACTCTGGTCTGGATATATTTAAGTGAGTTATTCCTAAGAATTGCCATCCTACAATATAAAACACCAAATTTCCATGCAAAATAATTGTACCACTTTCAGCACCTAAAATCTGAAATAATCATACCGCCAGGGAGGTTAAGTGCCCAGTAAGTGGTTAAGCCTAAGGCAGGGGTCTCAAACTGGTGGCCCTCCAGCTGTTGCGGAACTACAATTCCCATGAGGCATTGCAAGGCTGACAGTTACAGGCATGACTCCCATAGGCAGAGGCATGATGGGACTTGTAGTTCCGCAACATCTGGAGGGCCGCTACTTTGAGACCCCTGGCCTAAGGGCTCTTTCACACGGGGCGGATCAGTGCAGATCCGCCCCGTGGATATCCGCTTGCTCAGCGGGGATCGCCGGAGCGATCTCTGCAGAGTGCAGAGACGGACCTGTCACAGCGCCGCTCTCCCCTATGGGGGATCGGGTGACGACGGACCGTAGAGTCCGTCGTCATCTGATCCGCTCTGCAGACGGATGGAAAAATAGGGTTTTTCTCCGTCTGCAGAAACGGACCATAGCGGGCACGGATGAGATCGGGTGTCAGCAGATGCTTATCCGCTGACACCCGCTATCCCATAGGGATACATGTATGTCCGTTTTTCATCCGAAAACGGATGGATGAAAAACGGAAATACGGACCGTCCGTGTGAAAGAGCCCTTACTTGTTAAAAATTCTGCCCCTCTTGCATCCTGGTTGTTAGGCTCCTTTCACACTGAGGCGCTTTGCAGGCGCTAAAGTGCTAAAAATAGCGCCCCCAAAGCGCCCTCAAACAACCGCTGCTGTCTCTCCAGTGTGAAGCACTGGAACAGTGCGCATGCAGGACGCTGAAAAATGTCCTGCAAGCCGCATCTTTGGAGCGCTGTAGGAGCAGTGTATTTACCGCTCCTAAAGCGCCCCTTCCCATTGAAAACAAATGGGCTGCAGCGGCTCTTTGCGAGCGGTTTTAAGCTTTTTTCTGCCGCTAGTGGGGGCTAAAAATGCCCCGCCAGTGGGCCCAGCGCCTCAGTGTGAAAGTAGCCTTACTCATCCAAGAACTTTCTTTACATTTGACACATTTCAGATTGTTTCTGATGACAAATATCTTATAGTAATAAAGCTTTGAGACTATGCACTGAATATATAACATATGCATGGGGTATGCTTTTATCACAGTTGGTAATATTTACCCCCTTGCAGTCTATGAATTCATGCTCAGTATTCTATACCTACTGTAAGATTTAGTCAACTGGTCCCTTTACAAATTATTTACATAAATGTATGAATTCCGTGAATGAAGCATGACTTCTTTTTATTAAGGCTTGATTTGTTGATGCTAATGGAGCAATTCTTCTTAATCAGGAAATTAGATGAAGTGAATTAATAAATGACTTAGGGATTAGGTAATTACTTCCTAGTTAAGTGCTGAAATGATTTTCAGATACCACTGTGGCTTCCCTCCCAAGAAATTCTCAAACAAGCTATCATCAGCAGTCTTAGTACACTCAATATTGCAGTTCAAAGGTACAACATATATCTTGTCATGTCCATTTTGATGAAAAAAAACTATAGTTGTATTGTCTACCTACCATTTAACCCTTTTGTAGCTTTGGTTGTGCTTTCATCCTCTATCCTGGTGGCCAAGTCCATTATCAACGCACAACTACAATATAAACAAAATAATTCTTACAGTAGTATTTGAAATGGTGTAGCTATAATACATAATATATGTATGTAGACAGAACTAAATTCTATTTTTTATGCAAAAAATAGTCTGTTTATCAGTATCAGTGGAAACCTCTGCGCTATTGAGCCAATAGAGCTGAAGCAAATAGGTCATAGAGGTAAATACACTGTGCACTTTTCAAGTGCAGTTGCACTCATTTTCCCTAGAGCTTAATGAATGTGGTGAAGCTCTACTGATTTCCATCATCCAATCATGTGCAAGCAAAATTCATTTTTTTATTTTTTTTATTTTCTTTGCACCTGATTGGATATTCTTTACAAAGTGAAGCTTCGCCACATTCACCAAGCCCTGGGGAAAATGTGTGCAACTGCACTTTCAAAGTGCACAGTCTTTTTGCCTTTAGTAAATCAACCCCTAAAGCCGCATACACATGATTGGATTTTCCGATAGGAATTGTGTGATGACAGGTGTTGGCGGAAAATCCGACCGTTTGTACACTCCATTGGACAATTGTTGTCGGATTTTCCACGGACAAATGTTGGATGGCAGGCATTAAAATTTTCCGCGGACAAATGTCTGTTGTCAGATTTTCCAAGCGTGTGTACACAAGTCCTTCAGACAAAAGTCCAAAGTACAATTACGCATGCTTGGAAGCAAGGATGAGCCAGAAGCGGTCGGTCTTGTAAACTAGCATTCGTAATGCAGTGCGGTGGTTTTACCACCCGCGAGCGACCGAAAAAGGGTTAAAATCCCCTGCAAAGCGCCGCCGTAGCGGCGCTTTGAGGCGGTATTGCCGCGGTATTACCACGGTGTCCCATTGAAATCAATGGGTAGGAGCGGTATAGGAGCGGTGAATACACCGCTCCTATACCGCTCCAAAGATGCTGCTAGCAGGACTTTTTTTACTGTCCTGCTAGCGCACCGCTCCAGTGTGAAAGCCCGCCGGCTTTCACACTGGAGTGAATGGGGCCGTTTTTTTCAGGCGGTGTACAGGCGCTATTTTTAGCGCTGTACCGCCTGAAAACCCTAAGGGGCCTTAGTGTCTCTGTCTGCTGTCCTCAATGCAGGGACATTTAAAGTGTATCTTAGGCTCAGTTCACATTGGTGCGCTGTCCGACATCAGATGTAATTCGCACCGCACTGCAATACAAATCACATGCAATGTCTGTACAATGCAAATTCCCATTGCATTCGAAACCAAACTTGCATAGGACCCTTTTTTTGGTCGGCACCAGAATTGGGTGTTAACACCTAAGTAATCCAATTCCTGTCTGAATTGACAGTTCGAAATGCGATATGCAAACTCATTTTGGGGTGTCATTAACTTTCTATTGACACTCCCAGCAGTTTGCATATGGCAGTGTGAACTGCCTGCGAGTCGGGTGGGATGCGGGAACGCGCAGTGGATTCATATGGTTTGCCCATCGCACCATTGTGAACCGACCCTTAAAGGGGAGGGCTGGTTAAAAAAAAAAATTAAAAGTCAGCAGCTACAAACACTGTAGCTGCTGACTTTTAATAAGGACACTTACCTGTCCAGGGACCCCACGATGTCGGCCGCCCAAGGCCGATCCATCCACCGGATCGGGTGCCGGTGCCACTATCTTAACGAAGGGAAACAGGCAGTTTCCTACTTCCTATAAAAGGAAAGAAAAAGCAGCGCCCAAAAGTGAACAAAACAAAAGCGGCCAACACTACAATATGACAAAATTGTGAAAGAATAAAAGTGTGTATCAGTGTAGCGCTAAAAATGTCTCTGTGCAGCAATGGTTATAGACTGGGAAGATCAACAACCACCAGTTTGCTGTTCAGAATGTTGTTATAATAATAACCAGTTAAGGTTAAAAGGATGGTGAACACCTGGTCCTCTAAGTGAATGAGGGCGTGGTGTACCTCCAAGTCTGATAAACCAAACATGTGGATATGCTACCAAGTTTTCCACACCATCTACAGATGTTTAGTGAGATTAGCAAAAAACTGGTTAAAGTAAAATAGCAATCTCTAAAACCGTGTCTCAAAACAATAATGTTAGGTCTATTATGCAATCAAATACATGAAGTTGCATTGGCAATAGGTATATATAAAATCAATATTATTGTGTTCCAGATACTGGGGGCAGAGTAGATGCAAACTGCTGAAAAACAAGGGGGCTAGAGCACAATAGGTATGTCAAGATAATCCGCATCTCATCTGGGTTCTTATCAAAGCTGCCACTTATCTAATGAGCAGATGAAGCAGTAAATGGTCTATATACACCACAATACACTTATTCAGTGAAAACAATATAATGAAGAGCCTCAGTAAGCAGTCCTGATATTGTTGGTTTGTGGACAAACAGAAACATCAACCTATATTTCAAGTAAAATGAACTGTATCATAGAGTCCAAATGGTACGAAGCAGAGTAATGGTGGTAATATGGTTCAGATGTTGAATCCTCTCATCAAAGGGCAACAGTGCAACCAGAAGGGGAGAAATCATAAGCGCTTACCATATGTGGTGGACCAACTCACCAGAAGTGGAAGGTCGGGAACAGCTTATATGACTACCTCCAGGTGCCAAAGGTATGGAATAAGTTGTAGAGAGATGGGAGTATGGGCTGGAACGTCTCAGGGTCCTCAACGGATACTCACCGACCGAATAGGATAACAACTGGATCGATATAGTTGGATCAATGCTCATTGGTCAGGTTCACCATAGATAGAGAGAAAAAACAGAAGAGGGACTCCTCATCGTGTAAAACCCAAATGCAAGGGTTCACTTTTATTATAAAAGAACAAGCATCCAACAAAAAGGTACAATGAAATGGAGCTGTTCAAGTAAAATCGAGTAAAAAACGCAGTAGGCAATAAAGCTGAGAGTCCCGATGCGTTTCGTCTAAAAAGACTTCTGCTGGGGTATACTCCAGCTTACTCCTGCTGCGTTATATATAGTATGCAAGATAATTAAACCACATGGAGCACCTGAGTGTTTCCAATCAGCCACACTTCCTGTTTCCTGTTTGGTGTTGTCCCGTATTGGTGGATTGGGGCGGGCAGAAACCAATCCAAAAATAGACAATTTTTTTAAACCAATAGGGGCGTAATAGAGGAAAAAACGTGTTTAACAATGAAAAGTCAAAGGCGGGAACGTTTGTCACCAGGGGAACACCCCTAATATGTGGGCGGAACATTAAGGTACATGTATAACCAATGTGGGAGCTATAAGTTACCAACCTTACCTATAATAGGTGGACTGGGAACCAGATAAGCCCCCATGGGAAATGGCGTCAAATGACCGGGCAGAATGTAAACAGAAGCTGTCCCGCGCCAGAAGGCAAACACAACGACCGCGTGGAAGCCCGCGGCGGAAGTGCTGCGCCGGAAGTGACGTCCGGAGCGGAAATGACGCGCCGGAAGGGAAAGGGCGGACATGACGTCTGTATCTTTGAAAAATGTAAACAAAGAAGGTGGGCGGATGGGGTAAAAACTAAAAATGTCCACAAGATGGCAGAGGAACGAATAAAACTAGAGTCTGGCTGATTGAAAGCAAAGACATATACACAATAAGGTTACATGAGTCACAGTGTAATTGACATCAGTGCGCAGAGTGCATATATAGGAAGTAGCACATAACAAGTAAGGTTATATTGCTATTAAGATACCCTATATTATTATTATTGACATATATATACGGTCCGATTACATGGATCACAATGTGGTTGGAATCAGTGTCCAGACAGTGTATTGGAAGTAGCGACCACCATATAAGATTACATTGCTAATAAAATACTCAGTGTTATTGTTAACAGAGGAAAAGTATTGAAAGTAAACGATTCCCTGCAAATCTTAAATATATGTCAAAAGCATATACAAATATTTCCAAAACATCATCTACCACCTAGGATGGCGTGAATCAAAAAAGAAAAAATAAATTATAATAGGTGAAAGATGTGCTAAATAAACTTAAATTAAAATGTATTAATCTGGGAAACAACGGGTGGGATCATGCGCGATTGATAAAAGCGTTAATGTCCCACTCGACGTTTAAACCGTGAGGAGTGTAGCACTTAATCTGGTGTATCCAGAATGTTTAGAGTCGGGAAACACCCCTTATGTTGGACTCACCCCTCCAATGAGGGACAAATTTGTCTATGATCTGAAAGCAAGACCCTGCTGGATTACGGTTATGATTCAGGAGGTAGTGCTTAGAGACACTGTGGTTGGTATGTCCAGCTTTAATGGTGGCCAAATGCTCGTTCACTCTGATAGCGAACGTGCGTTTGGTCCGACCTATATATTGTTTACCGCATGGACACGTGATGAGATAAACTATAAATTTGGTGTGGCACGTCACAAAACAGTCCATTTTGTATTCTCTATTTGTAATGTTGGATTTAAAGGTATCACGCTTCCTCCTACAAGTGTTATTCACGCAAACGTTGCACTTTCGGCAGGGGTAAAAGCCCTTCATATCGTGGAAAAAAGAAGGGGGGTTAGGTGGATCTATAATATTTGGTGCAACTTTGCCTCTTAAGGAAGAGGCTCCCCTATAGATAACTCCTGCGTGTTCAGGTAGAATGGGCCCTAGGATTTGATCGTTTTTCAAAACGTCCCAATGTTTCTGAAATATACTTTTAATTTGCTTGTGTTGGACCGAGAACTTAGTAAAGAAAGACCACCGGAATTTATCGTCCTTCTTTTTTGGGGGCTTCTCTATCAGCAGGGACATGCGGTCAATAGATGCAATTTTTTGAATTTCATCATCTATTAGAGATGCCTCGTAGCCCCGGTCAATAAATCTACTTTTGAGTATGAGGGCTTGTTCATGGTAATCAGGGAGATGAGAGCAATTTCTACGGATGCGCATGAGTTGGCTCCGTGGAACAGAGCTAAGCCATGACGGATGATGGCAGCTATCGACCGGAATGTAACCGTTCCGGTCGGTAGTTTTAAAGAACGTCTTAGTGGTAATTTGGCCATCAATAACTGTAATTTCTAAATCTAGAAAATGAATAGACGAGGGACTGGCCTCGTAAGTAAGTTCAATCCCGATGTCATTGGAATTGAGTAGGGTCATGAACTGTTTAAGGGAATCGGCAGACCCCTTCCATAGGAGGAGGATGTCGTTGATATATCTGGACCACAGCACTAATTGTGGGGGGTCCAGTACATGGACGACATCCTCCTCCCATTTACCCATGAAAATATTTGCGAGACTGGGGGCGAACTTGGCGCCCATGGCCACCCCCTTCTCTTGCAAATAAAATTTACCATCGTACCAAAAGTAGTTATGTTTCGTAGCATAACGTAAAAGGTCACTTATGAACCTCTTTTGGGTGTTAGGGATAGATCTAATTCTACCTAGAAATATTTCCACAGACTCAAGCCCTAAATGGTGAGGGATACATGTGTATAAGGAAGTAACATCCGCAGTCACCAGAATAAGGTCATTAGAGTAACTGACTTGTTGTAATTTGGAAATAGTATCCCTAGTATCTTTCAAATACGAGGGTATTGTTTTAACTATAGGTTGAAGAAAAAAATCAATGTATTTCCCTATGCGGGACGTAATGGAGTCCAGACCACTAATGATGGGACGCCCGGGTGGGTGGGTAGGATTTTTATGCACCTTAGGAAGGTAGTACATAATTGGAATTCGAGGGGACACGGGGACGAGATAATGTTTCTCCTTCTTGTCCAAGATACCCAAATGAACTCCCGTGTCCACAAGATCAGTCAAGATCCTCTTGTAGTCAGCGGTAGGGTTCTTGGACAACAAGGAATATGTCTGGGTGTCTCCAAGGATCCTAAGCATTTCTGTGTGATATGCAGTCTTATCAAGGACTACTATCCCACCTCCCTTGTCGGCAGGCCTGACAACAAGATCTTTACGCTCAACCAAGGACTTTAGTCCAATTTTAATGTCGGGATTGCTGAAGATCTTTTTGTTCGGTAAATTTTCCAGGTCTTTTAAGACTAGATCTCGAAAGACCTTAACAGAAGGAGCGACAGAACAAGGTGGGTTAAATGTGGAGGGGTTCGCCAACCCAGAATGTACTACTTGGGTGGAAACATTAGCAAGAGTGCTATTTCTGGGATTGGACAATATGTATCATTGTACGTTCAATTTTCGCACGAATTTGTGTACGTCGATGAACGTAGAAAATTTGTTTAACTTAGTGGGTGGGACGAACTTCAAACCTTTATTCAGAACTGCTGATTCGGCCTCATTTAGAACCACTCTACTTAAGTTAAAGATTCCGTTACTACTTATACTCTCTTTCTTTTTCCTGGCGCGCCGCCCCCCTCTGGAGCCGCGCTTGGTTTTAAATTCCGTTCTTGGTCCTCTAATTCCCTGGGAAAACCCGATGGGTTGGAGGGTCTGGGTAGATTATAATTATACGGGGATCTGTCATAATGACCGTAATCACGATCATGGTGAGAATAGCTCTGGTTATATCCAGTGCGTGATCTATCATCCCTAAGTGGTGAGAATCTATTATATGTGTGCACTGGAGTTCTTTGTGGAGGGTATGGGTATTGTTCACCACGGTATGGATATTCGCGAGCGGGTGAACGCTCATAACCTTGATGTTCATATATATAGTCTCTTTTATTTTTACCCCTGCCTCTGTTGTTATTGTTATTCTTACCACGAAAGTTGCCATTATGGTAAGAGCCTCCTTGGTGAGGAGTGGATGGGGGTGGTAATCTGTTTTGCGGTATCTTATTTTGGTGGTACGTCGTGTCATTCTTGTTTAGTAAAGGTGGGATAGTGTTGGTGTGTCTGGAGCTAGCATCTGAACTGCTTGAAGCCTCCATTGGTAATGGTTCAGTGCCTGAAGTTAGATTCGACTGATCTCTGGTTTGCCAATTAAAAACAAAGCCTTCTTTATAGTCTGTAGTATCTCTACTATATTTTTTCTGTTTTTTGGTTTTCTGATCTTTTTCCTCCTTTTCAAGATGATTTTTAAGGTTTGTGGATAAGGTGCTATATTCGATTGTGGTTTTATGTGGGAGGAGTTTCTCTCTAATCTCTTTGATCTCTATATCTACAGTGACTCTACGTGCACGTTTCTTCTCAACAAGAAACACTAATAATGAAATGCCGGCCTCGTTGAAATAACGAAACCAGGCTTCTGGTTCGGTATCGCCCTGTTGAGGGTGAACATTCCACCTTAGTCCGCGAGGAACCATGCGCTCCTTGATATATTGGTCAAGGAATGCTATGTCCCATTCCAGGTGGAGTTCAGACACCATGAGGTTTTTGAGTCTCATAAATAGACCCCCTATTTCAGAGTCAATATTAGTGGCAGTAAAAACGCCATCGGTATTGAATGTTCGGTTAGACCTATAATCAAATACATCCATAATACTGTGAGATAAAACACAATGTGAGTGTAATAATGGTAGAGATTATAAAATTGTCTATCAAATATGTCAGACAATGTGAGCAAATGCGACAATGTCACAAATAAAGTGTCAAAAACTAGTTTGGGCTGCTGCAATTTCCTACTTCCTACTGAGCATGCGCGAGTTGCGCAGCGCTTTGTGAATAGGGCGGGTTGTGTTCTGGGACACACACAGCTCCCAGAACACAGCGTGTCCCATTCCCCAGAAGACAGGGGAGGAGGAGAAGACTGAAGATCACTGCGGTGTAGGAAGTGGCAGATTAGGACGATCTGCCTAGCAACAGCTATTTCTGGTAAGCTAAAAAAAATTATTATTATTTTTTTTTTTTTGGAGCATTTTTTTTTTTTTTTTTTTTTTTTTTTTAGGGTGGACCTCCCCTTTAAAGTACCCAGTAATTATGAAAGAGTAAATCCTGATTGGCTGCAAGTTCATATCAATGCTTTAATAATGGGCCTGGTGTAGGAAGTCGTAAAGCAAGGCTGCATTAAACCAGCAAATTAGCACAATTTTTTTTACAAAACACAGGTATGCAGATCATAAAATATATTAGACAATATACTGTATTAAGACATTTCTATTGCACTTGCATGGAATCCTGAGCACATGTACTCAAACATAGTATGTATAACCTCGGTCATGGAATGTGACAGCTACAGACCTACAACTATCAATCAGAGACTTTGCATTTTTAATACTGATACATTTTATTTGACAGAATATTATTCGGAAAAACACCTCTAAAATGCAGAAGAAATGAGTACGTTGATTTTACCTTAGATGAATCTAGTGGTTCAATCTGCATGGTAAATTTTAATCATCATGGCAGACTACAAAGTTAAATGTTCAAACTATATGCCAATCTCGTCATCAAAGTTCTACTTTAAGTTAAAAAAAAGCCGTTGTAGTTGGAGAGAAAGGCTTGCTACAAAAGATCTAATGGTTATGTGATCCCAAAAGCAGCCTACATTGTTGCATGGTGCAGATTCTATGAAAAAAAAAAAAGTATGTGTGAATGCAAACCACTTGAACACTTTGTAACAGAATTACAACTATCAGCCAGAGACTTTGCAGATCAGCCAGACAATGTACAAATCTTCTATTTCACTGAACCTCACTCATCCCTATTGAAATGGTTACTACAGCTGTACCTTCATAATGCCTTTGTAAAATTGTACCGGATCGGTATGATCAAAGTTTTTTTCGAAAATGCACAAAAAAGCTAAGTTTAAATTACATACAAGTACACAAGTGGACATGATAGTTATGAATGTATTTTAGCTGGACACACTTTGAGAACTGGTCATTTTTAACACAAACAAAGAATATGGAGCCATTTTATATCAATGCTTGTGCACTTTGAATGGCACCTACAAAAGTAATACAAAGGTAGATCTTTGTACATTGTAAACACAATACCAAAAAATTCATAAAAGACTTTTGCTAACACTTTTTAGAATTGTATCATGCCCCCCTGTGTTGCGTTTGTTAAAATATGATTTTTTAAACATCAGACCTAACATTACATGGGAGAAATTACAAGTTTAGTTGATCAGATTACAAACAAGTCTCTGGTATGAGTAGAATTCTCAAACAAATTCTGTTTTCATACAATGGTGTTAGATAACATTCTTGTATTCAAATTGACAGTTTGAAGAGGCTATTGTCTCGTCAGCTACAGTAAACAGGTTGAGAGTGTCTATCAGACTGAAAACAATGACTGTTATATTGATGACAGGATTTGGTTTGAGGAGAGAATGGGTAGCAAGCAACAGTCCATTGTCTTTTCAGCTACAGTAAACAGTTTGAGAGGGTGTCTCAACCTGAAAAGAATGACTGTTAGTTGGTTGTTATGGAAACAAGTCTATAAACATTAACTTTGGTCAACAAACTGGGACAAATAAAATGGATGAGTAGAGACACAGAGGGAGGACTGGAACACATCATGCTGTAACATCAGGACACATCATCATGCTTTGAAGACCAGAAGCCACTCATGATGATAGAAGGACAGAACCTGGTCTCCAGGAAGAAATATTGCCAATGGAGATCATGCACATACAGTAACAGAAGTTAAGTAACCTTTTTAAATGTATTTGTACTGTTAGACCATAGGCTGTTCTATTTTCCATGCATTTTGCTTGTTATAGATATCTGTCAGTCTTGTATTGTATTCCTAAGATTGTAATAGTTTTGCATGTACAGCAGCTTTTGTATAGTAAAAAGCACATCTATACACTGCAGAAGTCTCAGCTTCCTTGTTATACCACAGAGTAATCTTGCTAGATAGACGCAAGCATTACAGTTGGGGCCTCGGCCGTGACTGTGCTATAGTTCAATTGAAGCAGAGCTGTTTTTTTTCTGTAGTGTGTAGCTTGTGCTAGGTAAAATGCTGCGTAAGCTGTTTAGGAAAGGAAAGGCTGCAGAGGGTCCTGGTGACCAGAAGGAAGTGTGCAGCTTACCTATCTGGGCCAGAGACAATGAGTGGGAGCCTCTTGCTAAAGAATTTGTGAAGTAGGCTTCTCCCTTGACCTTGACTTGGGGTGATAAAGTCTCAGATCATTTTGTAGATTTTAGCCTTAAGGGGTTGGATTTGAGTAAAAAAGAGAAGAAGACAGTGTCCACAGTAGGATGGCATTTTCTTCATGCATTTTACATCAAATCACATAGAAGGGAGAAAGCAGAGGCAGAAGTTAAGGTATTAAAAGACCAGCTAGCAGTTGCTTCAGAGTGTGTATGTTCACCTGCTAGTCGGGCTAATGATTTGCAAGAGCGGTGTGCAGCCCTCATGACCAAATCAATTAATGCCTTAAGGAGAAGGAAGGGCCGTAAACCTGTTAGTAAAGCCAGGGTACGTGCCATTGTCACATCCCAAAATTGGGATTGTGAGGATGTGCTCTCCTCAAATGATAGTGAGGATGAGGAGATAGAGTTTGATATTTCGCATGATGATCTGCTAGTGCGAAAGAAAAAGTATGCCAGACCTCTCATTACTAAGCATAGGAAACGGCAACATGATAGAGAGGATATGGCAGATGGGGAGGTGCATTATCGCAACCCCAGAGATGTTGAATTTGAAGAAGTACGGGAGTTTACACAAACTGAACTCCATGAGCTGGCAAAACAATACAAACAAAGGTCTGGGGAGCCTCTAGTGAGTTGGCTCCTATGCTTATGGGATGAAGGGGGGGACAGTGTTGTTTTGTCAGGTAAGGAAGCAGTGACTATGGGAGTGTTAACCCATGATCCACAATTGCGTCAGGCAATGCGAAAAGCCTGAGAGTTTAGCGTGAATTTTTCACTGTTAGACCTTGTGAGAGATGGAATAGTCCGAGTATACTCTAGTCCTACTGACCTGGAAAATACCTACTCCTGGAGATCAATAGCAGAGGGTATTTCCAGGTTACGTGAGATGGGTTGTATAACCAAGTTAAATACATTTCCAGAATGGATGGGTCCAGTTATGGAACCCTTCACGTCTGCTCTGTGCTCTAAGCTGATGAAGTCTGCGCCATTTAATCTCAGGGCTCCCTTATTGTCCTTGTTGGGAGGCCTGGGATTAAACAGCAAGATTCATGAAGCTACAACCCTTTTAAGCCAGTTGGGGGAGCTAGAGGAGACTAAAACAAAACCTGTCAGGACAGTAGATAAGGTCAAGGCCAGACAGGAAGAATACAAGCAGAAAAGAACAGAGAAGAAAGGGAAAGGGGTAGAGAAGACAGGAGGTGAAGAGAAAACCAGGCTAGTTATTTCTAGAAAAGAAATGTAGGTGGACCTATTAAAGGCAGGAGTACCTAAAGATGAGATAGATGGCATTTCTACTGCAGAAATGCTGAAGAGGTGGAAAGATTTAGTAGGTAAAACTGTCAGGGTTAGAAACACTACTCCTAGTGAAGATAACATCAGCCTAGGCTTAGAGGAAACAGAACAGACCCCTCCTGTTAGCCCCAAACCAATTCCCAAAACTGAACGTGAACACAAACCCAAATCCCTTTATCCTGGGGAGGAGTTAGAGAGAATCAGAAAAGGGGATTGGGAGGTTACTTATCCTTTATGAAGGGAAGGTGAGTCTCCTGTAATAGCCGTGAGGGCAGTGACAGCAGGAGACCGACGCCCATATGCACCTGTCACTGTATGGTGGGGGAAGTCATCTTCTCCTACACATGTAATGGCTTTAGTTGATAACGGAGCCGAAGTTACACTTTTGCAAGGAAATCCTTCCCATCACAAAGGAGAATTGATTTATGTAGAAGGTTTGGGAGGGCAAACTACACCAGCAGTTAGGATACGGGTGAAATTGGCTATTGGCAAGGGATCAGGATTTATGACAAATGTTTTGGTATCAGAGTTACCCGAAAATATTCTGGGGATGGATGTACTTCAAGGTCAGTCAATTCAGACTGAAAGAGGTACATTCACATTCGGGTATCCTGATAAAGCGTATCTGGTAAGGGCGGTGAAGGCTGTGGTCAGAGGTCATGCAAAATGGACCCCTGTCTACATTCCTCCACCAGAGAAGCCAGTCTGTCTCAAGCAGTACAGACTTCCTGGAGGCCACAAAGAAATTGGGGAGACTATTCAAGAACTGTTGAGAGTAGGGATCCTTAGACCTGCTGTAAGTCCTTTCTCATCTCCGGTGTTCCCAGTAAAAAAGCCTGATGGGACATATAGAAGGACTGTGGATTACAGAGGTCTAAACAAAGTGGCACCTCCATTGAAGTCAGCTGTACAAGATTAGATCTCAATTGTTGAAAAAATTGCTAAAGATGCAGGAGAATATCATGCTGTGATAGACCTGGCTAATGCTTTCTTTTCGATTTTAATAGACCCAGAGTGTCAAGACCAGTTTGCTATGGTGTGGGACGGCCGCCAGTACACTTTCACTGTCCTTCCGCAAGGCTATCTTCATTCTCCAACGATTTGTCATGGACTGATTGCCCGAGATTTAAGCACCCTGAATTTGAAAGTCGCTATGTTTCACTGCATTGATGACATCATGATCTCTGGAACAAAAGAAGATGTAACTGAAGCACTGCACCTGCTGATACATTACATGGAGAACAGAGGGTGGGCTATCAACAGAGACAAAGTCCAAGGACCTACCACAGAGGTGAAATTCCTAGGAATGATGTGGACTGGGCAACAGAGGAAAATTCCAGAGACAGTTGTGCAAACTATCCAGGCGCTGTCGCCCCCTACTACCAAAAAGGAGGCACAGAAGTTAATTGGAGTTGTGGGGTTCTGGAGATCGTTCATACCACATCTTGGACTGATTCTGAGGCCTATATATAATGTCACCCGGAAAAAGACTGAGTTCTCATGGGGTTCAGAGCAGCGGACTGCATTCCTGGCTGCTAAAGAAGCTATTTTGCAGCATCAGGGATTAGGACCCGTGAGACAAGGAGTTCCATTTCAGCTGGATGTAGTGGAGCAGAATGGTACCATATCTTGAAGTCTGCAGCAGCCAAATGAAAAGAAAGGACTAAGAGCAATACCCATTGGATTTTGGTCCAAACAACTGACAGGGGCACAAAAGAGATACACGCCCCTAGAGAAGTACCTGTTTGGGGCCTACACAGCACTTCAACATGTAGAGACCATTACAGGAAAGGACACAGTCACCATCCATACTGCATTGCCAATAGCAGGATGGGTGAGAGATAATGGACTGATCACTAGAGTAGCTGTAGCCCAGAACCAGACACTGATAAAATGGAAGTGGTACCTTCAAGAAAGAGGGGGTATTGCAGCTGGGGATGTTAGAGACATTTCAAAACAGTTGGCAGGGCTTGTTACTTTTACCAGCACCTGGCCAGAAGAAGAAATTCCTGTGCTGCATTCATCCCCCATTCAAGAGGCTCCACCCTTTGAGTCTCTATCAGAAGACATGAAGCAGTCAGCATGGTTCACTGATGGTTCAGCCATAGTCGCCTCGTCTGGGCGTAAATGGACAGCAGCAGCCTACAACCCAAGTACAGACACAGTCCTGCAGGAGACCGGAATTGGAGGGTCCAGCCAGTATGCAGAGTTGAAAGCTGTAGTGATGACTCTTCAGGAGGATCCTTCTTCCCATGTCACTATCTACACTGACAGCTGGGTGGTTTTTAAAGGACTGACAACTTGGATGCCCACGTGGAAGTCCAATGAATGGATGATTCATGGAAAGGTGGTGTGGGGAGGCAAGGAAGTCTGGGACTACATCTGGAAGGAAGCTCACTCGTGCACCATAAAAGTGGGGCATGTTGATGCACATGTGCCCCTAGTCCCAGACTTTGAGAACTATAACAGAGTTGCAGATGAAATCGCCAAAGTAAAGGCAGTTGTGCCAATTGATCCTGTCTTGATGAACTTGGCTAACTGGGCCCACAAGCAATCTGGACATTTGGGGCAGAAAGCAACATATGAATGGGTACAGCAGAGAGGCTTGCCTATATCCATGGACATGATAAAGACTGTAATAGGGAACTGTACAGTGTGTGGAGAAGTGCGACAATGGCCATTACAAAAGTACTCCACCGGGTCGATTAAGAGGGGTGAGAGGCCTGCAGAGATATGGCAGATTGACTTCATCGGTCCCCTGCCCCGGGGAAACAATGGACTGAGATATTGTTGCACTGCAGTGGACACCTATTTAGGACTTATGCTTGTTCATCCTTGCAAACGTGCAGATCAAGCCGCAACGCTTCAACTGCTACAGAAACTTGTCGTTGCTTATGGTTGTCCCAAGCGAGTCCAAAGTGATAACGGCTCACACTTCACCGGATCAACAGTACAGCAGTGGGCCAAAGATTCTGGAGTGTACTGGTTGTGCCACATCCCATACCATCCACAGGCAGCTGGTTTGATTGAAAGATACAACGGGCTATTGAAGGACCAGATACGCAAACTTACACCCACACATACACTAAGGCTGCTTTCACACTGGGGCGGGGCGGCGATGGTATCCCCGCGGTCTCCCATTGATTTCAATGGGTAGGAGCGGTATAGGAGCGGTGAATACACCGCTCCTTCACCGCTCCAAAGATGCAGCTAGCAGGACTTTTTTACCGTCCTGCTAGCGCACCGCTCCAGTGTGAAAGCCCTCAGGGCTTTCACACTGGAGACACAGCAACAGCTGTTTCGGGTCGGTTTGCAGGCGCTATTTTTAGCGCAATAACGCCTGCAAACCGCCCCAGTGTGAAAGCAGCCTAAGGGGGTGGGATCGGGTCCTCACACATGCAGTCATGTTGTTAAATTCTAGGCAAATAGCCAAAAGCACACCATATGAGAGGATGGTAAGGGCTGGGGCACAGATTCCACAGCTGGAGTGCAGAGTTCAGTATTTATGTAAGGTTCCTGAAAAAACAGGGCTTAACAGATACCATGTTACTGCTTCCCATGACATAGAAACCAAGAGTGATGTATCTGAAGCTGAAGCCTATCTAGTAATGAGAGGGAATCTGGCAGGAAGGTTTGAAGTTATATTTGCATTGGCAGATGAGCTTCAAGACAGTGGCTGGGACTCTGACTGGTTAGTGGATACTTCTCAGCAAGAGTGGAAAGTGAGGCTACATAACATAAAACCTTCCAAAATAAACAGCAGTGATCTTCTGGGAAATATCAGTATATTTCCTCTCCTCCCTATTGATGTTCTGGGGGAGGGTTAGAAGTGGGTACAGGCAGGGGGCAAAGTGTTAGTCAGATATCCAGGCAAGAAGCCATTTAGAGGAGAGATCGTAGCTGAAGGGCCTGGATCTACTGTTTATGTATTATTAGAGGGAACAGATAATCCGCTTTGTTTTTTCCACTCCACAGGCTGTCTCTGATTTGATCCATAGGAAGACCAGAGAAAAGTGATTACAAGATGGAAAGAATGAGGGAAGATCACAAGAGCTGTGGAGAGCAAGGCCTTTGATGTATTACAAGCCTGGACTTGTTTCTACAGAACTTTAGAATGGACTTTCTAATGAACTTTTTTAAGTTAAAAGACTGAAACATCTTCTCAATGACAGAAATTGGAGGCGTTGCATTCAAGGAAAATTAATGTTTAGAATGAGTTTTATTAGTAATGAAGTGATTTTCTATATGGAGTCTGAAAGAAAAAAAAAAAATCTAGGGTGGAATGTGTTGCGTTTGTTAAAATATGATTTTTTAAACATCAGACCTAACATTACATGGGAGAAATTACAAGTTTAGTTGATCAGATTACAAACAAGTCTCTGGTATGAGTAGAATTCTCAAACAAATGCTGTTTTCATACAATGGTGTTAGATAACATTCTTGTATTCAAATTGACAGTTTGAAGAGGCTATTGTCTCGTCAGCTACAGTAAACAAGTTGAGAGTGTCTATCAGACTGAAAAGAATGACTGTTATATTGATGACAGGATTTGGTTTGAGGAGAGAATGGGTAGCAAGCAACAGTCCATTGTCTTTTCAGCTACAGTAAACAGTTTGAGAGGGTGTCTCAACCTAATAAGAATGACTGTTAGTCGGTTGTTATGGAAACAAGTCTATAAACATTAACTTTGGTCAACAAACTGGGACAAATAAAATGGATGAGTAGAGACACAGAGGGAGGACTGGAACACATCATGCTGTAACATCAGGACACATCATCATGCTTTGAAGACCAGAAGCCACTCATGATGATAGAAGGACAGAACCTGGTCTCCAGGAAGAAATATTGCCAATGGAGATCATGAACATACAGTAACAGAAGTTAAGTAACCTTTTTAAATGTATTTGTACTGTTAGACCATAGGCTGTTCTATTTTCCATGCATTTTGCTTGTTATAGATATCTGTCAGTCTTGTATTGTATTCCTAAGATTGTAATAGTTTTGTATGTACAGCAGCTTTTGTATAGTAAAAAGCACATCTTTACACTGCAGAAGTCTCAGCTTCCTTGTTATACCACAGAGTAATCTTGCTAGATAGACGCAAGCATTACAGTTGGGGGCTCGGCCGTGACTGTGCTATAGTTCAATTGAAGCAGAGCTGTTTTTTCTGTAGTGTGTAGCTTGTGCTAGGTAAAATGCTGCGTAAGCTGTTTAGGAAAGGAAAGGCTGCAGAGGGTCCTGGTGACCAGAAGGAAGTGTGCAGCTTACCTATCTGGGCCAGAGACAATGAGTGGGAGCCTCTTGCTAAAGAATTTGTGAAGTAGGCTTCTCCCTTGACCCTGACTTGGGGTGATAAAGTCTCAGATCATTTTGTAGATTTTAGCCTTAAGGGGTTGGATTTGAGTAAAAAAGAGAAGAAGACAGTGTCCACAGTAGGATGGCATTTTCTTCATGCATTTTACATCAAATCACATAGAAGGGAGAAGGCAGAGGCAGAAGTTAAGGTATTAAAAGACCAGCTAGCAGTTGCTTCAGAGTGTGTATGTTCAACTGCTAGTCGGGCTGATGATTTGCAAGAGCGGTGTGCAGCCCTCATGACCAAATCAATTAATGCCTTAAGGAGAAGGAAGGGCCGTAAACCTGTTAGTAAAGCCAGGGTACGTGCCATTGTCACATCCCAAAATTGGGATTGTGAGGATGTGCTCTCCTCAAATGATAGTGAGGATGAGGAGATAGAGTTTGATATTTCGCATGATGATCTGCTAGTGCGAAAGAAAAAGTATGCTAGACCTCTCATTACTAAGCATAGGAAACGGCAACATGATAGAGAGGATATGGCAGATGGGGAGGTGCATTATCGCAACCCCAGAGATGTTGAATTTGAAGAAGTACGGGAGTTTACACAAACTGAACTCCATGAGCTGGCAAAACAATACAAACAAAGGTCTGGGGAGCCTCTAGTGAGTTGGCTCCTATGCTTATGGGATGAAGGGGGGGACAGTGTTGTTTTGTCAGGTAAGGAAGCAGTGACTATGGGAGTGTTAACCCATGATCCACAATTGCGTCAGGCAATGCGAAAAGCCTGAGAGTTTAGCGTGAATTTTTCACTGTTAGACCTTGTGAGAGATGGAATAGTCCGAGTATACTCTAGTCCTACTGACCTGGAAAATACCTACTCCTGGAGATCAATAGCAGAGGGTATTTCCAGGTTACGTGAGATGGGTTGTATAACCGGATTAAATACATTTCCAGAATGGATGGGTCCAGTTATGGAACCCTTCACGTCTGCTCTGTGCTCTAAGCTGATGAAGTCTGCGCCATTTAATCTCAGGGCTCCCTTATTGTCCTTGTTGGGAGGCCTGGGATTAAACAGCAAGATTCATGAAGCTACAACCCTTTTAAGCCAGTTGGGGGAGCTAGAGGAGACTAAAACAAAACCTGTCAGGACAGTAGATAAGGTCAAGGCCAGACAGGAAGAATACAAGCAGAAAAGAACAGAGAAGAAAGGGAAAGGGGTAGAGAAGACAGGAGGTGAAGAGAAAACCAGGCTAGTTATTTCTAGAAAAGAAATGTAGGTGGACCTATTAAAGGCAGGAGTACCTAAAGATGAGATAGATGGCATTTCTACTGCAGAAATGCTGAAGAGGTGGAAAGATTTAGTAGGTAAAACTGTCAGGGTTAGAAACACTACTCCTAGTGAAGATAACATCAGCCTAGGCTTAGAGGAAACAGAACAGACCCCTCCTGTTAGCCCCAAACCAATTCCCAAAACTGAACGTGAACACAAACCCAAATCCCTTTATCCTGGGGAGGAGTTAGAGAGAATCAGAAAAGGGGATTGGGAGGTTACTTATCCTTTATGAAGGGAAGGTGAGTCTCCTGTAATAGCCGTGAGGGCAGTGACAGCAGGAGACCGACGCCCATATGCACCTGTCACTGTATGGTGGGGGAAGTCATCTTCTCCTACACATGTAATGGCTTTAGTTGATAACGGAGCCGAAGTTACACTTTTGCAAGGAAATCCTTCCCATCACAAAGGAGAATTGATTTATGTAGAAGGTTTGGGAGGGCAAACTACACCAGCAGTTAGGATACGGGTGAAATTGGCTATTGGCAAGGGATCAGGATTTATGACAAATGTTTTGGTATCAGAGTTACCCGAAAATATTCTGGGGATGGATGTACTTCAAGGTCAGTCAATTCAGACTGAAAGAGGTACATTCACATTCGGGTATCCTGATAAAGCGTATTTGGTAAGGGCGGTGAAGGCTGTGGTCAGAGGTCATGCAAAATGGACCCCTGTCTACATTCCTCCACCAGAGAAGCCAGTCTGTCTCAAGCAGTACAGACTTCCTGGAGGCCACAAAGAAATTGGGGAGACTATTCAAGAACTGTTGAGAGTAGGGATCCTTAGACCTGCTGTAAGTCCTTTCTCATCTCCGGTGTTCCCAGTAAAAAAGCCTGATGGGACATATAGAAGGACTGTGGATTACAGAGGTCTAAACAAAGTGGCACCTCCATTGAAGTCAGCTGTACAAGATTAGATCTCAATTGTTGAAAAAATTGCTAAAGATGCAGGAGAATATCATGCTGTGATAGACCTGGCTAATGCTTTCTTTTCGATTTTAATAGACCCAGAGTGTCAAGACCAGTTTGCTATGGTGTGGGACGGCCGCCAGTACACTTTCACTGTCCTTCCGCAAGGCTATCTTCATTCTCCAACGATTTGTCATGGACTGATTGCCCGAGATTTAAGCACCCTGAATTTGAAAGTCGCTATGTTTCACTGCATTGATGACATCATGATCTCTGGAACAAAAGAAGATGTAACTGAAGCACTGCACCTGCTGATACATTACATGGAGAACAGAGGGTGGGCTATCAACAGAGACAAAGTCCAAGGACCTACCACAGAGGTGAAATTCCTAGGAATGATGTGGACTGGGCAACAGAGGAAAATTCCAGAGACAGTTGTGCAAACTATCCAGGCGCTGTCGCCCCCTACTACCAAAAAGGAGGCACAGAAGTTAATTGGAGTTGTGGGGTTCTGGAGATCGTTCATACCACATCTTGGACTGATTCTGAGGCCTATATATAATGTCACCCGGAAAAAGACTGAGTTCTCATGGGGTTCAGAGCAGCGGACTGCATTCCTGGCTGCTAAAGAAGCTATTTTGCAGCATCAGGGATTAGGACCCGTGAGACAAGGAGTTCCATTTCAGCTGGATGTAGTGGAGCAGAATGGTACCATATCTTGAAGTCTGCGGCAGCCAAATGAAAAGAAAGGACTAAGAGCAATACCCATTGGATTTTGGTCCAAACAACTGACAGGGGCACAGAAGAGATACAGGCCCCTAGAGAAGTACCTGTTTGGGGCCTACACAGCACTTCAACATGTAGAGACCATTACAGGAAAGGACACAGTCACCATCCATACTGCATTGCCAATAGCAGGATGGGTGAGAGATAATGGACTGATCACTAGAGTAGCTGTAGCCCAGAACCAGACACTGATGAAATGGAAGTGGTACCTTCAAGAAAGAGGGGGTATTGCAGCTGGGGATGTTAGAGACATTTCAAAACAGTTGGCAGGGCTTGTTACTTTTACCAGCACCTGGCCAGAAGAAGAAATTCCTGTGCTGCATTCATCCCCCATTCAAGAGGCTCCACCCTTTGAGTCTCTATCAGAAGACATGAAGCAGTCAGCATGGTTCACTGATGGTTCAGCCATAGTCGCCTCGTCTGGGCGTAAATGGACAGCAGCAGCCTACAACCCAAGTACAGACACAGTCCTGCAGGAGACCGGAATTGGAGGGTCCAGCCAGTATGCAGAGTTGAAAGCTGTAGTGATGACTCTTCAGGAGGATCCTTCTTCCCATGTCACTATCTACACTGACAGCTGGGTGTTTTTTAAAGGACTGACAACTTGGATGCCCACGTGGAAGTCCAATGAATGGATGATTCATGGAAAGGTGGTGTGGGGAGGCAAGGAAGTCTGGGACTACATCTGGAAGGAAGCTCACTCGTGCACCATAAAAGTGGGGCATGTTGATGCACATGTGCCCCTAGTCCCAGACTTTGAGAACTATAACAGAGTTGCAGATGAAATCGCCAAAGTGAAGGCAGTTGTGCCAATTGATCCTGTCTTGATGAACTTGGCTAACTGGGCCCACAAGCAATCTGGACATTTGGGGCAGAAAGCAACATATGAATGGGTACAGCAGAGAGGCTTGCCTATATCCATGGACATGATAAAGACTGTAATAGGGAACTGTACAGTGTGTGGAGAAGTGCGACAATGGCCATTACAAAAGTACTCCACCGGGTCGATTAAGAGGGGTGAGAGGCCTGCAGAGATATGGCAGATTGACTTCATCGGTCCCCTGCCCCGGGGAAACAATGGACTGAGATATTGTTGCACTGCAGTGGACACCTATTTAGGACTTATGCTTGTTCATCCTTGCAAACGTGCAGATCAAGCCGCAACGCTTTAACTGCTACAGAAACTTGTCGTTGCTTATGGTTGTCCCAAGCGAGTCCAAAGTGATAACGGCTCACACTTCACCGGATCAACAGTACAGCAGTGGGCCAAAGATTCTGGAGTGTACTGGTTGTGCCACATCCCATACCATCCACAGGCAGCTGGTTTGATTGAAAGATACAACGGGCTATTGAAGGACCAGATACGCAAACTTACACCCACACATACACTAAGGCTGCTTTCACACTGGGGCGGGGCGGCGATGGTATCCCCGCGGTCTCCCATTGATTTCAATGGGTAGGAGCGGTATAGGAGCGGTGAATACACCGCTCCTTCACCGCTCCAAAGATGCAGCTAGCAGGACTTTTTTACCGTCCTGCTAGCGCACTGCTCCAGTGTGAAAGCCCTCAGGGCTTTCACACTGGAGACACAGCAACAGCTGTTTCGGGTCGGTTTGCAGGCGCTATTTTTAGCGCAATAACGCCTGCAAACCGCCCCAGTGTGAAAGCAGCCTAAGGGGGTGGGATCGGGTCCTCACACACGCAGTCATGTTGTTAAATTCTAGGCAAATAGCCAAAAGCACACCATATGAGAGGATGGTAGGGGTTGGGGCACAGATTCCACAGCTGGAGTGCAGAGTTCAGTATTTATGTAAGGTTCCTGAAAAAACAGGGCTTAACAGATACCATGTTACTGCTTCCCATGACATAGAAACCAAGAGTGATGTATCTGAAGCTGAAGCCTATCTAGTAATGAGAGGTAATCTGGCAGGAAGGTTTGAAGTTATATTTGCATTGGCAGATGAGCTTCAAGACAGTGGCTGGGACTCTGACTGGTTAGTGGATACTTCTCAGCAAGAGTGGAAAGTGAGGCTACATAACATAAAACCTTCCAAAATAAACAGCAGTGATCTTCTGGGAAATATCAGTATATTTCCTCTCCTCCCTATTGATGTTCTGGGGGAGGGTTAGAAGTGGGTACAGGCAGGGGGCAAAGTGTTAGTCAGATATCCAGGCAAGAAGCCATTTAGAGGAGAGATCGTAGCTGAAGGGCCTGGATCTACTGTTTATGTATTATTAGAGGGAACAGATAATCCGCTTTGTTTTTTCCACTCCACAGGCTGTCTCTGATTTGATCCATAGGAAGACCAGAGAAAAGTGATTACAAGATGGAAAGAATGAGGGAAGATCGCAAGAGCTGTGGAGAGCAAGGCCTTTGATGTATTACAAGCCTGGACTTGTTTCTACAGAACTTTAGAATGGACTTTCTAATGAACTTTTTTAAGTTAAAAGACTGAAACATCTTCTCAATGACAGAAATTGGAGGCGTTGCATTCAAGGAAAATTAATGTTTAGAATGAGTTTTATTAGTAATGAAGTGATTTTCTATATGGAGTCTGAAAGAAAAAAAAAAAATCTAGGGTGGAATGTGTTGCGTTTGTTAAAATATGATTTTTTAAACATCAGACCTAACATTACATGGGAGAAATTACAAGTTTAGTTGATCAGATTACAAACAAGTCTATGGTATGAGTAGAATTCTCAAACAAATGCTGTTTTCATACAATGGTGTTAGATAACATTCTTGTATTCAAATTGACAGTTTGAAGAGGCTATTGTCTCGTCAGCTACAGTAAACAGGTTGAGAGTGTCTATCAGACTGAAAAGAATGACTGTTATATTGATGACAGGATTTGGTTTGAGGAGAGAATGGGTAGCAAGCAACAGTCCATTGTCTTTTCAGCTACAGTAAACAGTTTGAGAGGGTGTCTCAACCTAATAAGAATGACTGTTAGTCGGTTGTTATGGAAACAAGTCTATAAACATTAACTTTGGTCAACAAACTGGGACAAATAAAATGGATGAGTAGAGACACAGAGGGAGGACTGGAACACATCATGCTGTAACATCAGGACACATCATCATGCTTTGAAGACCAGAAGCCACTCATGATGATAGAAGGACAGAACCTGGTCTCCAAGAAGAAATATTGCCAATGGAGATCATGAACATACAGTAATAGAAGTTAAAGCGGTGTTCCGGCCAAAATTATACTTTTTAAATGAAAATACCCCTATAATACACAAGCTTAATGTACTCTAGTAAAGTTAGTCTGTAAACTAAGGTCTGTTTTGTTAGTTTTTAGCAGTAGTTTGTTATTTTATAAACTTGCAGCAGGCCGTGGCCATCTTAAGTGTGGGCATCTGAAGCCAGACTGTATTTCTTCCTGGATCTCATCCTTGCAGATCTCGTACATGCTCAGTGCAGCATAAGCAGTGTAATAGGTTTCAGGTCAGGTTTCCATAGCAACGGCAGTTTGAGAGGAAGTTGCTGCCCCTTCCCAGGAGGCATTGCAAACAGGAAATGATGTGATGGGCCGCGGCCAGGGAGGAGGAAGTGAAAAATGAATACAGCAGATATACAGTCTGTGCTGAAAAAAAAAAATATCCAATTTGTTTACAGTGCACAGTTTAGTGAGGGATGCTGAAGAGTTGTAAAAGTGGGTGGAACTCCACTTTAAGTAACCTTTTTAAATGTATTTGTACTGTTAGACCATAGGCTGTTCTATTTTCCATGCATTTTGCTTGTTATAGATATCTGTCAGTCTTGTATTGTATTCCTAAGATTGTAATAGTTTTGTATGTACAGCAGCTTTTGTATAGTAAAAAGCACATCTATACACTGCAGAAGTCTCAGCTTCCTTGTTATACCACAGAGTAACCTTGCTAGATAGACGCAAGCAATACACCCCCGCGTGACAAATATCGGTGCCTGCAAAAGATTTATGCACCAGTCAAAAGATGGTACATTAAAGAGGGATATAGGATCAAAAACTTCCTATATCAAATATAGTGATCTAAATACATGAGACTATGGGAATATTCTTCCAGAAGTGCATTTGTGAGGTCAGGCACTGATGTGGACGAGAAGGCCTGGCTTGCAGTCTCCGCTCTAATTCATCCTAAAAGTGTTCTATCAAGTTGAGGTCAGGACTCTGTGCAGGCCAGTCAAGTTCCTCCACCGCAAACTCATTCATCCATGTCTTTAGGGGGGCAGGCCAGGGCTGGACTTGGCCCCTTAGTTCCAGTTAAGGGAACTCTTAAGGCTTCAGCATACCAAGAAATGTTGGACAATTTCATGTTCCCAACTTTGTGGGGACAGTTTGGGGATGGCCCCTTCCTGTTTCAACATAACTGTGTATCAGTGCACAAAACAAAGTCCATAAAGACATAGATGAGCGAGTTTGGGGTTGAGGAACTTGACTGGCATGCACATCAACTTGATAGTCCTGACCTCAACTCGATAGAACACCTTTGGGATGAATTGGTGAGGAGACTGGGAAACAGGCCTTCTCGTCCAGATCAGTGCCTGACCTCACAAATACGCTTCTGGAAGAATAGTCAAATATTCCAATAGATACACTCCTAAACCTTGTGGACAGCCTTCCCAGAAGAGTTGAAGCTGTTATAGTGGCAAAGGGTGGGCCAACTCAATATTGAACCCTACGGACTAATGCCCCATACACACGATCGGACATTCCGACAACAAAATCCGACGGATTATGGCTGAAACTTGTCTTGCATACACACGTTCGCACAAAGTTGTCGGGAAATCTGATCGTTCGGAGCGAGGTTACGTACAACACGTACGACGGGACAACGTAGAGGCCAGTAGCCAATAGCTTTCGTCTCTAAAATTTTTCTGACCATGCGTGGCACTTTGTGCGTGGGAATTCTCTACACACGATCGGAAAAAGTCTGATCTGATTTTGTTGTCGAAAAATTTTAGATCCTGCTCTCAAACTTTTTCCTTCGGAAATTCCGACGGAAAAAGTCCACTAGTGCCCACACACGATCGGATTTTCCATCATAATCCAATCTGACTTTTTACGTTTGAATTTTCGACCATGTGTACAGGGCATAAGAGTGGGATGCCATTAAAGTTCATATGCGTGTAAAGGCAGGCGTCCCAATACTTTTGGTAATATAGTGTAAATGTTTCCTAATCACTTAGATACCTCTTTTTCACCCACTGAAGATTTTGACTGAAGTAATTAAAATGTGTAGGGGTATTTTCCTTGGCAGGATTTTTTATTAGAGAATAACACCAGTATTGTGTGCCTGCCTTGGATAGGGGTACATGTGTATAGATTGGCGTATACATCAGGGCTTGAACATGTTTTTTAAGTGTAATGTTTTAGTTGTGTACCTTTATTGCATACCAATAAGGGTGTAATACAATTTTATTTAACAATCATGGAAGACTTTATTGTCTGTAGTTAAATGTCCCAAGGGGAAATAATAGTTTTTTGTGTCACTTAGAATGTGGGGACGGACAGCAGTCATTCTATGTATTGTTAAATGTTTGCACTCTTGGAAGATTACCGCTGAGGGAGTAAGCAGGGTGAGGCAGAGCATGGGAAATGTCAACTAATGCCACGTACACATGATCGGAAATTCCACCAGCAGAAGTCCGATGAGAGCCTTTGGTCGGAAAATGCAACCGTGTGTATGCTCCATCTGACTTTTGCTGGCGGAATTACAGCCAGCAAAAGATTTTTTTCGGTTGGAAAAAGTTCCGATAGGAAATTCCGATCGTCTGTACCAATTCTGATGTGCAAAATTCCAAGCATGCTCGGATACAATTTGATGCATGCTCAGAAGCATTGAACTTCATTTTCTCGGGTCGTCGTAGTGTTGTACTTCACCGCGTTTTTGACGGTCAAAACTTCAGCGAATCTTTGTGTGACCGTGTGTATGCAAGCTGAGCTTGAGTGGAATTCTGTTGGAAAAACCATCCAAGATTTTTCCAACAGAAAATCTGCTCCTGTGTACGGGGCATAAGAGCAACCACCAGCACAACGAACTCTTATCATTCAATGTAATTACTGTCCCTTGTACTGTTAAAAAAAAAATGTAAGTAAACTTTAAATATTTCATGACTATTCACTGGAAACTCTTTAGCTTATATACTTTTATGCCTGACAGACAGAAATGCACTTCGTATAAAGATATTTTTTAACTGATACCCATGAACAAGACATGAATTGTTAAAGTTGATTTGAATGCACTGCAGGTTTAAAATGCTCTAGGCATTGATGCCTTGTGTTAAAAATCAGAAACATCTAAAATTCACAATACACTAGCATATGATTAGCCCACAGATACAAATATTTCTGTGTTATAAAAGCCTAAACATGTATTTTTAAGGTAAAAAGTTGATGTCTTGATATCTGTTTCAAATGCAGCACCGTGTTCTTAAATGTACAGAGAAGAAAGGGGACTTGCTGCGCTGTGCTTTCAATATTAGGATTTATAGCACACCAATTTTAGTATATTTTATTTTAAATATCAGTTTATATGTTCCAGACAGATTCATAAAAAATCCTGGAGTTGCTGAATAAGTCAAAATGTCATATTAACTGATAGTTAAGAAGCACTCATGGAGTCACATAGCTTCATGACTGCCATTAATGTTGTCTTCTGTTAAGTTTCAGAATTTGGGCTGGATTTATACTATGCAATCCAGTAATACATTCAAAGTCGTATTGAATGACTGGACCACAATGAGGTCACCCTTGCACATGTCACTCAGTGTGCCCCAAACGCAGAGTGTGCTGTGCATGCACAATGATGGCATCAGCTGTCGCCGATGGGAATATCTATAAGACCCCACATCTCCACTCCAGGCTGGAAAGCATGAGATAAAAAAAAACATATCGATCCCATGCTTTCCAGCCACGATCTCAACTTTGTTTACAACCGTGACCACGGTTACATAACGTCGCGCCTGGGCCTCTGACGATCATAGAGATGACTGGTCACTGGAAATCTCTATGCTCGTCATCTGGCTGCGGCGGATTCTTTCTCCAGGTCCCCGATGGCATGGGAGAGCCCGGAGAAGCACCGGAGGGCGGAGGGAGGTGGGGATGTCACCCCCGTCACCTGTAAGAACGATCAAGTGGCGGAACTGCCTCTATGATCGTTCTTACGGTGCACGGTGTTGGCTCTAAAAGATAATACCTGAATGATGCCTGTAGCTGCAGGCATCATTCAGATATCCCCACTGAAATTCAAAGATGTCAAATGATGTCCTTGGGCTGGAAGTGGTCAAGGTAGGGTCCACATCTGTGCAATGTGTTAAAGTGGTTGTAAACCTCACACATGAAATATGAATAAAGCATGTCCCTCTCCCAGATAGCAAGGATAACTTAGCACAAATTTGTGGCAGTGTTGAATTGTAAGCCTTGTTAACTTGCTGCACATTTTCATTGGCAAGTTGTACACTTGCAGAGCACTTAAAGCAAAGGTTCTAGTTAACACTTTTCCAAATTCAGCCACAGTGACCCCTGTGGTGGAGTGACTATTGCACAACATAACTGAACCATAACTTGCAGCATACTTGCAGAATGTTTGCAAAGAAAATTGATCTGGAGTCATACAGTTCCTGCAACAAACTTGTGAAGCCTGGCAAGTCTAGCAATAGCTTATCAAGTCATTTTCAAACTTGTAGCTCAATGGCTTGCTATCTGGGCTATTATTATTATTATTATACAGGATTTATATAGCGCCAACATTTTGCGCAGCGCTTTACAACATGAGGGCAGACAGTACACGTACAATACAAATCAATACAGGAGGGATCAGAGTGCCCTGCTCGTTAGAGCTTACAATCTAGAAGGGAGGGTCAAGTTGAAACAAAAGGTAATACTGTGGGGGATGAGCTGATGGAGAAAATTTAAATACAGTTGTTGTTAGGTGTGGGTAGGATAGGCTTCTATAAAGAGAAGGGTTTTCAGGGATCGTCTAAAAGCTAATAAAGTAGGAGATAGGCGGACAGATTGGGGTAAGGCATTCCATAGGATTGGAGAGGCTCTGGCAAAGTCCTGGAGGAGAGCATGGGAGGAGGTGATGAGGGAGCTAGAGAGCAGGAGGTCTTGAGAGGAACGAAGAGAATGAGTAGGTAGGTATTTAGAGACTAAGCTAGTGATGTAGCTGGGGGCTAAATTGTGGATGGCTTTGTACGTAGTTGTTAGTATTTTGAATTTAATTCTTTGGCCAAGAGGAAGCCAGTGGAGGGATTGACAGAGAGGAGTGGCAGACACAATATTGTGTACTTGTCTCAATTAAAAGCACTAAACATTATTTATGTCCGATGCTTTGTTTGTCTGCTATCAACATGAATCACTGCTGACAAGTTTTCCTGACACCAAGAGAAAAATGGCGACAGCAGAGAAACTTCCAGCAGATTGACAGCCTCAGCTCTGTTAATTTGAGCTGTGTGGAGGGGGGTGTGTCCCTTCCCTCCAATCAGCTCTCAAAGCTCTTCTCACTGAGCTCTGCGGAGTGTAACTTTAGCTCTCCGCCCCCTTTTTTCTGAACTCTCAGACACGATTTATAAATTCAGCCCTTTAAACGGATGCAGAGAAGAGAAGTCTGCAGATAGATAACTTAAGTAGGAGGATTTTTCATCTCTGGGTATCACCTAAGGCTAGTCTCTTCACTGGGTATAGAGTATGTAAGGGTTTACAACCACTTTAATGTACACACATTAACATGCCTTAACATGTGTTGCATTAAGGCAAAATTTATTTTGAATGGGCAGCACTTAACCCTTTTTTGGAACCGCAACCCACAGCAATGCACAGTAGAGTGTTACTGAGCTTTGCAGTGCACTGCAATGCAAATGTTTTGCTTTAGTGCATGGGATTGTAGGTCGCACACTTAAACTTAAATAATAATAATAATAATAATAATACACCACACTGAATTTGGTATTTAAATGGCCGCGGCACCTTTATTGGTATTAAAATAATTAACTTTATTGACAATAATAATGAATGTATAATAAGATTTTATTTAAAATCCAACTCTAACATTAGCTCAGTCATAGAACTTGAGCTTTAAATTAATACATTTCAAACAACCAAGTCCCCCCTTGATTCAAGGGTGACAAACCACATAATGATGCCTGCGACATAAGGGGTGGGAGGGAGGGGAAGCTCAGCCAAGCCGATCCAGGACAACTGTGATCGGACCCTGTACCTCAGGGGGCTTATATAGCCCCCAAACATTCGAAAAAACGTGTTTCCCGCCTGAAAACACGTGCAAAGCCCGCTTTTTTTTTTTTTTTTTTTTTTTTTAAATGATAAAAGGCCATCTTTATTAATAAACGTGGCGGCCACAATCCCATGTGGCGGGCTCTTGATTAAGCCCACTTAACATGGGATTGTAGGTCGCACACTTAAACTTAAATAATAATACACCACACTGAATTTGGTATTTAAATGGCCGCGGCACCTTTATTGGTATTAAAATAATTAACTTTATTGACAATAATAATGAATGTATAATAAGATTTTATTTAAAATCCAACTCTAACATTAGCTCAGTCATAGAACTCAAGCTTTAAATTAATAAATTTCAAACAACCAAGTCCCAACAAGCCGCACTTATTACAAATAAGTGAGGCTACCCCAGCACCGCGACCTGCTCAATGATAGTCTGAAGGTTTAAATTAAAAATGTCCAGACCAATATCAGATAGATGAATCCCATCTGACCGATAAAGACCAGGAAAACCTCCTTCCAAGTCAACATGACGGAAAGAGAAACCCCCGATCGATGGCATGAACTTTGCAATAGAATGATTCACTCTCCGTCTAATTTTTTCAAGAGATTTGCCTTCAGGCGAACCCCACCAATCTAAACGAGAAACCATCTCCGAAAAAACAATACATGCATTTGGAAAATAGAACTGTAAAAGGTGTAAATCCCGTTTAATGGAGAACAATAAATCTAGAGTCTTTCTTTTACCGATGTCATTACCACCCAGATGAAAAATTAGAATAGAAGGATGAGGCCAGGAATGGAATAAAGGAGATAAGTGAGATAACAGATCAGTCCAGATGAGCCCACGAACACCTTTCCAACAGATATGAAAATGATCAGGAGGTAAAGATAAGTTGGAACCATAGCAGCGTAAGGAAGCCCTTTTTTGAGCCCAATTATCCAAATATAAGACCTGGAACCTAAAATTAAAGAGATAGATTAGGACGAACATACAAATTAAACCTATGAGAATCCCATCTACCCAATTGTTTAATGATAGTATCGCTCAAACCCAATCTAGCTGCTTCAGTGGCGGCTCCTATGCGAAAAGAATGAGAGGAAAATTTTAGATGCGACAAACCGAGCTGAACCAAGCAGCGCTTGAAAACTGCAGCAAATTGAAATTTCGTTACCGGAGACGCGTCAAGATGAATAAAAAATTGGCCATCGCAAATTGGTCGAACTGAAAGGTATCTACGCAAAACTAAAGTAGGGCAAAAAACAGAGTCACCGCAAGCATATAGATTGAGCCAATGACCCCTAGCAGCTTGATCGGTTTTAGAACTCCTAATATAAACCCGAACTGCATCATGTAGAACTGAAACATCAGACCACTGTAAACCCGAAGGACTATATTTATTACTGGGTAACATTTCACAAATGCAAAGAGCTGCAAAGAACATTAGAACAAAAGCAGTGTGAAAAAGCAGTGCTTCATATTTGGAAATGCACACAGATGAGGTGACTAAACACAGTCTAGATAGGATATGCAGGGTAACAGGTCTACGTGTATCAGGAGTACATCTAACTTTCCGTAAACCTTTAAGAGCCTGTTTGACAGAGAAAAAGCTATTACATGCTGGCAGATTATATAATTTAAGAAAAAATGAAACTCCAGCCAATAACTTATGAATATGGTTAAAAGAAAATTGTAATTGCATTAGGGAACACAAGAAAGCTAAAATAGAATGTTCAGTAGGAGAAAAACCAGACAAACCCACTTTTGAAAATCATCCATCTATCCCATGCAACTGAATATTCAGTCCATGTTTTTGGAGCGATTGAATGTTGAATAGCAGCGAAAACTGGGGCTAAATCAGGCTCCAGAGATGACCTGGACAGGGGCATCCAACCGTATCTGCTTCTGGTAAGAGCTGTCTGAAACGAGCCATCTGGAAGCGAGATAAGGCATCTGCCATAATATTCTGATTCCCTGGCACAAATTTAGCTTTAAGCCAGATATTCTTCTTTAAACATAAAAGTACCAAATAACGTAGCAGTTTTATAACCGAAATGGATTTTGAAGAAAGACAATTCAAAGCAAAGATCACGCCTTTATTATCCGTATGGATAATAATGCGTCTATCGGAAAATAGATCTCCCCAAATTTCCAATGCAACCACCACCGGAAATAGTTCCAATAAAACTATATTCCTAGTGAGTTTGTTGGAAATCCAAAAGGAGGGCCACTTACCCGCGCACCAATGCATGCGAAATATGGCTGCAAAACCACAAGACCCAGCCGCATCCGTGAATAAATCAATATCTGCCGCAAAAACAAAATTATCCTGAAAAAATGATTTCCCGTTATAATCCAACAAAAAGTTAGACCATACCAGTAGATCATCCTTCATGGCAGAAGTAAGACGGATATGTGAAAAAGGAGATTTAAAACCGGACGTAGCCAAAGACAAACGTCTAGAAAAAATTCTACCCATGGGCATCACTCGGGTCGCAAAGGCAAGAAGACCTAGAAAAGACTGCATTTCTTTTAACAGGATCTTCTTACGACGCAATAACAGGGAGATCAAAGATTCCAACCTCAAAATTTTAAGTGGAGGAAGTTCATATTGCAGCAATATCGTGTCAATTCTAATACCTAAAAATTCAATCACTGGTGATGGAAAGGAAGTCTTTTCAACCGCCAGTGGGATGCCGAAAAATTTGGAAAGAAGAAAAAATAAACGCAAAATCACCGAACACACACGCGAATCAGGAGGACCTATAAACAGAAAATCATCCAAGTAATGCAATATACCTGAGTGGCCATATACTTGAGTCATTACCCACTGCAGGAAGGAAGCAAAAACTTCAAAATAATAGCAGGATAAAGAACAGCCCATAGGAAGGCATTTGTCATAGAAAAAATACCCATTGAACTGAAAACCAAGAGAATTATATGCTTCTGGTGATATGGGTAAAAGTCTAAAAGCAGATTTAATATCCGCTTTGGCTAATAAAGCCCCTGTACCGAATCGTTTGATAAGGCCAACAGCATCATCAAACGTAGTATAGGTAACTGAAGTGGACAACGGATCAATCTCATCATTCAGCGAACTACCTTCCGGGAAGGAAAGGTGATGAATGAGCCGATATGATCGAGGTTCTTTTTTCGGAACCAATCCCAATGGAGAGATTCTAAAATTTTTAAAAGGAGGGGAAACGAAAGGACCAGCAATCCTACCAGCAGCTAGCTCTTTAAATAATTTTTCGGCCACAATATCAGTATTCATTAATACCGATTTCAAATTATTGACAAAAGTACAACCCGGACCTTGGAAAACAGGAAGCCGAAAACCCAAAGAAAAACCGTCAATTAAAAGTTGCGCCTTCTCCCGATCTGGGTAATGACGCAGCCACGGGAGCATTGCGGCCACTCTCACCGGCGTGCATACTTTTTGACTGTTCTCTGATGGCAGGATTGGTGGTCCTTTTAAAACACTTCGTGACAGGATGAGTCCCTAAGCAAAACGAACATTCATGCCTATAACGACAAGAAGCTGACCACTTACACTGTGATTCATTATATGCAAAACATGTACCTCTTTTGTAAGCGGGAGCCGGAGCAGAAGAAAACGCCATTGGCTGTGGTTGAATTTTGGAAAAATAAGCTTTCTGAGGGGTAATGAGGTTAAGCCATAGGCCAACGTCCTTATTACCCCATTTGAGTGTAGGGTAGATAGCAATTTTTTGGCGGAAGGATTCATCATAATGAAACCATCCCATGCCGCCAAAACTCTTGTAAGCCTCTAAAATATGCTCTAAGTGTTGAAAAAGACCACATGCTTTTTGAGGATATTTTTCACACAAAACCGCAGAAAAAATACAAAAGGCTTGCAACCAATTAAAAAATGATCTAGAAACTGGGCGGCGTCTGTGATCATCAGCATTTTCCCCAGATTTAACATCGCTTTTGTGTGAAAATTCCTTAGCATTAGGTAAAAGCGATAATAAATCTAAAAATTCACCCTTCCAAATTTTTTCCTTAATAGACATGTGTAGATGAAAACCTAATGGGGATAATTCACATGGTAAGACTTCTTTAAAACAGACCTCTGGGACAGAAGCAGAAACATTAAGAGGAACAGATAAAGGAATCTCATTAGAGTCAATAGGAGACCACACATGTGCAGGAGAAGGTAAAACAGCTACAGGCTGAGAAGACAAAACAGCATTAAACCTATTCAAAGAAGTAATCACATTTTGTAACAAACCTGTTGTGTTAAACTCACCAGCCCCAATAGGCCCATTATCCTGGCAGGGAGGGATCTGTAGTGAAGGGGAAGAAAAATTAGCAGCAGCAGACGCTGTCGAAGCAGGAATAGCGTTAGTTGACATACCCCTGGCATCCAGCCTAGACGGCCTGGGTGCCCTAGAAGCTGTTGCTGTAGCAACCAGATGCGCACGGGGCGAGCGCGCTGAAGCCGAAGCTGAAGGTACTCTAGGAGGGGCTGACGTAGGCGGAGACTTCCGGGCTGTGGGCAGAGACGGAGGAGCTGCAGGAGGAGCCGTGCAAGGCACTGGCGAGGAAGGCCGAGTGCGTCTTCTCCTCTCAGACGTGCGGGCCGGCGAAGGAGAGAAGACCCGCCTCCGCCTCTTGACACGCAGGCCGGAACGCTGACTCACCGCCGCGTCATTCGCCACATCATCGACGGGAAGATCTTCGGTGACTGAAGGGGGGCGGGACTCGGCCCACTGCTGCGCCGCATCTTCGAGCGCTGGACGCTCCACCGGTAGGCTTCGCTGGATCATGCGGGACGGCAAGGTAGGTGCTTCGGGTCGATTACCTACTTCGGCCCCGGACCTTCCAGGGGGCGTACTCCGATCCTCAGGCGCTGCTTCTGAAGCCGGCTCCTCTTCGGCCAATGATAGGCAACGCTGGAGCCATTCGTCCCCGCCTTCGGATGCCGCCCTCTCCAGGATCTGCCTCACGAGGGATTTCATGTCCTGTCACGGCTTGGCGAGCTCAGTGTAATAGCTCAAGTGTAGTAGCAGAAGCTCAGCCAAGCCGATCCAGGACAACTGTGATCGGACCCTGTACCTCAGGGGGCTTATATAGCCCCCCAACATTCGAAAAAACGTGTTTCCCGCCTGAAAACACGTGCAAAGCCCGCTCTTTTTTTTTTTAAATGATAAAAGGCCATCTTTATTAATAAACGTGGCGGCCACAATCCCATGCAGCGGGCTCTTGATTGAGCCCACTTAACATTGGAGTACCATTCAAAAGGCATACATAGTGTGGTAGTGTCATGAGGGCTCCATCCGTGGCCAGCGACCTGATGATCCTGCCAGTAATCGGCGCCTCAGTATCTCTGGTTCCCGTTCTCGGCTGCCATTGCGCATGCGCGAGCGCGCGCGTGCACGCGCGCGCCCGCAGACGAGGGCGAGCGTGCGCGGACGGGTGCGCGCCTCCATTGGCGCCAGTGAGGCTATTTAAACCCTCCTGTGACTGACGGTCCCCGCTGTCTGCTCTACAACGTTCTGTGTCTGAAACCTGATCTGAAGACTGTTTACCTGTGTTTGACCCGGCTATCTTTGACCATCCTATTGTTTGCTCCATCTGTACCTTGCTGCCAGCCTGATATCTGACCCGGCCTGTCTGACCATTCCAGAGCCAGCTTACCTGCTGTTCCAGCCTGCATACAGATCCAAGTCTGCCTGTTGTTCCAGTCTGCACACAGATACAAGTCTGCCTGTTGTTCCAGTCTGCACACAGATACAAGTCTGCCTGTTGTTCCAGTCTGCATACAGATCCAGCTTACCTGTTGTACCAGCCTGCATACAGATCCAAGTCTGCCTGTTGTTCCAGTCTGCATACAGATCCAGCTTACCTGTTGTTCCAGTCTGCACACAGTTCCAGCTTACCTGTTGTTCCAGTCTGCATACAGATCCAGCTTACCTGTTGTTCCAGTCTGCACACAGTTCCAGCTTACCTGTTGTTCCAGTCTGCATACAGATCCAGCTTACCTGTTGTTCCAGTCTGCATACAGATCCAGCTTACCTGTTGTTCCAGTCTGCATACAGATCCAGCTTACCTGTTGTTCCAGTCTGCATACAGATCCAAGTCTGCCTGTTGTTCCAGTCTGCCTACAGCTACCTACTTACCTCATCCGCTGAGCTTATCCAGGAAGCTCTTGTACCGGTCTGACCATTCCTGCCAGGCACCTGTGCCCCTCCTGACTCCTGGTCCTACTGTCCCATCATCAGGGGACCGGCGAGCGGGAGCCGCAAGGGAGGCCCTTCTCTGCCAATCAGACTCATCACCACCAGGGAGCGTGACAGTAGCAGACAGCCATGTCTGAGTCTGAGCAGGGGGCCTCTCCTATGGAAGGACTGTGCCAACACCTGGCAGGATTGACCGAGGCGGTAAAGAATCTCCAGCAGGGATACACCCGGTTGGAAGAACGGGTGCTGGCTTTACCACCAACAGCCCCATCTGGGGGAAGTCCAGGACCATCAGTGATAATGCTCCCTCCAGAGCCCCGGGTACCAATCCCTGAGAGATTCTCGGGTGCCCGCAACCTCTTTCGGGACTTCCGTAACTCCTGTGAACTATTCTTTGCACTGCAGCCACGTACTTTTTCCCTGGAAGCCACCAAGGTGGGCTTCGTGATCTCCCTACTCTCCGGAGACCCGCGAACCTGGGCCCACCGCCTCCTAGAGCAGAAAGACCCTGCACTGGTCGGTCTTAATTCATTTTTTGACACCATGGCCCAACTCTATGAAGACCCCCAACTCGCTGCCACCGCGGAGACCACTCTGCGCGCCCTCCAGCAGGGGCGAAGGCCTGTGGAAGACTATGTCGCGGACTTTAGGCGCTGGGGTGCGGATACCCAGTGGAACGACGCGGCCCTGCGTCACCAGTTCCGCCTAGGACTTTCTGAGGCACTAAAAGATGAGCTGGCGAGAGTTGGGGTACCCCAGACCCTGGACACTCTGATCAACCTGGTCATCCAGATTGACCGACGACTAAGGGAGCGCAGGTCGGAACGTGCATCCGGTGTCACTCATCCTACCTGGATGCTCCCCAAGGCTCCAAGTCACCTGCAGACTGGCTCGGCCCAGCGGTCAGTAACCCTCCCTGATTCCTCCGAGCCCATGCAGTTAGGGCTCTTGAGGCCTTCCCTAACTCCTGAGGAACGGCAACGTCGTCGGGTCAACAACTTGTGCCTTTACTGTGGTGAGCCTGGGCACTACGTAAGGAACTGTCCGGCCAAGGCTCGTAAGTGCCCTCTCATGCCTACTTGCTCCATGGACCCCTCAACCCGGGTCTCCTCTCACCTTGCTCTTTCTGTCTCATTACAGCTTCCGGGAAGAATCCTTCAGGTACCCGCCATTATTGATTCCGGGGCATGCAGCTGCTTCATGGACTCTTCCTTCGCTGCCCAACACCGGATCTCCCTCCAGTCTAAATCCCAGGGACTGTCAGTTTACCTGGCGGATGGCTCCTCCATCCGTTCAGGCCCGGTTACGCAAGAGACCATCCCACTGCTCATGACCATCTCGGGCAACCATCAGGAACTTCTTTGCATGGACATTATTTCCTCTCCATTATCCCCTATAATCTTGGGCATGCCGTGGCTGAAGGCCCACAACCCAGTCATCGACTGGGCCACTGGGATGGTTTCCTTCTCCTCTCAGTATTGTCAGATGTCTTGCAGACCTTCTAATTCCTCCCAGCTGGCTACTCTGTCAAGTGGGGACTCTGAGATGGACCTCCGTCAGGCTATTCCCCAGGCCTACCACGACTATCTAGACGTCTTCAGCAAACAGGCAGCAGAGGTGCTTCCTCCTCACAGGGCCTATGATTGCCCAATTGAACTTTTCCCTGGAGCAGAGATCCCCTTTGGAAGGGTCTTCCCCCTGACAGAAGTGGAGCAAGGCAAGTTGAAAGAGTACATTGAGGAGAACCTCCGAAAAGGCTTCATCCGCCCATCTACCTCTCCTGCGGGCGCAGGCATATTTTTCGTGGAGAAAAAAGATCACACCCTTCGGCCTTGTGTGGACTATAGGGAGTTGAACAGCATTACGGTCAAGAACCGTTACCCTCTCCCGTTGGTCCCTGAACTCTTCCAGAGGCTTGGCACGGCCACCATCTTCACGAAGCTTGACCTACGGGGGGCTTACAATTTGGTCCGGATTAAGGATGGGGATGAGTGGAAGACGGCCTTTCGGACACGGTATGGGCATTACGAGTATCTCGTGATGCCCTTCGGCCTGTGCAATGCCCCCGCAACCTTTCAATACTTCATTAACGACGTACTCCGGGACTTCCTGGACTTGTTTGCCGTGGTATATCTGGACGATATCTTGATTTTCTCCCCCTCTTTAGAGACCCATCGCAGACACGTCAAGGAGGTCCTGGGACGGCTCCGTATCCACGGTCTGTATGCCAAGGCAGAGAAATGCCAGTTTGAACAGGAGAGTATCCCCTTCCTTGGGCTAATCATCTCAAGTACAGGCATCAAAATGGACCCCCAGAAGATCTCTGCCATCTTGGAATGGCCCACTCCGGCAGACAAAAAGGGCATCCAACGGTTCATTGGCTTTGCCAATTTTTACCGTAAATTTATCAGGGGGTTCTCCGCCATTGTGGCGCCTATCACCCAACTGACCAAACAAGGGACCCGGTTCCGATGGTCTTCCGAGGCCCAGGGGGCCTTTGATGCCCTTAAAACTCTGTTTACCTCGGCACCCATCCTCAGGCATCCGGACTCCTCTCTACCCTTCACCTTGGAGGTTGATGCCTCCGAGATCGCGGTGGGTGCCATCCTATCCCAGAGACAGGGGGACAAGTCTCTGCTGCACCCGGTCGCCTTCTTCTCCCGCAAGTTGTCCTCGGCCGAGAGGAACTATGATGTGGGCGACCGAGAACTACTGGCGATCAAGGCCGCCCTAGAAGAATGGCGATACCTCCTGGAGGGGGCCTCTCACCCCATTCTAATACTCACCGACCATAAGAATCTGGAATATTTGAAGTCAGCTAAGAGACTGAAACCCAGACAAGCCAGATGGGCACTTTTCTTTTCCCGATTCACTTTCCATGTGACATACCGGCCCGGATCCAAGAATGTCAAACCAGATGCTCTGTCTAGGATGTACCACAAGCACCAGGAAGAAGATCCCCCTGACACTATTCTGGCCCCTGGAAACTTTCTCCTTCTTCAAGAGGACTTACTGTCCAAATTCAAACGTGCCTCAGCAGGGCAAAGGCCCACTTCCGAAACCCAGCTACAGGAGAAGGATGGACTATTCTGGTACGGGGACAAGATCTACACCCCGGAACAGCTCCGGGTAACAACTATGGAGCTGTGCCATGACCACGCCCTGGCTGGTCACTTCGGTGTCGCTAAGACCACCGACTTGGTACAGCGTACCTTCTGGTGGCCGCAACTACGGGCTGACTGTAAAAAATTTGTGGACACTTGCCCCACCTGCATCCGGAACAAGAATCCCAAAACCAGGGCCTGGGGTCTCCTTAAACCCCTGTCTGTCCCAGATCGTCCCTGGAGGATGATCTCCCTAGATTTTATTGTGGAGTTACCCCCAGCAGAAGGCCACACGACGATCTTTGTGATCGTCGATCGGTTATCCAAAATGGCTCACTTCATCCCCATGAAGGGCACCCCCTCAGCTCCAGAGACGGCACGGGCCTTTATTAGGGAAATTGTCCGCCTTCATGGGGTCCCGGCTAACATCGTCTCGGATCGAGGGGTGCAATTCACCTCTCGATTCTGGAGGTCCCTGTGCCAGTCCTTGGATATCGAACTCTCTCTCTCCTCTGCGTACCACCCTCAGTCCAATGGGCAGACGGAGCGGACTAATCAGACCCTGGAGCAGTACTTGCGCTGCTTTTCCTCCTTCGCCCAAGATGACTGGATCTCCCTTCTGCCCCTGGCAGAGTTCGCATATAACAACGCCACCCACTCCGCCACCAAACAGACTCCTTTTTTCGCCAACTATGGGTACCACCCGGCATTTCTGCCGAACTCACTTCCTGACTGCACTGTGCCAGCAGTCCAAGAGCGAATCCAGTTCTTTTCCACCAACAACCAACTTCTTCAGGAGACCATGACTAGGACCCAGGAGTACAACAAAACCGTATTTGACAAAAAAAGACGGGGGGAACTGGTGCTTGCCCCGGGCGAAACTGTATGGCTATCCACCTCTAACCTAAAACTGGCTTGCCCTTCACGGAAACTGGGCCCCAAGTTCTTGGGCCCCTTCCCGGTCAAGAGGAGGATCAACGAGGTGGCTTATGAATTAGAACTTCCAGATTCTTTGAAGATTCACCCGGTCTTCCATGTGTCATTACTGAAGCCCTCGGTTAGTAACCCTTTCCCCAACCGGAGAGCCATCCCTCCTGATCCAGTCATGGTGGACGGGGAAGAGGAGTTCGAGGTGGAAGCCATCCTTAATGTCAGAAGAAGGCAAAACCAGAACCAGTTCCTAATCAAGTGGAAGGGTTACGGCCCCGAGGAAAACTCCTGGGAGCCCGAGGAGAACATCCACGCTAAGAGTCTAGTCCAATCTTTTAAGAGAGCCCATCCTGAGAAATTTGCCCCGAGGGGCATCCGGAGGCTGCCCCTTAGGGGGGGGCAATGTCATGAGGGCTCCATCCGTGGCCAGCGACCTGATGATCCTGCCAGTAATCGGCGCCTCAGTATCTCTGGTTCCCGTTCTCGGCTGCCATTGCGCATGCGCGAGCGCGCGCGTGCACGCGCGCGCCCGCAGACGAGGGCGAGCGTGCGCGGACGGGTGCGCGCCTCCATTGGCGCCAGTGAGGCTATTTAAACCCTCCTGTGACTGACGGTCCCCGCTGTCTGCTCTACAACGTTCTGTGTCTGAAACCTGATCTGAAGACTGTTTACCTGTGTTTGACCCGGCTATCTTTGACCATCCTATTGTTTGCTCCATCTGTACCTTGCTGCCAGCCTGATATCTGACCCGGCCTGTCTGACCATTCCAGAGCCAGCTTACCTGCTGTTCCAGCCTGCATACAGATCCAAGTCTGCCTGTTGTTCCAGTCTGCACACAGATACAAGTCTGCCTGTTGTTCCAGTCTGCACACAGATACAAGTCTGCCTGTTGTTCCAGTCTGCATACAGATCCAGCTTACCTGTTGTACCAGCCTGCATACAGATCCAAGTCTGCCTGTTGTTCCAGTCTGCATACAGATCCAGCTTACCTGTTGTTCCAGTCTGCACACAGTTCCAGCTTACCTGTTGTTCCAGTCTGCATACAGATCCAGCTTACCTGTTGTTCCAGTCTGCACACAGTTCCAGCTTACCTGTTGTTCCAGTCTGCATACAGATCCAGCTTACCTGTTGTTCCAGTCTGCATACAGATCCAGCTTACCTGTTGTTCCAGTCTGCATACAGATCCAGCTTACCTGTTGTTCCAGTCTGCATACAGATCCAAGTCTGCCTGTTGTTCCAGTCTGCCTACAGCTACCTACTTACCTCATCCGCTGAGCTTATCCAGGAAGCTCTTGTACCGGTCTGACCATTCCTGCCAGGCACCTGTGCCCCTCCTGACTCCTGGTCCTACTGTCCCATCATCAGGGGACCGGCGAGCGGGAGCCGCAAGGGAGGCCCTTCTCTGCCAATCAGACTCATCACCACCAGGGAGCGTGACAGGTAGAGTGCACAGCACAAAGGTATTAACCCAACCTAAACTGTGTAATTGTTTTTAATTTTACATTGGTTGTCACCAGGTCCTGATATTTGTACAACTGCAAATCTATTCCAGCACCACCTGCCCAATGATGTACCCTAATGCCGCGTACACACGATCAGATTTTCCACCAGCAAAAGTCCGATGTGAGCTTTTGGTCAGAAATTCCGACTGTGTGTATGCTCTATTGGACTTTTCCTGGCTGAATTCCCTTCAGCAAAATATTGAGAGCAGGTTCTCAATTTTTCGGTCGGAAAAATTTTCGATCGGAAATTCCGACGTGCAAAATTCCTATGCTGGCTCAGAAACAATTTGACGCATGCTCTGAAGCATTGAAATTAATTTTCTCGGCTCGTCATAGTGTTGTACGTCACCGCGTACTTGACGGTCGAAAGTTCAGAGAACTCTTGTGTGATCTTGTGTATGCAAGCCAAGCTTGAGCGGAATTCCGTCGGAAAAATCATCCAAGTTTTTTCCGACGGAAAATCTGATCATGTGTATACGGCATTACACCATTTTTGCCATTACATTTGCCATGTGTCATAACAGAAACACCTTGTTAACTTTAAAGTGGTTGTAAAGGTAGGACATTTTTTACCTTAATACATTCCACACATTAAGCTTAAAATGTTCCCAGTTTTTACCAGTTGTTATATGGCCCCCCCACCACCGTAAAAATGTAGGTCTTGTCTTACACTGTGTGTATCTATAAATGCACACAGCCCGGTTCGGGAACACATCTGGACATCTGCTCTAATAGCAAATGGCTTGCTTTGGGGGCATACGGAGAAGAGGTGGAGCCGATAGCATTGACAGGGACCCCAAATTAGAAGGTTTGGGGCTGCCCTCTGCAATACCATTGCGCAGAATGGGTAAGTAGTACATGTTTTAGGAAAAATTACAACTGATTTAAACTGTTCAAGAATAGAATTATCTCTATGTCAGTTCTATTTGCTTAAAGTAGAGGTAAACCCCAAGTGAATGACATTTAATTTTCTAGAGCACCATAGGCACAACACACAAAGCTTACAAGAGGTTAGGTGTCTTTATGTTCAGCCATGTAAACATGCATATTTAGTTATGCATGGCTGGTTATGTTATTCTAATGCCAAAGTTTCAGTCATGTAACAGGATTAATTACAAACCAATGAAGATGTTTCCTGCTACTTAAGATGCTATTTAAGATGTCTTTTGAGCTTGCAAGCAAAGGGTACATATGTTCCATCTAAGATATATCACAAATGTCTGTATTGCTATCATATTTTCACATGACTTAAAAAAAGGCTAACTGATCAGTCTGATCCATTTAACTATTGCCCTTTATTTATCAGCCCAAGAATCTACATTTTCAATTTTGCAGCTTTCATAAAAATAATGGCTCGTGATCATGCCATGAAGGTCCTACCTGAAACTGGGTCACAACACTGTCCCTAAATAAAGATAAAGGAGCAGCGCTACTTATATAAATACCCCAAAAAATCACAACATTAACAAGTCCATTAACGTGTCCATTCAAATGTAATACAATAATATCAGGCCACCATCAAATATTGGTGCCAATCTAATAAAGTGTCCACAGACGTGATATACTTCAATGGGGTCTATATCGCTTATAATAGTCCTCGACCGGTCCCAACAAGTGGTTCTCTCCCATACTCAGCTTGCTACTTGGTATAATTTCAAAAAGCCAGAAAAACAGCCATCATTGTGCAAAATGTTTATTATGTTTAAAAACTATAAGATAAAAAGTGCAAACTCACATGGTTTGGTGCCCTTTTAACCGGTATCCAAGTTCGTCCAGCAATCTGAAGCATTCCTTATTTTTGCAATAGACAAGAGGGCACACTTTAAGTCTGGACAAAAAGAGATTTCACATAAAAAAAGCCTTTTTCACAGTTATGCCCCATACACACGGTCGGATTTTCCGATGGAAAATGTCCTATCGGACAATGTTGTGTGAAATTCCGACCGTGTGTAGGCTCCATCGGACATTTTCCATCGGATTTTCCGACGGACAAAGTTTTATCTCCTGCTCTCAATTTTTCCGACAACAAAGTCCGATCACACAAATTCCGATCGTGTGTAGCCTAGTCCGACGGACAAAGTGCCACGCATGCTCAGAAGAAATTCTGTGACGGAAGCGCTCGGTCAGGTAAAACTACCATTCCTAATCGACACAGCACATTCGTCACGCTGCAATGTTAAAATGTTTTTAATGCAGCGCATTCTCTTTTTCTTTACAATGCAAGAAGAATGACGTGTTTTAGCTGCTCATATTCACACTGACTTCTCACAAAATTCTTTATTTATTCTTTTTCATGATTTCTTGGCTAGATGTTTTTTATTCGTCAGATCTTAAGAAGGTTTTTTTTCATTTTTGGGGGATTTGTCATTTATAGTCGGGTTTTTTAATCCAGATTTGGTTTCTTTTTTTTTTTTTTTTGGGGGGGGGGGGGGGTTGTGTGTCTCAACTTATCCCAACACCATAATTATCATTTGTATTTTTTGCCTAAATTCCCTAGGAGGTTGTTTGGTGTTGGTGCACCTTGTAAATTTGACTTTAGGATTTGTGAAATATACCTGCCTACTCACAAATAAACTGTCCTTTTTGAAGTAAAAAACATAGGCAAGTATTTCTTCAAAACAAAAATAAACTTTATTTGGTGTCATCCACAAAATAAACAGGAAGGCAACGCTGGAGAAACTGGTCCATTTTGCGAAGCCTTTTGGTCCTCAAGGCAGACATCAAATATGTAATATTAAAATTGGTGGCCTGAGGAGTACATATCTGAGGGAGTTCAATCTGGTCCATAAGTCCAAGCGATCAGGAGGGTCAAATGGCATCTATGTCCCCAGGATGTTGTCAGACAAGAGGCTGCATCTTCTGACAGACCAGACGGAACCCAGGCCATCACTATCTGGTCTTCCTAACGCACTTCCCTCCAGGCTTCCTTCCAGGCTGTGGCTCTGATCTTCGAGTTGTGGCAGCAGGTGGAGGAGGAGGAGGGCAAGGGGCAACCTCCTGGCTGCCACTTGCCACATCCTCCTCCCGGCTGAGGTCTTCCTGTGTATGAAAATGGGACATAGTTTTAGTTCTTTGTTCATCAATCACACTATTTTCAGCTCCTGACTGTTGCAAATAGAATGTTAAGAAATAGAACATCCTATCATTCAGAGCCCAGCATTTTTCATTCCTGGCCCAATCCTCTTAACTCACAACTTAACTGATCAATAATAACATCTAGTTAACATCATTAAATGCACCTCAATAAATATATTCACCAATGCTATACCTGTCTCAAGCTGGGCCCCTCCACATGTTGTTGCCTGGAAGGCCCAGGTTGGACATCGGAAGCCTCAGCTGGGTGGGAAGGAAGCCTGGATGGAAGATGGTAGGGTGATGGCATGGGTTCCCTCTGGTTTGCCATAAAATGTAGCCTCTCGTAGAACTTCATCCTGGGAACATAAATGGCATTCGGATCTCCTGATCGCAAGGACTGCTGGTACCTCCATCGCTCCCTCAGATAGGTGCACCTCAGGGCACCAATTTTGGCCATCACATAGGTGATGTCTGCCTTGGGGACCATGATTTGGAAGTAATGGAGTAGTTTCTCCAGCGCTGCCTTCCTTTTGGTTCTATTGCTATAATCGGGGTGGGAATTCTGCCACAGGCAGGGCATCGCCCTGAGCTCATGAATGATCAAATCATAGAAAAAAGGAAACTTAAATGGGTCCATAGTATTTTCTGCAAGACAAACCAGAATACTGTCAGGCTAAACTCTCCTAATCGTGTACCCAAATTAGCCTCAATTGAGAAGCAGTCTAGGCTAGTGATGTACAAAGTTCAAATTGTACCTTTGTTAAAGCGATCGATCGTCTCGTGCGTCAGCTCTCTCCCCTCTGCTCACAGATCGTCGGTACGACACACGCGTGTGATGTTTTCTTTGCAGTGCGCATGCGTGAAACTCCACCCGCCCCTGACGATCTTTCTCGTCTATTCCCCACCCCTTCTCTTTATGGCGCAGTGGGGAGAGCACATGGCGGGGACACAGCAGGTGCGCCCTAAATATTCTAGCAACGAGGAGGAGGACGAGGAAAGGCCGGAGGCCGAAACGTCCCGATCCCGGAGGCTTAAATTTAAGGCCTCCAATATGTCTTTTGGAGAAATGTTGGAGACGGTGGACATATTGAAGAGGAGCGACTATGATGGGAAGTATGGGCCTTACCTCAACCCAAATGTCAGAAAGGCCAAGATCATGACTAAAGTTGTGAGGAGGCTGCACAATAATTTTGGGGTACAACAATCCAAGGATCAACTGAGGAAACGCTGGTCAGAACTGAAACTGAGGGAGCCCAATCAGTACAAAAAGATCAAGCAAGTTCTTCAAAAAAGTAAGTAGTTGTCGTGTGTTCTGCTTTTTTTTTTCTTGCTTGCATACTGCTCCATGTGGTTGTTTTTTCTATGTTGTAAATTTGAAAATGGCCCCTTTCATGTTCGTGTGTCCATTCGATCGTACTCAACCTCGATCCTTCGGCCACTTATAATACAATGTTTGGTGAAGTTGGAGTGAAATACATTGGTTCTGGCCTGTTTTTAGTGATAGGAAGTTTGTTGTCAATAGAGATGTCATCAAGAATGTAAAGCAAATTTATTCAATGTAAAGGAGAGGTCACTCAGTAGCTGTTTAGCCATCTGGACTACCCTTTTCATTATGTTGTCCCACACATGTGCTCCAGTGGATACTATAGGGGTGTCTCCATCTGACAAACTTCAAACAAAAAGGTAGGAAGTTTTGCACCTTTACAAAGTGACTACATTAATGTTGTTGTCCTTTGAACCTGGCCACAAACAACTATTGTCCGTCACTTCCAAGCAATGTTTGACATTTCCTATTTCTGCTCTCAATAGATTGTTGTGCTTAAGTATTCCTTTTGTACATTCTCATAGGGGAGCGAAGACTCCAGACGTCTGAGGACACCAGGAAACCCACACCTCCCAAAGAAGGGGAAATACCAACACCAGAAGCAGAGGAGGAGGAAGGAGAGATAATAGAACTTGGAGAACTTGTCACCACAACAGGTGAGTGTGGGAGAACCCAGCTACTGGTAAGCTAATCAATGTATGCCTGCCTCTTTTACAATAGCCATTTTTTTTTGTGTGTTTTTTTAGGTGATGTGGTTGTTGTGGAAGAAGAATCGCACTTTACCACTGAAAGTGCACACGTACTCATCGGGGAGATAATGGTGTGCAATCGAGATCTAGATGATATCAAGAAAAACATCAATGATGTTCAACAAAAAATGAAGAACATCATTGATGTTTTAGCGGAAATCTGAAAACGCACAAAGTAATTAACACACATTTGTGGCTGTTTCTCACAAAAAATTTAACTTAATAACTGTGCCAAATTTGGAAGATGCACACAGTGTGTCAACATGTGCTAGCTCCCATCATGGTGGATGAATGACAACGTTTTGGGGGTGCAACCACTTTACTAACTACTAAAGTGGGTGAGGTGAAGGGGTTGCACCCCCAAAACACGTCCATTGATCCCCATTATGGGAGATTCCACATTTGAACATTGTAGGCATGTGTTTTAGCATCAAATGCCCATTTTACTACCAAAATTGTGTGCATGTTCTAAATTTCACTTTTCCAGGGGTGACACCCCATGTGATGAAGGCACAATCAAACACATTTTCAACATATAGTCATGTCTGATCTTGTCTTCACTTTTGAAAGTTGAACTTTGCAAGTTCCTATGTTCAGTCTGTTATGTTTTGCTACGTGCCTGGTTTTACCAAATGCGCAATGTTAGTAAACAATGTTCTAAAGACCAAAGATCTTTTCAGTTTACAAAAGCATTTTTGAAAGGCACTTGTGAATGTGTTGTAAGTAAAATTTTTACATCTAAAAAATGTGTGGCTTCCTTATTTCAAAACACAAAAGCATTATTTATGTCAAAAGTAAATGATTTTGGTGACAATGGGTGTTATTTACTAAAGGCTATTCCAGTTTGCACTGCAAGTGTATTTTCCGGTGCACTTTTGCAGTGCACTTGTAGTGCATAGTGGATTTGTCTTTTGTAAATGACTGCTTTGTAATAAAACACGTAGCACACCATTTTCTGGAATACACACATTTCTGTCATGGTGATGAAAAGGAGTATTTTGGGTGTCAGTTATGCACTACAAACCTTAGCTAGACAAAATATTAGGTATCACACACACAACATGAGAAGATTCTTTTTGGGAAGAAGAGACTGTAACTTCCTCTCGCCCAGAAAGTGCATTCCCACTGTTGAAGATAAAGGCCCAAAAATTAAACTACAAATAAGCTAGAACACACATACAAGAAACACAAGCAGTAAATGACAAGAAATCTTCGGTCTGGTAAAAAAATATATTTATTAAAAAATGCCTCTCACACATCGTCAGGCAGAGCAATGGCCCCCCTAACCACAAAGTAGTCCATATATCTCTCGCGGACCTCGCGGGCATTTAGAGGGGGCAAGCCAGGATGTGCAGCTTGAAGGGCTGTGAAGTCGGCATTGGAAGGCACGTCCACATCAGGGCCAACGGGCACAACATAGTTGCTGCTATGTCTTTTTAGGAAGTTGTGCAATATGCAGCAGGAAAGTACAATGTGGTTGAGTTTATATTCCGCCAAGTTTATAGCCGTCAAAAAGAGGCGGAAGCGGCTGGCCAGGATCCCAAAGGTGTTCTCCACCACTCTGCAGGCTCTGGACAGCCTGTAATTGAAGACCCTCTGGTCTGGGGTGAGGGTCCTCATCGGGAAGGGCCTCATCAGATGGCTTGTCAGCGCAAACGCTTCATCCGCGACAAAGACGAAGGGGAGTCCTTCAGCATTCTCCTCTGGAGGTGGCAAGCACAGACTGCCACTCTGGAGACGCCAGTAGAACTCTGTGTGCGCAATGGCACCACCATCCGAGATCCGGCCATTCATCCCCACGTCCACATACAAAAACTTGTATGTCGCCGACACCACCGCCAACATCACTACACTATTAAACCCCTTGTAATTATAATAGTATGACCCCGAGTTGGGGGGTGGGACGATGCGGACGTGTTTCCCATCAATTGCACCTCCGCAGTTAGGAAAGTCCCAACGGCTGGCAAAGTGGGAGGCCACAGTCTGCCATTCCTGTGGCGTGGAAGGAAACTGTGGAGTCAAACAAGAAAAAAAAAATTAGTCACTTTGCACATAAACATTGCAAGCAGATTAGACACTAACATCTTGGAACAAGATCAGACTTAAATTGTAACCTTGAAAGTATTTGCACCCCAAAAATCGCGAATCGTAAGTCCCCAAACTTCTACTAACACGCGATAAACACGGAATCAGCAGAAGGACCCCAACGGGTGCCGGACGTGGTGCTGAACTTCCCTTTTCTAGTCTCGTGGAAGACGGCTTACGTCACGGCGTTCTTGAAGACCGGAAATTCCGACAACGCTGTCCGACCGTGTGTACGCAACACCAGCATCGGACAAATTCCGACGGAAATTATCCGACGGAACTAGTCACTTTTCACATAAACATTGCAAGCAGATTAGACACTAACATCTTGGAACAAGATCAGACTTAAATTGTAACCTTGAAAGTATTTGCACCCCAAAGTACAAGGTCCCCTTAGCATATTACTCACCCCCCATCAATCCCCCCACTTCTGATGGGCCATTGACAATAACTAGGGGTTTGGGGGGGGGGGTTGGACAGGTAACCCTCTCCACTTCATTGATAGCCAAATGGCTCAATAATGTGTGCTAGTTTGGCCAGACCCTCCTTACTTAACACTATTGGCAGCCCACAGGAAAGATAAAAGAAGCTTACTAATCCCCCCCCCCCAAAAATCGCGAATCGTAAGTCCCCAAACTTCTACTAACACGCGATAAACACGGAATCAGCAGAAGGACCCCAACGGGTGCCGGACGTGGTGCTGAACTTCCCTTTTCTAGTCTCGTGGAAGACGGCTTACGTCACGGCGTTCTTGAAGACCGGAAATTCCGACAACGTTGTCCGACCGTGTGTACGCAACACCAGCATCGGACAAATTCCGACGGAAATTATCCGACGGAACTAGTCACTTTTCACATAAACATTGCAAGCAGATTAGACACTAACATCTTGGAACAAGATCAGACTTAAATTGTAACCTTGAAAGTATTTGCACCCCAAAGTACAAGGTCCCCTTAGCATATTACTCACCCCCCATCAATCCCCCCACTTCTGATGGGCCATTGACAATAACTAGGGGTTTGGGGGGGGGGGATTGGACAGGTAACCCTCTCCACTTCATTGATAGCCAAATGGCTCAATAATGTGTGCTAGTTTGGCCAGACCCTCCTTACTTAACACTATTGGCAGCCCACAGGAAAGATAAAAGAAGCTTACTAATCCCCCCCCCCCCAAAAATCGCGAATCGTAAGTCCCCAAACTTCTACTAACACGCGATAAACACGGAATCAGCAGAAGGACCCCAACGGGTGCCGGACGTGGTGCTGAACTTCCCTTTTCTAGTCTCGTGGAAGACGGCTTACGTCACGGCGTTCTTGAAGACCGGAAATTCCGACAACTTTGTCCGACCGTGTGTACGCAACACCAGCATCGGACAAATTCCGAAGGAAATTATCCGACGGAACTAGTCATCGGAAAATCCGAGCGTGTGTAAATGTGAAATAGACTCCTTCAAGAACTAATCAAAGTTTTTTGGGGAAACCATGGACTTTATAGGCACCACAATACAACACATTCTTTAAAAATTAAAGAACATAGAAATACAATAAAAAATTCACAGTAAGCCTGCTAGTAGGTTGAGCTAATCACACCAACACAAACAAACCAAAAACCTATCCCAATAGATAATCAATGATCCAAGAATATGTGGCTGCCAATATTCAGGTGGGCTTGGTGTAGGTGAATGTGGCTTGTTCAGGCTCTACATGTTTCGCATTACAGTGCTTGCTCAGGGGCTAGGTAAGTAAAAATATGTAGTAAGTTGTTGTACAGTCTAACAAACAATTTACTTCAAGAGTTGTCAATAGTAGCATTAAATACCATCTATCTGGCCCATACAGAGGCCTAGACCACACACCAATGCAGGAGGGGCAACAAGTGAACATGGAGACCCATGCATATACAGCAAACCATCACCACAGTATGATAAGGCATCACAAAGTCCATAAATTAAATGTATTGTCTAAACTTCAATTATGAGAATAGCAATTCAATTATGAAAATAACAATACCATAAATTACATACAAGAAATATATTGGCCTAATTTATAAAAAAAAAATGGGGCTTATCGTATGTAGTAGCAGACAATAGAACTCTGATAGATGGATAAAAAAGAACTAGTTATGGCCAGCCCAATAGTTTTACAAAAGAAATTGATGCATTCTCAGATGCATGAGCTATAACTGGATATTAACATGTATAGGTAATAACACCGGAGATTGTTGATCCAGGGAATATGCAATTGCCTTCAGGGGATCTATTTTTCCCCTACTGGAGCAAATTGTATCATTCTTTGTAGGATTTCTTTTGCCTTACTCTCGATCAACTGTGGTTATAGGATTGTGTATATGGTGGTTTTCTAATTATTTACTAGTTTTGGTCTAGATCATAGTTACAATGCTTTGCAGACATATTGTCAAAAACAATAATAATAATAATAAATGCACATTTTTTTTTCTGCCAATATATGTGAATATAGTGTTGTTTTTGTTTGCTTGTGTTTCTTTTTTTTTTTTTCAAAAAGGGGATTTAGCCTTTTAATGTAATGTGAACAAGTGCCTATTTGACTAGTGCAGAAACACTGATTATTTAATAAGGATTGTCCAATGTTCCCTCTTGTACCTACTTAGCTGAAAGCTTTTCACTTTTTCAGTGATTTTTCCAGTCTTTCAGAGCCACCTTGTTTTCTGGTGTGAATTGGGCAGCTGACGTTTAAAACTGCATTTACTATATAAGAAAAGAGTTCACAGGCCAAGGAGCATACATGGAAACAGAACAAATGGCAAACCATTATTTTAGTATCCACCTAATCAACAGACAACAAAAGCACCTATGAATCATTGTAATTGCAAATGAAACATACATACAATCAGTGCAATTAGCAATTCACATTATGTTTAAAACGGAGGGCTAATCAAAGAAGAAATGATTGCTTTGTGATTAATCTTCACTGAACTGAAACACTAGTCATGTGCGCTATAACCTCTTTAGAAGTAACCAGGATTAGAGGAAGGTTAATCCATGTTTTGTAGAAAGGGCAGGGTGTTCGCTGGATGTTCTAAAGGATCACGACTTAACAATTTGAAATAAAGAATGGAACATCAGATACAATTTCTTTTATATGGGAAAAGCAGATCTAATAAAAGTTATACTGAAACTGTGTCCCATGGATTGTAACATGTGTCCTCCATGCATCACGATGTACATTCTTGTCAGCCTGACTCTGTCTCAACAGAGCATCCTTGTTTCAGGGAAGACAAGCTCTCTCAGTTCGTGAGAATTCAAAGTTTAGTATACGGACCCTCAGGATAGAAGGTAAATTTTGAAGGGTAAATAGTCAATTTCTATTAAACCAAAACAAGCCGTACATAAGATCCAATGTGATTATTTGTCAAACTGAAGAACTACATAAAAAAAATCAGTCATTGCTTTTGGGCTTATCTGACCTGAAAAACTTTCATGTGTACAAAAAACTTTTCATGCTTGCTTCATACAACACAGTTATTCAAATACAAGATACAGCCTTTATAAAAAAAATCTTTGAATCTTACAAAGTTATTCATGAGAAACTAGCATCATTTTTAGTTTAGCTGAAGCACATAAAGCCACTTTTCTACTTGTAAGTATGAAGCATTGAAGTTGGATTATACAGAGGAATTTCTGGAGCTAATTTATGAAAACAAGCCAAACATTTTTATAAAGGAGCCCCCACTCTTGCCATGTTATTCTACAATTAAGACAACCAGGGTATGCAGGAACACATGGATTCATGAAACAGTGACCAATAATGGATTGATTTCCCACCTAGTACTGGCACCTACACCGACCACCCAAGGGGGAAATTTGATATTAACCTACAGTGTAATCAGTCACTTACACTTACAGTATGGGCCCAAAGTGAGTACACCCCTAAGTGAAAATGTCCAAATTGGACCCAAAGTGTCAATATTTTGTGTGGCCAGCATTATTTTCCAGCACTGCCTTAACCCTCTTGGGCATGGAGTTTACCGGAGCTTCACAGGTTGCCACTGGAGTCCTGTTCCACTCCTCCATGACGACATCACGGAGCTGGTGGATCTTAAAGACCTTGTGCTCTTCCACCTTCCATTTGAGGATGCCCCACAGATGTTCAATAGGGTTTAGGTCTGGAGACATGCTTGGCCAGTCCATCACCTTTACCCTCAGCTTCTTTAGGAAGGCAGTGTCATCTTGGAGGTGTGTTTGGGGTCATTATCATGTTGGAATACTGCCCTGTGGCCCAGTCTCCAAAGGGAGGGAATCATGCTCTGCTTCACTACTGCTATGTCACAGTACATGTTGGCATTCATGGTTCCCTCAATGAACTGTAGCTCGCCAGTGGCGGCAGCACTCATGTAGCCCCAGACCATGACACTCCCATCACCATGCTTAACTGTAGGCAAGACACACTTGTCTTTGTACTCCTCACCTGGTTGCTGCCACACACACTTGACACCATTTGAACCAAATAGGTTTATCTTTGTCTCATCAGACCACAGGACATGGTTCCAGTAATCCATGTCCTTAGTCTGCTTGTCTTCAGCAAACTGTTTGTGGGATTTCTTGTGCATCATCTTTAGAAGAGGCTTCCTCATGGGACGACAGCCATGCAGACCAATTTGATGCAGCGTGCGACGTATGGTCTGAGCAGGCTGACCCCCAACCCTTCAACCTCTGCAGCAATGCTGGCAGCACTCATACATCTATTTCTCAAACACAACCTTTGAATATGACTCTGAGCATGTGCCCTCAACTTCTTTGGTCGACCATGGCGAGGCCTGTTCTGAGTGGAACCTGTCCTGTTAAACCATTGTATGGTCTTGGCCACCATGCTGTCGCTCCGTTTCAGGGTCTTGGCAATCTTCTTATAGCCTAGGTCATCTTCTTTTTTTCAAATCCTCAGAGAGTTCTTTGCCATTAGGTGCCATGTTGAACTTCCAGTGACCAGTATGAGAGAGTGAGAGCGATAACACCAAATTTAACACACCTGCTCCCCATTCACACCTGAGACCTTGTAACACTAGCGAGTCACATGACGCCGGGGAGGGAAAATGGCTAATTGGGCCCAGTTTGGACGTTATCACTTAGGGGTGTACTCACTTTTGTTGCCAGCGGTTTAGAAATTAATGGCTGTGTGTTGAGTTTTTTTGAGGGGAGAGCAAATTGACACTGTTATACAAGCTTCACTACGTTATATTGTAGCAAAGTGTTATTTCTTCAGTGTTGTCACATGAAAAGATATAATAATATATTTACAAAAATGTGAGGGGTGTACTCACTTTTGTGAGATACTGTATATAAAAAAAGGGGTACAAAATATTTATAATGTTTTTTTTTTATATCTATCCAAAAATGTTTTACCTTTCATTTCTATTTTAAACTGAATGGATCGTTTTACACAGTGATCGTTTACAATCAAACAAACAAAAAAAGTGAAAAACCTTTTGCCTTTCTAACCACTTTAAAACTTTCTTCAACTTTCTTATGGTTACACCACCACAAGCTTTAGGTAATAATCCATTTTATCAGGGGTTAGAGGGCATTGCTTGGGTCAAGAAAAAAATATTTTTTAGCATAAAGAAACAAAAATTTTCAAAATATGGGTGATATTTTAAGAAGAGTACAGTTAAGTTTACTCTCATTTCATTATTCAGAGTAGCTTGCAGTCTGCCCAAGGCGTGCTCCAAACAAATAGCTAGAAATATAAGAAATATTTTCTTAATTATTTTTAGGTATGCTGTGTGTATGGGAACATGTAACAGACATATGGGGCCACTGGGGGTTTTCTCAACTGTGACAGCAAAAGTGGAAATACACTTTAAACATGAGGGACTGGTATGAAATCTTTACATTTTAAATGTACTCCTGAATCATTATCATAATTTTCTGGCAAATATGTCTGTTTTATTCATGTAGTGGTTTCCATCATTTTTATCTAGAAAAGCCTGTCTATGCTGTGCTTTATTCACAGCTGGGTGAAGTCATTTTTATCTCAGGTTAATTGACACGTGGACACAAGGTCACCTTGTGTGTTTTAAATGCATGTGTCTGACCTCATGACACCCGCTATAATTTCATTTCTTTATACTGTACGATTGGAGATCTGTACCACTGAGCACTAATGATCAGTGCTTGTAAATGACACCTGAGATGAGCTGTGGCCCAAGACATAAATACTGAGCACCTTCGTGGTTTGTCAGGCTTTAAAAAGTTATTGCTCCAGCCTCAAGAGTTTTTCATTGACATTTCTCCCACTGTATGTATAAGTCCTGACCTTTACTATTTCTGTGCTAAGAGCTTTTTGCTTTGCATAGGAAATCTATTGAATAGTGTTTCCAGATACTATTATATTTCAACGTCTGATTTCCTTCTTTTTCTGAAATAAAATAATCTCAAGTACTGCAAGCAGCAATCCATGTAATGGAGAAAAGGTGGAATTATCTGGGTAAGTGAGACACTGGAACAGTTCAGTGTGATGAATTTCACAAAGCAGCAAATTCTTGTTAAATTAAAGCTGAACTAAATCCCAAAAGTAGGTTTTTATTTCTTTGTTCTGAAAGAGGGCTCCAAACTCTCTTCGTGCTGCACAACTGAAGCCTAAAAATGCTTCAACTTAAAGCGGAGTTCCACCCACTTTTTAACCACTTCAGCCCCAGAAGGATTTGGCATTGCGCTGCTTTAACTGATAATTGCGCGGTCATGCAATGCTGTACCCAAACAAAATGTATGTCTTTTTTTCCAACAAATATAGCTTTCTTTTGGTGGTATTTGATCACCCCTGCGATTTTTATTTTTTGCAATATAAATGAAAAAATAATTTTGAAAAAAAAAAGATATTTTCTACTTATTGCAATAAAAAGTATACAATAAACTCAATTTTAGTCATACATTTAGGCCAAAAGCATTCAGCCATATGTCTTGGGTAAAAAAAAAAATTCAATAAGCGTATATTTATTGGTTTGCGCAAAACTTATAGCGTCTACAAACTAGGGTACATTTTCTGGAATTTACGCAGGAATTTAGGTGCTAAAATGGCAGGGCAGTACAATGCCCCCCCCCCCCCCCAAATGACCTAATTTTGGAAAGTAGACATCCTCAAAGAATTTGCTGAGAGGCTTGTTGAGCACATTGAATGTTTTATTTTTTTGTCACAAGTGATTGAAAAATTACAAAAAAAAAAACATGTCATGGGCATATGTGAAATGAGACACCAAAATACATTCTGCTGCTTCTCCTGAGTATGGGGATACCACATGTGTGGGACTTTTTGACAGTCTAGCTACATACAGGACCCCAAAAACCAAGCACTGCCTTCAGGCTTTCTAATGCCCCGTACACACAGTCGGACATTCCAACCACAAAATCTGTCAGATTTTGAAAGAAACTTGTGTTTCGGACACACGGTCGGACAAAGTTGTCGGAAAATCTGATCGTTCCGAACGAGGTGACGTACAAAATGTACGACGGGACTACGCAGAGGCCAGTAGCCAATAGCTTTCGTCTCAGAATTTCAGAAAATTTTAGATTGTGCTCTAAAAAAAGCCCGCTAGAGCCCACCCACGATCGGATTTTCCGACAACATAATCCGATCTGACTTTTTCCATCGGAATATCCGACCGCCCATAAGGGCGTAAATTCTTGATTTCACTCCTCACTACCTATCACAGTTTCGGAGTCCATGAAATACCCAGATAGCATAAACCCCCTCCCCCAATTTTGGAAAGTAGACACCCCAAGCTGTTTGCTGAGAGGCATGTTTAGTCCGTGGAATATTTTATATTTTGCCACAAGTTCAGGAAAAAGTACAATACATTTTTATTTAAAAAAAAAATTCACAAAGTTGTCACTAAATGATATATTGCTCAAACATGCCACAGGAATATGTGAAATTACACAACAAAATACATTCTGCTGATTCTCCTGAGTACAGGGATACCAGATATGTAGGACTTTTTGGCAGTCTAGGGGCGTACAGGGCCCCGAAAACCAAGCACCGCCTTCAGGCTTTCTAAAGGCATAAATTCTTGATTTCAATCCTCACTACCTATCATAGTTTCGTAGCCCATGAAATGCCCAGATAGCACAAACCCCCGCCCCCCAAATGACCCTATTTTGGAAAGTAGACACCCAAGCTATTTGCTGAGAGGCATGTTGAGTATTTTGCAGAAAAAAAAGAAAAAAAAATGTTTCTTTCTTAATTTTCCAAAACAAATGAGAGCTGCAAAATACTCACTATGCCTCTTAGCAAGTACCTTGTGGTGTCTACTTTTCAAAATGGGGTCATTTGGGGGGTTTGTGCTATCTTAATATTTCAGGGTCTCCAAAATTGTGATAGATAGTGAGGAGTAGGGATGAGCTTCGAGTTTGAGTTGAACTCATGTTCGACTCGAACATTGCCTGTTCGCCTGTTCACCGAACAGCGAACAGTTTTTGGTGTTCGCGGCAAATTCGAAAAGCCGCAAGCACCCTGTAAAAGTCTATGGGAGAAAATTAAAGTGCTAATTTTAAAAGCCTATATGCAAGTTATTGTCATAAAAAGTGTTTGGGGACCCGGGTCCTGCCTGAGGGGACATGTATCAATGCAAAAAAAAGTTTTAAAAACGGACGTTTTTTCAGGAGCAGTGATTTTAATAATGCTTAAAGTGAAACAATAAAAGTGTAATATTCCTTTCGTACCTGGGGGTGTGTATAGTATGCATGTAAAGGGGTGCATGTTTCCCGTGCTTAGAACTGTCCCTGCACAAAATGTCATTTTTGCAGGAAAAAAAGCTATTTAAAATCACTCGCTGCTATAATGAATTGTCGGCTCCAGTATAACAGAGAACAGTCATTGAAAGTCATTGATAAAAAATAGCGTGGGGTTCCCCCGAAATTCAATTACCAGGCCCTTCAATTCTGGTATGGATATTAAGGGGAACCCCGGGTCAAATTAATAAAAAAAAATGACGTGGGGTTCCCCTAAATATCCATACCAGACCCTTATCCGAGCACACAACCTGGCAGGCCGCAGGAAAAGAGGGGGGATGAGAGAGCGACCCCCCCTCCTGAACCGTACCAGGCCACATGCCCTCAACATTGGGAGGATGCTTTGGGGGTCTGTGACCCCTCAAAGCACCATGTCCCCATGTTGATGAGGAGAAGGGTCTCTTCCCCACAACCCTGGCCGGTGGTTGTGGGGGTCTGCGGGCGGGGGACTTATCAGAATCTGGAAGCCCCCTTTAACAAGGGGACCCACAGATCCCGCCCCCCTGTTTGAAATGGTAAGGGGGTACAAAAGTACCCCTACCATTTCACAAATAAAGTGTAAAAAAAAATAGTTAAAAAACACACTGACACCATTGGGAAAAGTCCTTTATTAAAAATAAAAAAAAGATTCCAGCGGTGGTAATCCACTCTTGCTATCCAGCGATGGGGGATCTCTTCTCCGGGGTCCAGCGATGGCTGATCTCTTCTCCGACGTCCAGCGCAGCGCATCCTGTCTCCACAGAGACACTGAGGGAATCCCGTCTTAGCTGAGGAGGACGGGGTCACTCCGGCACCTGACCCTGCCCCCCTCTGATGTAACAGAAACCTGCGTTACATCAGAGGGGAGCGGGGTCACCCGTACGTCACTGGGGAAGCCCAGCTTTCCCCTTGCGTTGCGTCAGAGGGGGCGGGGTCAGGTGACGAGTGGCCCATCCTCCTCAGCTAAGACCTGGGACTCCCTCAGTGTCTCCGTGGAGACAGGATGCGCTGCGCTGGACGTCGGAAGAGATCAGCCATCGCTGGACCCCAGAGAAGAGATCAGCCATCGCTGGATAGCAAGAGTGGATTACCACCGCTGGAATCTTTTTTTTATTTTTTTTATTTTTGATGGACTTTTCCCAACCACATCAGTGTGTTTTTTAACAATTTTTTACACTTTCTTTGTGAAATGGTAGGGGTGCTTTTGTACCCCCTTACCATTTCAAACAGGGGGGGGCCGGGATCTGGGGGTCCCCTTGTTAAAGGGGGCTTCCAGATTCTTATAAGCCCCCCCGCCCGCAGACCCCCACAACCACCGGACAGGATTGCGGGGAAGAGACCCTTCTCCTCATCAACATGGGGACATGGTGCTTTGAGGGGTCACAGACCCCCAAAGCATCCTCCCAATGTTGAGGGCATGTGGCCTGGTACAGTTCAGGAGGGGGGGGCGCTCTCTCGTCCCCCCCCCCCCTCTTTTCCTGTGGCCTGCCAGGTTGCGTGCTCGGATAAGGGTCTGGTATGGATTTTGAGGGGGACCCCCACGCCATTTTTTTTTTCAATTTGGCGTGGAGTTCCCCTTAAAATCCCTGCCAGACCTGAAGGGTCTGGTATGGATATTTAGGGGGAACCCCACGTCATTTTTTTTTTATTTGACCCGGGGTTCCCCTTAATATCCATACCAGACCTAAAGGGCCTGGTAATTGAATTTCGGGGGAACCCCATGCTTTTTTTATCAATTAATTTTTATCAATGATTTTTAATGACTGTTCTCTGTATTACGGGAGCCGACAATTCATTATAGCCGCGAGTGATTTTAAATAGCTTTTTTTCCTGCAAAAATTACACTTTGTGCAGGGACAGTTCTAAGCACGGCAAACATGCGCCCCTTTACATGCATACTATATACGAAATTTAAAGGAATATTACACTTTTATTGTTTCACTTTAAGCATTATTAAAATCACTGCTCCTGAAAAAACAGCAGTTTTTAAAACTTTTTTTTGCATTGATACATGTCCCCTGGGGCAGGACCTGGGTCCCCAAACACTTTTTATGACAATAACTTGCATATTAGCCTTTAAAATTAGCACTTTTGATTTTGAACATTCGAGTCCCATAGACTTTAATAGGGTTCTAAAGTTCACACGAGCTTTAGGTCTGTTCGCAGGTTCTGGTGCGAACCGAACAGGGGGGTGTTCGGCTCATCCCTAGTGAGGGGTGAAATCACCATTTTACGGCATTAGAAAGCCTGAAGGCGGTGCTTGGTTTTTGGGGTCCTGTACGTGGCTAGGCTCCCAAAAAATCCTACACATGTGGTATCCCCGTACTCAAGAGAAGCAGCAGAATGTATTCTGGGGTGTAATTTCTCATATGATCATGGCATGTTTGAACAATATATCATTTAGTGACAACTTTGTGAAAAAAAAAGTTATTGTCATTTTCCCAAAACTTGCGGCAAAATATAAAATATTTCATGGACTTAATATGACTCTGAGCAAAGAGCTTGGGGTGTCTACTTTCCAAAATGGGGTCATTTGGGGGGGGGGGGGGTTGTGCTATCTGGGCATTTCATGACCTCCGAAACTGTGATAGGTAGTGAGGAGTGAAGTCAAAAAGTTATGCCCTTAGAAAGCCTGAAGCAGGTGCTTGGTTTTTCCAGGTCCTGCATGCGGCTAGACTGCCAAAAAGTCCTACACATGTGGTATCCCCACACTCATTAAAAGCAGCAGAATGTATTTTGTAGTGTACTTTCACATATGCCTATGGCATGTTTAAGCAATATATCATTTAGTAACAACTTTGAGAAAAAAATAAAAATAAAATTATTGTAATTTTCCAGAAACTTGTGGCAAAATATAAAATATTTCATGGACTCAACATGCCTATCAGCAAATAGATTGGGGTGTCTACTTTACAAAAAGGGGTCATTTTGGGGGGGGGGGGGGGGGGGGGGGTTGACCTGTCCTGGTATTTTACTGCACAACATTAGAAGCTCATGCCACTCTTAACCATTTGAAGACAAAGCCCTTTCTAACACTTTTTGTTTACATGGAAAAATATATTTTTCAAATGACTCTGATCCCCAAACATTATATATTTTTTTAAAGCAAAGGCCCTAAAGATTAAAATGGTGGGTGTTGCAATTTTTTTTCACACAGTAATTGCGTAATGATTTTTCAAAGCAATTTCTTTTGAAAAATAATACTTTTTTGAATTTTACGGCACTATAACACACTATATTGCCCAAATGTTTGATAAAATATAAAAGATGATCTTATGCTGAATACATAGATACGAAACACATCATGCTTTAAAATTGCGCACAACCGTGCAGCAGGGACAAACTACATACATTTTTAAAAAGCCTTTACAGGTTACCACTTTAGATTTACAGAGGAGGTCTACTGCTAAAATTACTGCCCTCGATCCAACGTTCACGGTGATACCTCAATGCATGGTGCAATTGCTGTTTACATATAACACGAGACTGACGCTTGCATTCGCATTTATTTTATTTTATTTTTACACTGTTCCATTCATTTATTTTTTTATCATTTTTATTGTTATCACAGAGAATGTAAATTTCCCCTATGATAGCAACAGGTAGTGATAGGTACTCTTTTTAAGAAAAAAAAGGCTCTATTAGACTCTAGATCTCTCCTCTGCCCTCAAAGCATCTGACCACACCAAGATCGGTGTGATTACATGCTTTCCCAATTTCCCAATGGCGCTGTTTATATAAGGCGAAACCGAAGTCACGAAATGCTCATAGCTTCTGGTTTCTTAGGCCATAGAGATGATTGGAGCTTTTCTGATCTTAGATCAGCTCTATGGTCAGCTTGCTAGCCACCGGCTGCATTATCAGGTTCCCCGGTGGGACAGGAGAGCCAGAGAAAACAGAGGAAGACGACGGGAGGGGGGGTTATTCCCTCCCACTGCTTGTAAAAGCAGTCTAGCAGCTAATTAGCCGCTAGGATTGTTTTTACATGAAAGCCAACCGATGGCTGAAAAGAATGATACCTAAAGCTGCAGGCATCATTGTTATAACCACCCAAAATCCAGCAACATACCAGTAGGTTGCTGGTCCTTGTTGGGCATATACTGTAATGTTCTTTTTTTTCTGCCCTGCATCCACCCACTTCCAATGATGAGCACGCATGCACCTTTTTTTTTTAACTGTGGTGGTGAAATCACCTCCTACAGCACTGGAGTCGCTGATTTATGTATCGTGAGAGCAAATGCTGTTGCTGTCAAGATAAATAAATCAGTGCTGCAGCTGAATGGTGTACCTGAAAAGCAAACAATGGTAACAATAAAATGTTAACTCAATAAACAAAAAGGAAGTAAACCGGGTCACTTTTCCAGCACTTAGGTGTAAAAATAGTCCTAATTAAATGAAGCAGCTGCTATATTAGTACAAAATATTATAAAGGATAAAGTGGATGTAAACCCAATGTCATCCTTACTAAACTACTGCCATAGGGGTTATCTAGAAGGATATACATGCCTCCTGCATGTATCTTTACCTCTCTCGATCCAACGTTCACGGTGATACCTCAATGCATGGTGCAATTGCTGTTTACATATAACACGAGACTGACGCTTGCATTCACATCTATTTTATTTTATTTTTACACTGTTCCATTCATTTATTTTTTTATCATTTTTATTGTTATCACAGAGAATGTAAATTTCCCCTATGATAGCAACAGGTAGTGATAGGTACTCTTTTTAAGACAAAAAAGGCTCTATTAGACTCTAGATCTCTCCTCTGCCCTCAAAGCATCTGACCACACCAAGATCGGTGTGATTACATGCTTTCCCAATTTCCCAATGGCGCTGTTTATATAAGGCGAAACCGAAGTCACGAAATGCTCATAGCTTCTGGTTTCTTAGGCCATAGAGATGATTGGACCTTTTCTGATCTTAGATCAGCTCTATGGTCAGCTTGCTTAGCCACCGGCTGCATTATCAGGTTCCCCGGTGGGACAGGAGAGCCAGAGAAAACCAAGGAAGACGACGGGAGGGGGGGTTATTCCCTCCCACTGCTTGTAAAAGCAGTCTAGCAGCTAATTAGCCGCTAGGATTGTTTTTACATGAAAGCCAACCGATGGCTGAAAAGAATGATACCTAAAGCTGCAGGCATCATTGTTATAACCACCCAAGATCCAGCAACATACCAGTAGGTTGCTGGTCCTTGTTGGGCATATACTGTAATGTTCTTTTTTTTCTGCCCTGCATCCACCCACTTCCAATGATGAGCACGCATGCACCTTTTTTTTTTAACTGTGGTGGTGAAATCACCTCCTACAGCGCTGGAGTCGCTGATTTATGTATCGTGAGAGCAAATGCTGTTGCTGTCAAGATAAATAAATCAGTGCTGCAGCTGAATGGTGTACCTGAAAAGCAAACAATGGTAACAATAAAATGTTAACTCAATAAACAAAAAGGAAGTAAACCGGGTCACTTTTCCAGCACTTAGGTGTAAAAATAGTCCTAATTAAATGAAGCAGCTGCTATATTAGTACAAAATATTATAAAGGTTAAAGTGGATGTAAACCCAATGTCATCCTTACTAAACTACTGCCATAGGGGTTATCTAGAAGGATATACATGCCTCCTGCATGTATCTTTACCTCTCTCGATCCAACGTTCACGGTGATACCTCAATGCATGGTGCAATTGCTGTTTACATATAACACGAGACTGACGCTTGCATTCACATCTATTTTATTTTATTTTTACACTGTTCCATTCATTTATTTTTTTATCATTTTTATTGTTATCACAGAGAATGTAAATTTCCCCTATGATAGCAACAGGTAGTGATAGGTACTCTTTTTAAGACAAAAAAGGCTCTATTAGACTCTAGATCTCTCCTCTGCCCTCAAAGCATCTGACCACACCAAGATCGGTGTGATTACATGCTTTCCCAATTTCCCAATGGCGCTGTTTATATAAGGCGAAACCGAAGTCACGAAATGCTCATAGCTTCTGGTTTCTTAGGCCATAGAGATGATTGGACCTTTTCTGATCTTAGATCAGCTCTATGGTCAGCTTGCTTAGCCACCGGCTGCATTATCAGGTTCCCCGGTGGGACAGGAGAGCCAGAGAAAACCAAGGAAGACGACGGGAGGGGGGGTTATTCCCTCCCACTGCTTGTAAAAGCAGTCTAGCAGCTAATTAGCCGCTAGGATTGTTTTTACATGAAAGCCAACCGATGGCTGAAAAGAATGATACCTAAAGCTGCAGGCATCATTGTTATAACCACCCAAAATCCAGCAACATACCAGTAGGTTGCTGGTCCTTGTTGGGCATATACTGTAATGTTCTTTTTTTTCTGCCCTGCATCCACCCACTTCCAATGATGAGCACGCATGCACCTTTTTTTTTTAACTGTGGTGGTGAAATCACCTCCTACAGCGCTGGAGTCGCTGATTTATGTATCGTGAGAGCAAATGCTGTTGCTGTCAAGATAAATAAATCAGTGCTGCAGCTGAATGGTGTACCTGAAAAGCAAACAATGGTAACAATAAAATGTTAACTCAATAAACAAAAAGGAAGTAAACCGGGTCACTTTTCCAGCACTTAGGTGTAAAAATAGTCCTAATTAAATGAAGCAGCTGCTATATTAGTACAAAATATTATAAAGGTTAAAGTGGATGTAAACCCAATGTCATCCTTTCTAAACTACTGCCATAGGGGTTATCTAGAAGGATATACATGCCTCCTGCATGTATCTTTACCTGTCAAATGTCTCCCCTCTGTCTGTTATGAGACATGAGGAAAAACTGCAGATTTTGTGGGTGGGTCTGTTGTCTGGAGCTCGGTGGGTGGAGTCGTGATGTCAGTAGACTCCCCACCCACCTCTACACTCGCCTTGTCAATATGCATTTTCTCCTGTGTATTTCTTACACTGAACTTCTGCTATGATCTCTAACATCCAGTGAAAAGACAGGAAAGTAACCACATGACTTTAGCATGCCCAATTATGCTGGGGTGTGGAACATCCAATCCTGGCAGAGCAGCAGAAGAAAGAAGTGGGAAGGAGTTAAAAAAATAATGCATGTCTCTTAGGCTAGTGCACGAGATATGTAAATCACCTGTCACTCATAGCAAAGGGGAGTATTTGACAAAGTTTTTCTCTGTTTGTCAAGATTTATCTCATTAAACAATAAAAGAGGATTGCTCAGAGCTGGATTAACTTTTTGTGGCAAGACTGGGCACAAATGATAGGAAATCTTATACTTTACATTATGACATCAAAAAAAAATATATATTTTTTGGGGTTTACATCCACTTTAAGCAAAAAAGATCTGATGAATAGTCCTTCAAGCTTTAGCAGCTCTAAAACGTTTAAAACACAATATATCTAATAATAGTATGTGAATCCAGGTGAGAAATAATTCTGAATATCTGTGTGACAGTTATCATAAAAGACATCAGCTGTTTGGACGTTCAACCATCACCACACCAAGTGATTGCGCTCCCTTTAGGAGTTGCACTCCCCTAGGGGTTTACTTTTTTTTACACTTTTATTTGTAACTGTAATGGTTCCAGGTTTGGGTCTCTCAAAATGCAATGGTATCTTTGGAGACTCTGTGAAAGTGTACCCTAGACTGTGCTGTACCCTACGCTATTACTCCACTAGTGTGTGGTAGCGTTCGAAACATTCACCAATGCAAAGACCAGGTTGGTCAGGACAGGAGGGACAATAATAGCAGGTTTCATGGCTATATCCACGCTTGCTACAGACAAGACATCTTCTTTGGGGTGAAAGTTGTGTAGGGATACCAGGAAAATGCCTCTCATGCAGCCGGCTCACTGCATTTGCGTTGGAAAGGTGGAGCACAGTACCATCTGGAAACAGAAGGGCTGTGACGATCTCTTCCTAGAATTTAAGGAAGGATCCAGTTCATCCTGATACTTTGTATAGCACATAAGCGTTCAGCAGAGCCAATTGGAATAAGTATACAGACACTTTTTTGTACCAGCGTTTGGCCTTACGGGCAAATAAGTATGGCGTCATCAACATGCCGTTGAGGTCCACCCCTCCCATATTAAGGTTGTATTCATGAACACGGAGGGGTTTCTGCACAACACCAGTCGGAGTAGGAATTTGGACTGTCGTATCTGTGGGAAGGGAGGACAGAACGAAAACATTTTGTGAATCCCTCCACTTCACTGCGAGCAAATTATTACTTCTCAAGCGGGCTCTCTCCCCCAGCCTAAGACGGGAATCTACAAGCCGCTGGGGTAATGCCCGGCGATTAGATCGCACAGTGCCACATGCGCCAATTCCATGATCAAACAAATGTCTAAAAAGTAGCACGCTCGTGTAATAATTGTCCATGTACAAGTGGTACCCCTTTCCGAATAAGGGTGACACCAAGTCCCACACAATCTTACCAGCACTCCCTATGTAGTTTTGGCAGTTCTCCAGCTCCACGTGACTATCTTTTCCAGCATAAACCATAAAACTATATATATATATATATCCTGTTGCCCTGTCACAGGGCTTATACATCTCGACCCCATATTTGGCACGCTTGCTGGAAAGATACTGTTTGAATGACAAGCAGCCATAAAACTCAATCAGGGACACATCAACGCAGACAACTTGATCGGAAGTAAACAGGGCTGCAAACTGTTGGTTGAAGTGGTTTACGAGGGGCCAAATTTTGTGGAGCCGATCGTATTCAGAGTCACCCCAAGGACAACAGAGTTCATTGTCAATAAAATGCATGAACCGCAAGATCTGCTCGTATCTAGCCCTGGTCATGGAGGCAGAGAACATGGGCATATGCCCGTATTATACCCATGAGGTGGGATAGGCTCAGAAAGGTCTTAAATTCAGAGACCGGGATAGGTCTCCAATCTCTGGCAAGGGGCAAATGAGGATTGGTGGTGATGAATTGACCAGCATACAAATTGCTTTGGTCCACAATAGATCTATAGAGATCTTCCGTGAAAAACAGGGAATAAAAATCAAGTGACGTAAGTGCAGCAGGAAGTGCACTCGATGGGCCTGTGTTTGTCTTCTTGGTGGCTGCAGGACACTACTTGTGCTATCCACCGCACCAGCTTGAACTGCACTTATGGGACTTGCCACATCACCACGTAATACTGCAGTGCTGGATGTATGACCAGGGTGTACTAGGCCGCTGGTGCTTGCCAGTTCACCAGAAGGATGAGCTGCACTAGTACTAGCTCTCTGCTCCATGCGAGAGTCCTGCGGTTCTTGCACATCAACAACTGAAGAAGAACGGGGTCGGGTATGCCTGACCTTAGCAGGGACCACTACTCTGTCGTCACAGCTATCTGTCAGGGTGTCGCTGCTGTCTACTGGATCATATTCTGAGCCTGAATCTGACAGATGGGTGACTTCCTCTTCACTCTCATCTGTCATGTTCAGAAACATGTAGGCCCCTTCACTAGTGTACCTTTAATTGGACATTGTGGCCTCTAAATTTGCTGGTACAACTAGTGAAACTCACAGGAAAAAAGAACACCTGATTGTCAGTGACTGCTTTGATCGCTACCATAAAAACTGTTAGCGTTCGCAGGCATCAGGCCTGACTCTGCGAACGCTGCAGTTATGTGTTTTTTGTTTTGTAAGTGACAGTGATCGATTAATACTGCACTTAGGTGGGCTGGGCTAGGCAGAGGGGCTAAACGCAGGTGCTAGCATGATGGGTGATCAGGGGGTTAAACCTTTATTAGGTAATATACAGCGGGTACCCTGATGCTATAAAAAACAAACTAACTAACCAGCGTCACCCATGACACTAATACGGTGGTCACTGGTGACAGGGGGTAAAAGGGTTAACTAGGGGGCAATCAGGGGGTTAAAACCTTTAATAGGTAATATATGGGGTTACCTGAAGCTATAAAAACCTGACGGTGAAACAAATCAACTAACTGGCTAACTAGCTTCACCCCTGACACTAATGTGGCAATCAAAAAAAGATCTACTAGTGACACTGGTGACAGGGGGTGAAAGGGTTAACGGGGGTGTTCAAGGGGTTAAACCTTCATTAGGGGGTTTAGGGGGTACCCTAGACCTACCTGGGCCTACTACTGCCCTAACACTAATTATCGGGGGATGATTGGGGGAGGGGTGACAAGTGTGCCTACATGTACTGTGTCAGTGTAGTGTTGGTGCAACTCACTTTAAGATGTCCTGTCTTCTCTCTCTGGAACGGAAAAGAATTCCAGAGAGGAAGATGACATCACTTCCCCTGCCTGTGTTTACACTTACAGGCTGGGAAACATTTTCCTTCGCCAGAACCGATCAGCAGGTCCAGGCCAGAAATCATTGGCCTGGACCTGAAGACTGACTGATTCTGCAACTAATCCGATTCACGCACTCCTGGCCCACCCCCGCGAGTGACGTACGGGTATGTGGTTTTGCACACCACTTTGCCACTTTGCCGACATATATCGGCGTGAGCCAGTCAGCAAGTGGTTAAAGTTTGCACCCCTGCATTCATGATCACATGTAAATGACTCATACAACCCTTTTTTTTACCTTTAACCAGTTTACCTTATTTGAGAAGCTGAAGGTTCTGCTTCCGCTGTACCTTGCCACGCCGAGGTACGTCATTTCTGCCTGCCCTTTGGCTCCTGGGATGTAAGTGTCAATCCCAGGAGTCAATGGGCATCCTCCACTTCAATGAGTGTGCTGCGCTTTGTATTCTGGGAAGCCAGCAGCACCATATATCGAAAGGAGCAACGAGTGGGCTTTAGATGCCCACAATAAAGAGTCCATCTGATGGGGAGAGCAGAGTGAGTTTTAAAAAAGAAAATGAATCAGAAAACCTACTATTATTATTAATTCCATAATGTATTGGATTAGTTGCGACCTTCGTAGGGGTGTTTTAAAAAAATTCAAGTTGAAGCTCCACTTTAAATGCAATTGTAGAGCGAATCAGCATCTGGTACTAGAATTCAAGTAGCAGCCTCAACAGATCCCCCAAAAACAGGTGGGTAGGCACTTACATGAGCTACTACCTGGAATAGAAGTGATCTAAAAAAAATCGAATACTACAGTCCATATTAGTTAGTGCCGCCAAATACATTTTTTAGTGTCATATTTTTAGGGTTTCTACAGCTTCTGTTGAACTGGCTGCAAATCCTCGGCAGTATGGCAGTATTTCAGTGAAAGACGGTTTTGCCAAATTTCTGTAAGTACATTTTCATAAGTGCACTCTTTAACATTTAGGCTATCACTATACCTATGTGCTTATGTTATAATGTATTTTTGGTTGTTTTTTGTATCTTAGGGGTGTACTCACTTTTGTTGCCAGCAGTTTAGACATTAATGGCTGTGTGTTGAGTTATTTTGAGGGGACAGCAAATTTACACTGTCATACAAGCTGTGTGTAATTTCTTCAGTGTTGTCACATGAGAAGATATAATAAAATATTTACAAAAATGTGAGGGGTGTACTCACTTTTGTGAGATACTGTATATTTGTCCAATGAATGAGTAAAATCTGTAGATGCACTGACCTGTGCTAAAATGCATAGGTGTGAATGGACCCTACATCTGAATCATTTAATATTTAGTATTGGAATGCTAATACAACACTGTTGTGTGCATTTTACCACACATTACTGCAGCTCACAGTAACATACAAATCAACTTACAGTAACATACAAAGCAAAAAGTGTGGGGCATTGTGGTGCCATTCATTTTGAATGGTGTGCCACAGCACTTAGAAAGCACAATTAAATTACATTTCAGTACATCGCAAACAGCAAATCTGAGGCATCTCTGTATTGTGGTGTGCTGCATTGTTAAAAAAAAGAAAGAAAACAAAATGCTGCCTGTCTGTTAAATTATGCATTAGGGTGCATTAGCAACCAATTTAAATTAAATTAGCTACTTTAACACAACATAATAAATAATCACACCTTGTCATATGTGCAACAGTGCACAGAAATATGGAAACCAGCTTTGATGACCCTTTCTTTCAGAAAAGCCGGTTTCTTGGCTGACATATTGATTCAATATATTTAATACTTTCCAAGTGACTGAACTATAATATGATGCAGAGCAGAAAAACTGACTTTGTTCTGACTTTACTGCCCGTAGGCTTGCTCCAGGTTAGTAGCCATAGGCGTGCGCAAAGGGGGTGCCTGGGCACACCCTAATCACCACGGACGCCAGTGCCATTCAGTGTACCGAACTGTGCAGGCAGAAGCGTAACTATAAGGGTCACACTTGGGACATGGCCCCATGTTTCGAGTGGCTATTCAGCTCCTCTGTCATATTTGTCTACACCTGGATGAGAGGGGCAGTGGGACGGAATATAGAACAACTGATGCTCTGCACTTTCCTCCATGCAGCCATTGAATGCCTGCGGGAGGAAGAGGAGGAGAAGCGAGCATTCAGTGGCTGCATGGAGGAAAATGCAGAGCATTGGTTGGTTTATATGCCACCCCGCTGCCCCTCTCATCCAGCCTGGTGCTATATTTTTCTGGCACTAGAACTGCTGGCTCCCCCTCCCAGCTCCCCCTGACTCCTTGGTTCCAAGTAACTGCTGCAGGAACGGCCACCCAACCTCTCCGCAGCTCCACTCATTGAATTTACAGCAGCAGGCAGATGGGGCATGGGGCATGGCGTCCGGGGGACTTGAAGAGCCAGCTGATCCAGTAGAGTTAAGGGGGAGGGGCAGAGGAGGTCTCCACTGTGTGAGGAGACATGTGAAGCCTGGAGGGAGCCGGAGACACAGCAAACATGGAGTTGGGAATCCACACTGCGAGCAAGTGAGTGCCACTAATCCCATCAATCTCCCCACCCAGCACTGTCACTGATCCCATGCACGGATTTCCTTGCATGACAGCCGCTTCTCCCCCTCTCCCTCCTGCAGCTATCAGTAATTACAGCTGACCCTCCCACTGCACCGATCCTCCTGGGCTGTTCTCTGTGTCCTCCTTTGCTCCCTGTGTTCTCTCCTAGCCCGCTGTGTCCTCCTTCTCCACCCCCCATTCTCCTCCTTCTCCGCTCCCCAGTTCTACTCCTTCTCTGCTCCCCCCATTCTCCTTGGGCCCGCTGTGTTCTCCTCCTCCACCCCCCTCGTCCCCCCACAGCCAGATTCTTCCTCTCCTCTCCCACCGGCTGTTGGGTGATCAGACAAGATGGAGAGCGGAGGAAGGGGACGGTAAATATGTAAAATTTCCAGCCCCTTCCTTGTCTGAATTGGACATTGAGAGTGTTCATTACCAATAGCTTCTGTGTCCTGTAATAACTGAGTAGAGTAACCTGTGTGTTACTCTGCTTCCATTTATGAATGAACAAGAGCCTCTGTCTCCTGTCCATTCATCTTCAATTCTGAGGCTGCAGAAAAAGGGACTGGGGAATCTGTGTCCTCAGTCCCTTTCCCTGTCTAAAAGGGGAGATGTTAGGGGTCTACTGATACCGTCTACTGCCTCGAAAGTAAAATTTCTATACAATATAGCCACCTATTGGCCACTGTGAATAAAGGTTCAATATGTCACTTATGACGTGAAAGGCATTTCCACACCCATTCCTGGGGGGATCTAGATTGGAGACACATAGCCGAAGAGATCATGAAACCGGGAGACGAGAGGAGAGAAACAGAGCAGAGAGATGTAGGAATGAGTAAAAGATATCCTTTGGGATACCCAGCCGATATCTCTCAAAACAAAAGAGTCTTAATCTCTGGTAAAGTATTAATTTATATTTTTGCCTTTTTGGTAATTGAAGTTGTTTGGGCATATGCTTAACTAACCCAATCAACAATGGTAGTGCCAGTTTTGAAGTGAATTGAATTCTAACTGCAGTATGAATTTGTTTCATTTTTAAACAAGGAGATACATATCTTGTTATATCTCAACAAAACTAACTTCAGAGTCTTAGAATTGGATAAGTTATAGTATGTGTTGAACCATAGATTCATCCTATATTTATCTTTATTTAAAATAAGTCTTGGTTAAATTACCAAGTTTGTATATGGTTAACAAAATTGTCCATATACTGTAAAAGAGGTTTAAGCTTGAAGGTCTTTGTTTTGAGAAGAAATCACATCACAAGAAATCACATTCAACACCTAGTTTGTTTTCATAAGTCTGTAAAGCCACGGAATAAGCCATCATGAAATGTAGACATTTGTGGTAATTTTGTGGTAACATTTTTCATCATCTGTATCACCCATATATTTAATATTTGAAGTTATATTTTTTTGTATTATCACCAATTATAATTGATATTATTTTGCACTAAATTTTTAGTTAATAAATATATATATTTTAGCACAATGTATTCCTTCTTGTCTTCAAACTAGCATGGATAAACTAATTTGAATTAATTTGTTTGATGTGTGGGGCGTGGCCGGGATGCTGGACTGAGCAGACGTGCTTCAGAGCTCTGCTGGAAGAGAACCCGCTAAAACATCAGTTTTTTTGGACATTTTTGCCCCAATTCTTACCTTTGTATGCCGCCTAGGTGCTCCGGAGGCCCGCAGCGGGGCAAAAAACGTAAGTTTCCCCCACATTTGGAGGCGGCAGAAGCTCCGGCCCTGTCTCTGGGACCCTGGCCTCAGCGCCTCAGCAATATGGCGTCTCATACGGACCATGAGGAGGCCGCCCCGCCTGGTATCCCGGAGGTGATGGCTGAAATTACCCTCTGTCAAACGACCCTCACCAACAAAATAGAGGCTGTGCAGCTCGACATTGGGTTGATGAGACAAGATCTCGACAAGATCCGCACTCGGATCTCGTCGGTGGAGCAGAGGGTCAGTGGAGCGGAGGATGCCGTAGCTGACCACGAGGCAGCCATCCGGACCCTGCAAACTAAGGTGAAGGCACTGGAGTACCGCGCGGAGGACGCCGAGAATAGGGGCCGGAGTAACAACCTCCGAATTGTTGGCCTGCCAGAAGGAGTCGAGGGGAGGAATCCCTCGCTGTTTACTGAGGACCTACTGAGGTCGATCCTCCCTGCGGCACAGCTCTCGCCGTACTTCACAGTGGAGAGAGCCCATCGTGTTCCACCAAGGCCGGGACCGGAGGGGGCTCCGCCGCGCACTCTAATCCTGAGGTTACTGAATTTCAGGGACAGAGATGAGCTTCTGAGAGTGTCGCGTGCTGCCGGGGATATCCCCTATCGCAATACAAAGCTCATGCTGTTCCCAGACTACACGCTGGAGACCCAGAAGCAACACCGGTCATTCAACGCTGTGAAGGCGGCCCTCCGCCTCAAAGGTATCCGCTACAGTATCCTGTTCCCTGCCAAGCTCCGCGTGGTGGACGGTAAGACGATCCGGATGTTTACCAGCCCTAAAGATGCCAGGGCCTGGCTGGAGACCCTGCCACCGTAAGATGCTTTTCACCTGCCTAGTTGAATGGGCTGGATGCGGCCCAGGACGGGACTCTGTTGATTCATCTCGGTGGAGGTAAGGGGGATAACTATTGCTGGGACTCGGGCCTTTGATCCGGTGCACAGGTACTCCTGCTGTTTTCCTGTACGGCCTGCACCTGGCTTTCCTTACTTATGCCCGGAGTGGTAGGCTTCCAGTAAGCCGGCCCCATACTTTCCTCCACATCTACCTGAAGGTTGCCGCTGAAGCTGTTGCCCTATCTAAATGACCCATTTTGGAATTTTTGGGGTACTCTTTTTCCTTTTTCTTTTATTTTTGATTTAACCATTTTATATTGCTCTAATGACTTCCAGCAACTCTACCGAAACGAGGAACTTTCCTTACAAGGTTCGGATCGGGCACACGCCTCCCGATTCTTTGCATTGAACTGGTTTCAAACGTTTGGGGAATCATGTGCTCTCCACTGTTAGGAGCTGCACAGGGTGGGGGGAGGGGTTGGATGGCCGTTGCTGTTCCTTAGGTTTTTGTGTTTTGTTCTTTTTTGTTTTCAGGTTGGTTTTCTCATAACTGCTAAACTTGTATGCATCAGGTGGTTAACTGGAGGAGTGCGATCCCCCCATTGCGTAGGGCAGAAGGCATCGTCGGGATGGCAGCGGTTGAGGGGTTGTACTCCTCGATCTATCCAGGAGGCGCCTAGGTGCACCGGTGCCCTCATTTTATGTCTGAAAGAGGATCATGGCTAATTTCACGGTCTTATCTTGGAATGTCAGGGGCCTTTAATTCACTTGTATTTAAATTCTTGCAACAGCATAACCCTAAAATATGCATTTTACAAGAGACGCACCTGCTGGGGTCTAGGATTATGGGGTTAAAAAGGGCCTGGGTCAGTGCGCACTTTCATGCAACCTACTCGACTTATGCCAGAGGGGTGAGCGTGCTAGTGCACAAGTCCCTCGACTTTCACCTACTGACACTTAAAACTGACCCAGGTGGACGTTATGTCCTCATACATGCTCTCATAGCTGGCTTTCCTAATGTGATACTTGGGATATATTTACCCCCCCCCCCCCGGCAGACGTAGCAATGCTACATACGCTAATTCCAATGGTTGTACAATTTAATGTGGACAAGGTGTTGTTTGTAGGGGACTTCAATCTGATAATGTCCACTGATAAGGATAGGCTGCACTCTTCGGCTACTCAAAATACTGGGTTGTCACAGTGGGCAACTTCCTTAGTATATATATCCAAGAGGCATTGCGGATCTTTGATATATTCGGAAAGTTCTCAGGGGTCAGGATTAATTGGACAAAATCCATACTTTTCCCACTGGATTCCCGCCCACGCGAAGTACAGTCCAGGTCTCCCTTGCTTTGGGTTGAGGAGTTTAAATACCTGGGCATTGTGGTGACTAGAGATCTTCAAGCCTTTGGTCGCCTCAATCTCCAGCCCATTGTTACGAGACTAAAAAAACATTGCTCTAAATGGAAGGATCTACCACTTAACTTATTGGGACGTATCAATGTGCTGAAAATGCTATACTTGCCTCGGTTCAACTACATGTTCCACAACTCCCCAGTGTGGATCCCTGCGTCCTTTTTTTAAGGACCTGGAGAAGCATATCGGGACGTTTCTTTGGAAAGGCGCATCACCTCGACTGGCCAGATCAACCCTGCAGCTACCAGTCCGCTGTGGGGCTCTCGCTTTGCCCAACCTGCAGGTCTATTTTTGGGCGGCAGTGTTGGTCACGGTGAGATGGTGGTTTGTCCAGTCCAGATCCAATGCAGCTACTTGTCTGGAGGCGGCTATCCTGGGTTCTTTCACGGAATTGAGGAATGTTGTTTACAGGGGGCCCGCTGCGCGCCCCTCTCTGCCCGGTCCTACTAAAGCGACTCTTAAGGTATGGGTGGTGGCGAGGAAAAGGTTCCTTCGCCCACATCAGTAATCTCCCTGTACTCCGTTGTGGGAGAACCCCTCCCTCCCTCACTTTAAGACGGTACCGGATCCGCAGGTATGGGTCCGGTATGGGATTGTGGTGCTATAAGTGCTGGAGCCCTGCTATGGTCTTGATGACATGATATTCCGATACTACCAATTACGTCACGCAGCTAGAGCCCAATTCCATGGAGGTGTTGCCCTTGCCATGGATCCCGTTGAGGATGCATTGGCACAGGAGACACTTCAAAAAACCCTCTCTACCTTATATTTAATTCTGTTGGGGGTAGATTCGCCCAAGATGAATGCCCTCTGGGACAAATGGAGTGCTGACATCCCCAGCTTAGACAGAGAAACTTGGGAAGAATGCTTTGAAGACGGGTCAAAGATGCTCATATCCTATCATATCCACATACCAAATTTTTGCATCGCATCTACTATACGCCGCAGAGGCTGCACAGAATTCCCTCCCTTAGATCCCCTGACTGCCCTAGGCGCCAATCCACTGATAGCTCATTCCTACATATGTTCTGGACTTGCTCCCGTCTCCAACACTTTTGAGCTGTTTTTTAATGTATTAACGTTCGACTGCAACTTACTGTACCTGTTTCGCCTGAGCTGGCCCTACTGGGTATTCATGAAGACTATCAAAGGCCCAGGTACACTAAGCTGCTGATTTCCTTCCTGGTGTTTTATGCCAGGAAGGAAATCCTCATGAAGTGGACATCGTCCTCTCCCCATACGGTTGCTTCTTGGGATGCCACGGTTAATGCGGTACTCCCCATGTATAGGTTGACACATGCTAACAGAGGGTGCCCTCAGAAATTTGACCGAATCTGGTCGCCCTGGATTGAGAAATTCTAGATCTCTTTGCCGCCTCTATGTTATGTTTCTTTCTTGGAAACGGAAGTGGCACTGGGAGGGCGGCGTCCCCCCCCCACTTCTGGGTATATTCATATGTTTCATGTTGCAATGATGTAATTGCCTACCTACTTATATTTATACTGTTATTTATACGTTATGTGCCTGCTGATTTACGATGTAATGTACATGTTTTACTTTACTGCCTGCTGTAATTTATTTTGCAACAATTTTTCAATAAAAAACAACCTGGTTGTTAAAAAAAAAAAATAATTTGTTTGATGTGTGGAAAGATGTACGAATCTCCTAAACCATAGATTTTTGCATAATTCCATAAATATTATACTGTTTTAATATTTCAACATCTGACATATTATGGAGACACTGCTGAGATCTGTCAAAGTTTGAAACAAGGAATATAATTGTGCAAATTATATATATTTTATTGTAATTTAAATAAAATAAATAATAATATATATATTTTTTGGTGCTATTGCTATTATTGGTTGCAATATTGAAAAATTACTGACACTAAAGATATTTCTAGTGTAGCCGGTCCTGCTGATGCAAAAAAGGAAATTGGTCTGCATCACAGAAAACACGGAGAATTGGTAAAATATCAGGTGATATCTTATGTCAAAGAAAAAGTGGAAATTACAAAGTATATCAATGAATGGGAAATAAAAACAGAATTTGGTCCCTATAAGTCAGCTATTGCTGCCAGAAGGGCCATTTATACTTTGAAATGTAGACCAAACCAAAGTCCCAAAGAATTTTCATCAGTTCTCAAGAATGCCTATAGCTTGGCTGAGAAAGAAACCCTGATTTTGAATGCTGTAAATTCACCCAACTATTTTATGAGGCTTTGCCAAATAAAATAAAAGTTATTTTGGCCAGGGATTACCATCTCAAAAATAGTATGGATTGGCTAATAACAGAGAGTACCACTCTTTATGCTGTTCTACAGAGCAGTGGTAAATTTAAAAAGCCCGCTCAGATAATAGCTGAGGCTCAGTTTAAAAAGAAGCAGGGACAATTGGAGGCTCCAAAAAGTAGTTATGATGGAGTAGTTAAAAACTCAGGTCCTCCCAACCAGGGGAAAGCTAGACCAAATCCAGGTAATAAAAAGATACTACTTGTTTCTTAGAACTCAATTAAAAAGAAACAGTTTGTAAAAAGGCGGTCTACTCACCCACAAATGTACACAAGGAAATGCGCCTCAATACCTTTGTGAGAAAATAGAAAAATACATACCAAATCGCAGCCTTCGATCAACAAACCAAAATCGCCTTCTCATCCCCAAAGCTCGCTACAAATCGAGGGGAGAACGAAGATTCGCAGTACAGGGACCCCGGCTATGGAATGCTCTACCGAACAACATCCGCATGGAAGAAAACCATCAGGCCTTCAGGAAAAAACTCAAGACCCACCTCTTCCAAAACATGGCATCCCAACAAGAGCAGTCAAGCGCCTTGAGGCGATTCAGTTCGCAGTTGCAGCGCTATACAAATCATTCATTCATTCATTATGGGGAAAATCTGAGAAATTATTACAGAGATAATCAGCTTGATCAGACAAAGTGATTCTGAATCAGATGGGTCTGAAAAGCCTCAGGCTTCTAATTTCCAAAAAACACCCACAAGGGTTCATTGGAAAAAAGAAGAAGTTTACTTAACAGGTTGGATCAGATGTATTTTGGGATATTGGCAGAACAGATGGAAAAATTATCAAATTTTTTCACTGCACAACCCAAAAATCCCCTTATAGAAGGAGGGACTCCTAGCCAAAACCCAGTTTAAAAAAAAAATGAAAAATAAAAAGGTGAAAAGCTGACTGAAGTGTTAAATAATGCAAATGCCTGTAATTTAACAGTCAGCAAAAATTAGCAAAGTAGCTCAAATGTCTGTATGCCTCCACTGCCAGATGGCAAGAAGGGGGGGCCTTTTTGTGATTTTATCTTGCAGCCAAAACTTTCAACTGTGCAGAATCTGACAAGCAGTCTTAGGAATGTGCCTGTGTCAAAAGGGAAGGGGGCTAACCTTTTTGTGGTTGAGTAAGTTACAAGCAGCAGGCGAGAAGACAAATTTTACATGTCATTCCAAGTATTTATTTATTTTTGCTCCTTACAGGAAGTAGAATTCCATGAAGATTTATCATACAAAATGAAGTTATTTGACACATAACTATTTCATTGGACACATAATATAGAAGCAACTATTTTGTCTCAGAAATATTTCCAATAAATATAGAATTTGTTTCTGAAAAGCATCAGCTGACAACTGTAAGGTCAGTGGTCAAGTGGTCAAGTGGTCAAGTGCGCCCCTCTATGCTCGAGCTGGACTTTAGAAGACACCAAGAGATTCCCTTGATCGATCGGGTAAGTCAGACACCATAAAGCACATGGATGGTCATGAAATACAATGTATTGAAAATATCTCAGAGCTTATATAGGGTTTACACAATTATACAGGACATAGAGTGCTAAGGTTAACCAATCATACAGTAAATGTCATATATACGTAATACATATATTTGCATAATAGGATATAATAGGGCGGACTGTCTGGAAATATTAGACATTAATCATTGGGGTTTTTTATAAACTATTTTTATATATATATTAAAAGATATTATATTAACCTTTTAAAAGATGGTCTGACATATTGGAATAACAATAGCCCAACGCCTAAGATGTGTCTGGTTCTGCACGATATTATTCAGGAATATGTCTTAACCACAAGTAACTTCCTGTGATGCAAGCCTAGTTCCACAGTTTCTGTTAATTAAGCATTTTAGCAGTGTGCATTCTATAAGTTCAAGATAAAATGTAAAGCAGTTAAAGCATCACTCCAACCCATGTATGTATACATGAGCCCCATACATGAGCCCCATTCCTTAACAACCCCTCCATTGATCAACGAGAGAACGACATTCTCTGTTTGATCACCCCCTGGCCACTGTTGGTCATTACCTGATTTATCCCTCGCTCAGCTAGTTTGACCTTTTTGAACTTGCTTACTAGATATTGACTGAATGTGGTACCCTGTTATTGACTGTGCCTGTGTTTTAGACATTTGCCCTATCACCTGTGTACAACTAGGTAGTATGTAGCCTGTGTCTATAAATGTTGCTCTCTTCTGCACATGAGTACTCTCGTTACCTGTGTGGTTTATCAAAGCAGTCTGGAAACCGCAGTTTGAGGTCATCCAGCAGCTAAAGGTGATCCAATATAATACCTTACATGTTATGAGAAAAGAAAAAACAATAATAATCTGGGGGGTACATTTCTGCTTGGTAGGTCTCTTGGGCGGAGAGGGGGGCTAGTTCAGGGACTAGTTGAAAGTCATCAGGTCCAAGGCTTCTAATGCCTCTATGTCCTCTGGGCAGGGTGTGCAGGGTGTGGAGTGAGGTGGTTGGCTTTCTCTGAGGGGTCTGAGTCCATTCTTTCAATGGGTGAATCGGGACTTCCTTCTGGCCGGGTCCTTCTTTTATCCTTGAGGCGTGTACCCATTGTGGTCCTTGTTCGGTGAGGATCGCTGTCCTGGAGGCTTTCAATACTTCAAATGGGCCTTGGTAGATGGGGCCCGGTTGTTTCCTTGCAGCAAGTTGTTTCACCAGAACCTTATCTCCAGGGATGAAGGGATGTGTTGCTTCTGTGGAAAGAGGAGGAAAGGTGACAGCAACCTTGTCATAGGTTTCAGTTAAGCTACTTACCAGGTGTTTCTTCTCCTTCCGGTGGCCTTTTCTGAGCTGGTCTCCCCATTAATATCTCATAAGGGGAGATCCCTGTCCAACTGTGGGGAGTTGTGCTTATTTGAAAGATTGTAAGAGAGATGCCACTGAGGGGAAGTCTGGTGAAGAAAAATCAGTGGCAAATAAAAGTTTATCGACGGGTTGCCATTCTGGTAAATTGGCGGCCGCCTGTTTTGCTGCTAGTTCTGCTAAATTGTTTCCCCTAGCTGTGTGAGTTTTGCCATGAGCATGTGCCCGGACTTTTATGACATTAATTGTAGCCGGTAAGTGAATAGCGTAGAGTAAAGCTGTCACATAATGTATACATTGATCTTTTGGCCTTTAAAAAGCTGACATGCTCTTATTAGAGCATAGAGTTCTGCTCTATATGTAGCAGATAGAGGTTTTGCATCTACGATTCTATCAGGAAGTGTAACCACAGCGTGCTGTGGCAGTCAGAAGTTCCTGTGTACAGTCATGTACGGTTTGTTCAATGACTGGGAGTTTCAATAGAGCGTGTAACAGTCTCATCGCTGGTGTGGCTTCTGTACAAGATTTTACGGTCAAATTGTGAATATTCATTAGAATAATTTTATATCCACTGGATCTTTGGACAGTCATATGTTGGGCAGACATATTTTGCAACAGATGCAGGACACTGTGTGGAATGGGCCCTGCTGTGAGTTATTAGATCAAGATTTGTAATTGCATGCACCTGTTGAACAGGGCAGAAAAATTGGGCCTTTGGTGGTGGTGGTGGTGGTGGACGGTGTTGTCACAAGACTGTAAGCCCTCACAGTTACTCTTGGTGGGCGCAGGAATGGGCCCTGCTGTGAGTTATTAGATCAAGATTTGTAATTGCATGCACCTGTTGAACAAGGCAGAAAAATTGGGCCTTTGGTGGTGGTGGTGGACGGTGTTGCCACAAGACTGTAAGCCCTCACAGTTACTCTTGGTGGGCGCAGGAATGGGCCCTGCTGTGAACTATTAGATCAAGATTTGTAATTGCATGCACCTGTTGAACAGGGCAGAAAAATTGGGCCTTTGGTGGTGGTGGTGGACGATGTTGCCACAAGACTGTAAGCCCTCACAGTTACTCTTGGTGGGCGCAGGAATGGGCCCTGCTGTGAACTATTAGATCAAGATTTGTAACTACATGCCCCTGTTAAACAGGGGCTGAAAAATTGTGCCTTAGGCACTGGTGCTGGTGCCACAACACTGCAACCCCTCACAGATACTGTACTTGGAGCACAGCAGTCAGACCTGTTGCGAAGCATTGCTTAAAAAATTGAAATTACATGCCCCTGTTAAACAGGGGCTGAAAAATTGTGCCTTAGGCACTGGTGCTGGTGCCACAACACTGCAACCCCTCACAGATACTGTACTTGGAGCACAGCAGTCAGACCTGTTGCGAAGCATTGCTTAAAAAATTGAAATTACATGCCCCTGTTAAACAGGGGCTGAAAAATTGTGCCTTAGGCACTGGTGCTGGTGCCACAACACTGCAACCCCTCACAGATACTGTACTTGGAGCACAGCAGTCAGACCTGTTGCGAAGCATTGCTTAAAAAATTGTAATTACACGCCCCTGTTAAACAGGGGCTGAAAATTGTGCCTTAGGCACTGGTGCTGGTGCCACAACACTGCAACCCCTCACAGATACTGTACTTGGAGCACAGCAGTCAGACCTGTTGCGAAGCATTGCTTAAAAAATTGTAATTACACGCCCCTGTTAAACAGGGGCTGAAAAATTGTGCCTTAGGCACTGGTGCTGGTGCCACAACACTGCAACCCCTCACAGATACTGTACTTGGAGCACAGCAGTCAGACCTGTTGCGAAGCATTGCTTAAAAAAATTGTAATTACACGCCCCTGTTAAACAGGGGCTGAAAAATTGTGCCTTAGGCAACGGTGCTGGTGCCACAACACTGCAACCCCTCACAGATACTGTACTTGGAGCACAGCAGACAGACCTGTTGCGAAGCATTTTTTAAAAAAATTGTAATTACACGCCCCTGTTACACAGGGGCTGAAAAATTGTTCCTTCGGCACTGGTGTGGTGGCACCCAGAAAAAAAAATGTTCTTCCAAGCTATCAAGGAATGGATCATTGAGGAGGAGGAAGAGGATTGTCAGTGAACATAACAGGACAGTCACTCAGCATCAGCATAGGCAGTCTTGAAGGGATGTGACATTATAAATTATTCAGTTATATCCGCTTCAGGTGCCTGGTAGCTGGTGGTGATCCAAGACTGATTCATCTTTATGAAGGTCAGTCGATCAACCGAGTCGTGGACAGGCGCACCCTGTGTTCGGTGACAAATCCTCCAGCAGCACTGAATGTGCGTTCGGAAAGAACGCTGGATGCAGGACAGGCCAGTAGCTCAATTGCATACTGTGCAAGCTCTGGCCAGTGATCCATCCTCAAGACCCAGTAAGCCAGAGGATTTTCGGTGGGAAAGGTGTCCAAGTCTGACCTTGCCCCTAGGTATTCCTGCACCATGTATATCAGACAGTGGCGATGGTTGCTGGAACCGATCATACCTTGGGGCTGCGGACTAAAAAATTGTCTGAACGCATCGGTCAGACGTCCACCTTCCCCACCGCTCCTTCTCCTACTGACCGAAGCCTCAGCAACTCGTCGTCCAGGACCAGGAGTTTGTAACCTCCCAGTTTCTGGGAACGCGTTGCACAGACCTTTCTGCAAGGCCTCCCTGAGATGTCTCATCCTCTGCTCCCTCTGCGACGGCAAGATAAGGTCCGCAGAGGGAGCAGATTCGTGGCCAGCCAGTAATGGTCCCTCTCCTTGATCCGAAGACATACGAGGATCCTTCCGCAGGCTTTGCAGGATCAGGGAGGCCATGCATAGCTGAGGCATTCGGTCCGGAGTCTTCTGGGTCACTGAGGAGGACATGATCGCCAGCCACCTCCTCCCAGCCACGTACAAGTCCACTGGTTTGTTGGGACTGTACATTATCCCTAAAAGACTGCTGCTGCAGATGCTGAGTGCCAGGCTCCACCTCCATGCTCACACAATCCTCCTCCTCCTCCTCCTCATCCTCTTCCTGTGTGATGGGTGGGACAGAAGGAACACTGTCTGGATAAAGGAGGCCTTGAGAGGCAAGGAAGTCCTCCCCTTCTGCCTCTGTTCTGCCTCAAGTGCCCTGTCCATTATCCCACGCAGCGTATGCTCCAACAGGTGGACAAGAGGTACAGTGTCACTGATGCATGCACTGTCACTGCTCATCATCCTCGTGGCCTCCTCAAATGGTGAGAGGACAGTGCATGCATCCCTGATCATGCTCCACTGGTGTGGGGAAAAAAAGCCAAGCTCCCCTGACCCTGTCCTGGTGCCGTAGTCGCAAAGGTACTCATTGATGGCCCTCTGCTGCGTGTGCAGTCGCTGCAGCATGGCCAACGTTGAGTTCCACCTGGTGGGCATGTCACATATTAGGCGGTTCTTGGGCGGGTTTAACTCCTTTTGCAGCTCAGCCAGCCGAGCACTGGCATTATACGATCGGCGGAAATGCACACAGACTTTCCTGGCCTGCCTCAGGACATCCTGTAAGCCTGGGTACCTGCCCAAGAACCGCTGCACCACCAGGTTGAGGACGTGAGCCATACAGGGCACATGGGTGAGCTGCCCCTGTCGCAGGGCGGAGAGGAGGTTGGTGCCATTGTCAGAAACCACCATTCCTGGCTTAAGCTGGCGTGGCGTCAACCACCTCTCAGCCTGCCCCTGCAGAGCTGCCAGAACCTCTGCCCCAGTGTGGCTCCTGTCCCCCAAACATACCAGCGCAAGCACGGCATGGCATCTTTTTGCCTGCGTACTCGCGTAGCACCGCTGGTTCCAAGGACAGAGCACTCAAAGAGGCCATGGAGGAAGAAGAGGAGGGGGTGGAGGAGAGGGGTGTGTCACAACCAGTAGTAGCATTTTGGAGGCGTGGTGGCGGAACAACCTCCAACACTACTGCACCTTGTCCTGCATCCCTCCCAGCTGCCAAAAGAGTGACCCAAATGGGCCGTGAAAGACAGATAACGTCCCTGTCCATGCCTGCTGGACCATGAGTCAGCGGTAATATGCACCTTACCGCTGACCGCCCTGTCCAGCGAGGCATGGACATTGCCTTCCACAAGCCGGTAGAGAGCCGGAATCGCCTTCCGTGAGAAAAAGTGGCGTTTGGGAACCTGCCACTGAGGAACCGCACATTGAACAAACTCACGGAAGGGGGCCGAGTCTACCAACTGAAAAGGCAGCAGTTGAAGTGCTAGCAATTTAGCCAAGCTAGCATTCAACCGCTGGGCATGTGGATGGCTGGGAGTAAACTTCTTTCGACGGTCCAGCAGCTGGGGCAGGGAAATTTGCCTGCTACAATCGGACGTCGGTGTACTGCAAGTACTTGGTTGTGACACATCTAATTCTACACCTTCAGTCCTCCCAGAGCAGCTTTCAGAGAGGACTGAAGATATAGTGTGGTTGGAGATCCCAGCTGATGAGGAGCAAGGAGAGGTCCGCTTTGTTCTTTGGTGTGGGTCTTTAATGTGCGCTTGCCAATGAGCTGCATGGCAGGTCGACATATGTCTGGTCATCCTTGTGGTGCCCAAGCGGCTGATGTTTTGGCCACGCGAGATACGCTTGAGACAAATATTGCAAATAGCAGTGGTGCGATCTGATGTACTCGTCTCAAAAAAGGCCCACACCAAAGAACTTTTGTGATAACATGCAGAGGCAGCGCCCTGCACAGGCGGAGCTCTGCGGTGTGATTCAGTTGGTGTGCTGGCCTCTAGCTGGCCTCCGGAGGGCATCCTGCCTCGTTGGACATGTGCCTCCGCATCCTCCTCCTCCTCCTCTCTCCCTTCAGGCACCCACGTGGAGTCAGTGACCTCATCATCCCCTCCCTCTTCACCACTAGAGCAAACCTGGCAGTAAGCTGCAGCTGGTGGAACATGACTGCCAGATTGCTGTCCTTCAGCATCCCCTCTCTCTGCGCGCACACTACTGCCTTCCTCAAGCTGGGTATCATCATCCGAGCCTTCAAATCGTTGGGCATCCTCCTGGAGCATGTACCCAACACTGTGCTCAAACAGTTCGGAGGACTCCTCAGGAGGACATGGTGGGTCTAGGGAAGGGGTGCCTGATGATGCCATTGAGTATGCGTTGGCAGCTGCTCTGCCAGTACCCTGAGCCTGGGTGAGAGAGGATGAGGAGGATGAGGAGGGCTTGGTCATCCATTCTACCAAGCCTTCGGCATGATGCGGCTCAACATGTCCAGCTGCCGAAAACAAAGACAAGCGTGTCCCATGGCCACGTGCTGATGACGATGCACGGCCACGTCCACGACCAGCACTGTTGTCTCTAGAAACAGAGCCTGCTTGCCCTGTGCTCTTGCCTCGGGACTGTCTGCCTCTCCTTGGCGGTCTTCCAGGCATTGTAGTGGGTAGTGTATATTGTGCTGGAGTCACACAGCACACACACTATCTCCTGCAGATGGATGCCTTAGATGACAGCAGCAGGGCCCTATGGCAGATAGAGGCTGCCTTAGATGACAAGAGCTGGGCTGACACACACACACACACACTAGCTCCTATGTGTGCTGACACACACACACACACAATAGCTCCTATGTGTGCTGACACAAACACACTATAGCTCCTACGTGTGCTGAGAACACACTATAGCTCCTATGTGTGCTGACAACACACTATAGCTCCTATGTGTGCTGACAACACACTATAGCTCCTATGTGTGCTGACAACACACTATAGCTCCTATGTGTGCTGACAAAAAAATATAGCTCCTATGTGTGCTGACAACACACTATAGCTCCTATGTGTGCTGACAAAAAAATATAGCTCCTATGTGTGCTGACACAAACACACTATAGCTCCTATGTGTGCTGACAAAAAAATATAGCTACTATGTGTGCTCACAACACACTATAGCTCCTATGTGTGCTGACACAAACACACTATAGCTCCTTTGTGTGCTGACAACACACTATAGCTCCTATGTGTGCTGCCAACACACTATAGCTCCTATGTGTGCTGACACAAACACACTATAGCTCTCTCTCTTTCTAAAAATTAAAATATGGAATAAAACTTTCACAATTGCAAATTTCTATATCCCAAACCAAGCCCAAACTACAATAATTTCGAGGTATCTTAACCTTCTAGCTGAATTTGCAGAAGGTACAGTCCTTGTAGGGGGAGATCTCAATCTTGCTCTGGATCCTACACTAGACACCTCAGCTCAAAGATCAAATACTTCATACTCCTGTTTGAGAGCACTTAAAAAAATTTTTTTTGACCATAGGCTACTTGACCTTTGGCGGATCTTAAATCCTAAAGATCGTAACTATACTTATTTCTCTTTAGCCCATAAAACATACAGCAGGTTAGATTACTTTCTAACAGGTCCTAAAGTACTAGAATGGCACCCGCAAATGGAAATAGGATCATTTATTTGGTCCGACCACTCCCCAGTATTTTTAACAATAACCCCTCCCCAGACGCAGGGGACGAATTGGTCCTGGCGCCTGAATGATAAACTAATGACAGACCAAACCTGCCATAGGGCAATTATAGCTGCAATCGATAACTTTATTACAGACCACGAACAAGACGAAACTGCACTCCCTATAAAATGGGAAGCTCTCAAAGCTGTGCTCCGGGGGGTGTTCATTCAACATGGCTCGCGCATCAAGAAAGAAAAGTCCAAAAATATTGAAACTACCTTGGCAAAACTTAGCTCGCTAGAAACTCAACATAAAACTCACCCATCGGCAGAATTATTAGCTGACATAACACACACAAGGTCGTCCTTACTACAGATTTTTGACACCTATCAAAGTTCATACCAACAGAGGCGAGCTTTAGGTAGGTATAGGTACGAGAATAAATGTGGGAGACTGTTAGCTAATAAACTGCATCCACGATCTTCCCAAACTTTTATATCATGTATAAAAAAAACATCGGGAGAGCTTACATCGGACCCACTAACCCTCCAACAAATATTTAAGGAATACTTTTCGGCCTTATACAATTTGCCCCCAATATCCTCTTTAGAAGAGAACGATATTGAAAGTTATGTACGAGAAAACGCAATACCAATAATAGATGATGGTAATGAGATCTCTCTGGACGCACCCTTTTCACAAAAAGAACTATTAGATGTAATTACTAATATACCATAAGATAAAAGTCCAGGCCCGGACGGTTTCACCCCAAAATTTTATAAAACCTATAAAGAACCGCTATCCCCATTTATGCTTCAAGTATTTAATTCTATTTCCCTCAATAACCAATTCCCAATACAGTCTTTAGAATCGCATATTACTTTGATCCCAAAACCAGACCAACACTATGCTCTAGCTATCGACCGATATCTTTGATTGGGGTAGATATAAAAATCTATGCCAAATTGATAGCGCTCCGTCTTCAACCTCTCCTCCCCGGTCTAGTACATACAGACCAGGTAGGATTTGTCCAAGAAAGAGAAGCACGCGACAATACGATTAAAACTTTTCTTCTAATGAACCATGCCAAAACAGCTAAAATACCAGTATGCCTTTTCTCAGTCGATGCAGAAAAGGCATTCGACTGGGTAGGATGGTCTTTTCTCAAACAAGCATTAATACAAATAGGTATGGGGGCAAATCTATTTAATAAAATTATGGCGCTCTATACTGGCCCAGCGGCCAGGATAAAGATTAATGGATCGCTGACATCGAGTGTTAGTATACAAAATGGCACACGCCAGGGATGCCCACTTTCCCCTCTACTTTATGTTTTAGTGATGGAGTATTTGGCAACAGCAATTAGACAGAACCCATCTATAACAGGCATAAAAATTAGGCAAAATGAAGTAAAGTTAGCTCTATTTGCTGACGATCTATTACTTTATGTTACTAACCCCCATATTTCATTACCTTCTATAATATCTGAATTCCAGCGTTTTGGAACTTTGAGTAACTTTAAAGTAAATATCCAGAAATCAGAAATCCTTAATATATCACTTACATCACAACAAATTATAGATATAAGAAACAATTTCTCGTTAAAAATTTGCTCATCAGCGTTGAAATATTTAGGTATCAAGATTCCTTACGACCCAACCTACCTTTATCTAATGAACTATATCCCTCTCTTGCAACGTACTCTACTAGATTTGAAAAAATATGATGCTAAACAACATTCATGGTTTGGGAGGATCAATATACTAAAAATGGATATAATACCGCGCTTCTTATACCTTTTTCAAACCATCCCTGTGCCTATCCCCAGATCTTTTTTCTCAAATCTACAAACAGCATTTATAAAATTTATCTGGGGATACAAGAAACCTAGATTACGCAATAAACTATTACTAGCCCCAAAGAATAAAGGAGGAGTAGGTGCACCTGATTTGTATTATTACTATGCTTCGGCAGTCTTGACTAGACTAGTGAACTGGTTCCATCACTCCAAAACTAAACAATGGGTAGAAATAGAACAGGGGTTAAACCAACTGGACCTTAAGGTGTTACCTTGGTTAAACCTATCTACCAGAGATATCGGTCGAGAGCTCCAAAAAAATATGCCCCCCCTTACATCTCATTTATTGAAAATTTGGGCAAAAACAGTTGTACAGCTAGAACTGTCCTCCTTTGACGGACCAATGACCCCGCTATTTGGCAACCCTAACTTTCCGCCGGCAGTAAACCGTACACATTTTCTAATTTGGAACAAAGAGTCCCATCCAAGATTGGGTCAAACTCTCTGTCAAGGAAGAGTCCCCTCCTTACAAAACTTATTCCCTACGCAACAACCATCATGTATACAAAGGATGGAATATTGGCAAGTAATGTCTTTTTGGTCATCTATTTCATTTAATAGATCCTTATACAGAGAGCCAACCCAAGTTGAAAGTCTCCTGTTACAAGATTCCAAACCAAAACACGTTCTCTCGAGGATATATAAGATGCTTATCACAAAATATTACTCTGAGCCACCGGAATTTATAAATAATTGGGTAAAGGAGATCAATGTTCAAATTGAGGCTGAAGATTGGGAGAAGGCATTTAATCTAACCCACTGTTCATCAATAGCAATTAAAGCACAGGAAACCAGCTATAAACTTCTTTCAAGGTGGTACTGGACTCCAGTGGCACTACAGCGTATATATCCAGATAAATCAGACATATGCTGGCGTTGCCACACAGATAGGGGCTCATTGCTCCATATCTGGTGGGAATGCCCCCAAATTCATAGTTTCTGGGAAAAGATCACACAAATGTATACTACAATCACAGGGGAGGTAATATCCAATACGCCTCAAATTACCCTTCTCTCTATCTTACCAGGTACATATAAAAATATAAAAAAAAGTATTTTCTGCCATTGGTTGACAGCAGCAAGATTGGTTATACCGAGGCACTGGCGCTCAACTCAGTCCCCATCAATAATGGAATGGGCTATAGAAATGGACAATATAGAAAGAATGGAAAAACTTTTAGCATATGAATTAGGCACACAGGAGGAATGGATGCGGATATGGGCCCCTTGGAGGATTTATAGAGAAACACAGATAAATTAGAAAATAGCGAAGGTATGAAATTAAATCACATAATATGGACCATGGTAACAATAGTCGGAGCTTTGACACCGGGAGGGAGAGAGGGGGTTGGGGGAGGAAGGGGAGAGGGGGGAGGAGGGAGAAGGGGAATGTTGGGGTTCAAATCTGTGTCTCTTTTTTTTTTTTTTTTGTGTTTGTGCTGAGTGTTGGTTTATTATCTGTACTGTCTTGTTTGGTGTAGTAACGATAATCATGTGTAAAGACATTTACAAGAATTATGTTGGATTAATTAAGTGACTCAACTTTTGAGCAACCATGTAATGGATTAAAAATGTCTTAGTTTGTATAATTAATTTATAATAAAATAAGATTGAAGTAAACACACTATAGCTCCTATGTGTGCTGACAACACACTATAGCTCCTATGTGTGCTGACAAAAAAATATAGCTCCTATGTGTGCTCACAACACACTATAGCTCCTATGTGTGCTGACACAAACACACTATAGCTCCTTTGTGTGCTGACAACACACTATAGCTCCTATGTGTGCTGACAACACACTATAGCCCCTCTGTGTGCTGACACAAACACACTATAGCTCCTATGTGTGCTGACAACACACTATAGCTCCTATGTGTGCTGACAACACACTATAGCTCCTATGTGTGCTGACAACACACTATAGCTCCTATGTGTGCTGACAAAAAAATATAGCTCCTATGTGTGCTAACAACACACTATAGCTCCTATGTGTGCTCACAACACACTATAGCTCCTATGTGTGCTGACACAAACACACTATAGCTCCTATGTGTGCTGACAAAAAAATATAGCTCCTATGTGTGCTCACAACACACTATAGCTCCTATGTGTGCGGACACAAACACACTATAGCTCCTATGTGTGCTGACAACACACTATAGCTCCTATGTGTGCTGACAAAAAAATATAGCTCCTATGTGTGCTCACAACACACTATAGCTCCTATGTGTGCTGACACAAACACACTATAGCTCCTATGTGTGCTGACAACACACTATAGCTCCTATGTGTGCTGACAACACACTATAGCTCCTATGTGTGCTGACAACACACTATAGCTCCTATGTGTGCTGACAAAACACTATAGCTCCTATGTGTGCTGACAACACACTATAGCTCCTATGGATGCTGACAAAAAAAATATAGCTCCTATGTGTGCTCACAACACACTATAGCTCCTATGTGTGCTGACACAAACACACTATAGCTCCTATGTGTGCTGACAACACACTATAGCTCCTATGTGTGCTGACAAAAAAATATAGCTCCTATGTGTGCTCACAACACACTATAGGTCCTATGTGTGCTGACACAAACACACTATAGCTCCTATGTGTGCTGACACAAACACACTATAGCTTCTATGTGTGCTGACAACACACTATAGCTCCTATGTGTGCTGACAAAAAATATAGCTCATATGTGTGCTGACAACACACTATAGCTCCTATGTGTGCTGACACAAACACACTATAGCTTCTATGTGTGCTGACAACACACTATAGCTCCTATGTGTGCTGACAAAAAAATATAGCTCCTATGTGTGCTCATAACACACTATAGGTCCTATGTGTGCTGACACAAACACACTATAGGTCCTATGTGTGCTGGCACAAACACACTATAGCCCCTATGTGTGCTGACAACATACTATATCTCCTATGTGTGCTGACAAAAAATATAGCTCCTATGTGTGCTGACAACACACACACTAGCTCCTATGTGTGCTGACACAAACACAATATGGCTCCTATAAATCCCTGCCTGCCTGCCTGGGATGGGACAGAAGGTTGGGACAGAAGGTTGGGACAGAAAGTTAGGGTGCAATGCTGCTCTAACAGCACTGCAATGGGTGCTACTGCAATGCTGTACTAACAGCACGCACACACCAGACTAATCCCCAGCAGCAGATAATGTCACACTCAGCAGTGCAATCAGCAGAAATGATCAGTAATAGTATTGAAAGAATCAGCAATGGTTTAGCAATGAACGAATCAATCAGCAGACTGCCTATTTACTCTTCTCAAAGCTGGAACACATGTGCCCTGGGCCGACGGCGTGGCGGCCTTTTATACATTGGGGCGTGTACTAAAGCCCCTGAGCATTAATTGGCTACAGGCGTCCTGCCTGTAGCCAATTATTGCTCTCCTTGCTGCCGGCGCTGTGATTGGCCCCCAGTGGTTGGGGTCCCCCAATCATCAGCCAGCAATGCACTGCACCGGCCGCAATGCATTGCAGGCCGCTCGCATCACATGAATGTGATGCGAACGGCCCAAATAGTTCTGGGCTCGCCGAGCAGGCGAACGCCCGGTGCTCGATTCGAACGTGGGTTTGAATCAAACACCGGGCCCATCCCTAGTCCTGCCCAATTCATTTGAATGTTTGCCCGTGTTTCCCTCTGATGACCTGGAGGAGGACCAGGATTTTCAGGTGTTCTGTATTGGGGAGACCCGTTTTGTCTTTGTGTGAAACGGCTGTTCCCTCTATATCCCTTATTAGGACCTCCCCTCCATTGCATTCCTCGTCTTGGGCGATAGCCCCTTCGTTGAGGACAATCTGATTTCCAGTGGTTGGGGTCCCCACAATTAAAACAACCCTGTTCATTTTGTGTGTAAGTGTTGTCATACCGATGTGCGTAGCTAGATACAGGGATGGATGGGCACATGGTTGTCTGTTCAACTGCTGATACTGCTGGTACTAAATCGGCACTAGTTTGTGTGAATATACCTCCCTTTGTGTTGTACCTAGTGACTGATCATATTCTTGTATAGCTTGTCTATTTATTTCTTGTTGTTCTAGCCAGTAATTGCCCTTGTCCTTAGCAATGGCCATTAGGGCGCCTATGGTTAATTCGTCTCAGGGGTATAATTTCTTTTTTGGTTTAGGGTGGTGGTCTGGAAATAGGATTTTTATAAATAGTCTGGGGGAATTTCTTTTTATATTCCTTCAAAGCTTTTGACCAAATCTTGTAACAATTCAACATATATTCTTTATCATAGGAAAATGATGGGTAATTGTACTGTCTGTGTGGACCGCATAATTTAGTAACCTCTTCCCAGTCCTCTTGACTACAAGGACCATGTATAGTCAATCTAGATATTTGCAAAGTGTGTGCACGAGAATATTAGTCCAAAAGGGATCAGTACAATTTTTCCCATAATTTCCCAACACAAAATCAATTGGGGTCGGCTGTTCTGACTCACCAACAGCTTCCAGCTTCTCCAATTGATTCCCCATAATTATTTATAAACGTCTTCAACAGAACATACAATCAAAGATTTTGAGCATACAACAAATAAGTCACCAATTCAATAGTACTTCTAACACCTTTAACACTTGGAAGACAAAGTTATTGTGGATATTAAATCGCAAAGTCCACACCCGGGGTGGACCTCTCTGAATAGAGACCCTTTTCCGACTTTGTGATAATATCCACCAGAAACAGAAGAAACAAGATATGTATGCTGACCACGATACACAAACAATAAACCAGTTTTACAATCTGGACAGCGTCCTGTCCTTAATTCCCTAAAATGCCCTGGGCCATTCATTTAAACAAAAATTGAAATCTCTTGGTTGTCTTGTCCAATGTGATAATCGGAAATTATTTCCAATTATCTCTTTTTCCCAGTCCTGGCCAACCTAGTGGGGACTATCATTACACAATACAATACAATCATCAATCATCAACTTTTAGCGAGCTACTTGCCTATTAGTTTCAACTTTAAGGTTCGAATTTTGAATCCTATCAAAGCAAGGTTTTCACAAATAATTGTGTGATAATAAACCTTACCTTGACCGGAAGTCAAAATCCCACCGCTGCCACCATTCTGTAAGGTCAGTGGTCAAGTGGTCAAGTGCGCCCCTCTATGCTCGAGCTGGACTTTAGAAGACACCAAGAGATTCCCTTGATCGATCGGGTAAGTCAGACACCATAAAGCACATGGATGGTCATGAAATACAATGTATTGAAAATATCTCAGAGCTTATATAGGGTTTACACAATTATACAGGACATAGAGTGCTAAGGTTAACCAATCATACAGTAAATGTCATATATACGTAATACATATATTTGCATAATAGGATATAATAGGGCGGACTGTCTGGAAATATTAGACATTAATCATTGGGGTTTTTTATAAACTATTTATTCATATATATATATATATATATATATTAAAAGATATTATATTAACCTTTTAAAAGATGGTCTGACATATTGGAATAACAATAGCCCAAAGCCTACGATGTGTCTGGTTCTGCACGATATTATTCCGGAATATGTCTTAACCACAAGTACCGTATATACTCAAGTATAGGCCGTCCCGAGTATAAGCCGAGGCCCCCAATTCACCACAAAAAAAATGGGAAAACGTATTGACCCGTGTATAAGCCGAGGGTGAAATATGCAGCAGCTACTGTAAGTGGAAAAGAGTCAGCAATGTCCATCTGCATGTCCCCTGTACAGACCCCCGTGTCCCCATTGCAGCCTACCTGTGCCGATCTGCGCCGATCCGCCGGTTCTGGGTCCTTGGTCCTCGGTCCTGTGTCCCTCCCTGTACGATCTGGCAGCCGATGCAGCCGATGCAGTCCCGCTCTGTCCCCCGTGTAAGGCGCCATTCTAATACAAAAACCGCGCCTCCTCCTCCTCCTCGTCCGTGATAGGAGGAACACTTTTTTCCCAGCAGTCAGTGTGCAGTGTTCCGCCTATCACGGACGTCCTCTCATCCTCGTCCATGAGATGAGAATGACAGGACGTCCGTGATAGGCGGAACACTGCACACTGACTTACTGCTGGGAAAATTAGTGTCCGCCTATCACGGACGAGGAGGAGGAGGAGGCGCGGCTTTTGAACACTGCCGTCTGTCTGCATGACACGCTGTTCATGTAGGCAGACGGCGGTGACTCGAATATAAGCCGAGGGGGGGACTTTCAGCCCTAAAAAAAGGATTGAAAATCTCGGCTTATATTCGAGTATATACGGTAACTTCCTGTTATGCAAGCCTAGTTCCACAGTTTCTGTTAATTAAGCATTTTAGCAGTGTGCATTCTATAAGTTCAATATAAAATGTAAAGCAGTTAAAGCATCACTCCAACCCATGTATGTATACATACCCCATACATGAGCCGCTTTCACCGCTGACCTTGGAAATATTTTAGGCACTGCCCTGAAGTCATAGGAAAGGCCTAGTTGAACTTCAACTTAGAGAATAAAGTAATTTATATTCCCACACTTATAGTTGACTTGCACTATGATCAATTAATTATTGGTATCGATCTCCTTAAAAGATTAAATCCCATCGTGATTTTATTAAAAAGGTTATATGGGCTCAAGTAATAAGGCCCATTAAATAAGAACCTTCCCAGTCCTATCATAATCAGCACAACTGCCATGTGATGAGGAAAGACTGAACTCTATTGAGCTCCATCTCAAGGAATAGTTAAATTCTAGATGCGTCCTTTTTACAGACAACTCCAACTTCCACTATAGATGGTGGACAGGAGGATAATACCATACGTATGTCCCCTGAAAAAGGTTGAGAGGTTTGCTTGGAAGATGATGTTCTCAATATTAAACTCCACACTGAAAATACTGACTCTAGTTGGTTCAGTAAGTATACTCAATTCCTAGCAGGGATTGAAAAGGTGAATGGTAAGGTGTTCTTTTCCCTAATGGTTAATGACCTGGGAATTATTAAAAAGGTTAAAATGGATTTTCGCCAGGAAAATAATTACATTAGTAGTAAATCTACTAGAATAAGTGGCCAATCCTAACGTAATTAGGTATTCAAACCCGCAGGATAATTGGATCCATGATCTGGATAATGACTCTAATAGTCATAATATAATTGCTAAATGCATATATCTATTTCTATGGAAAAAAAAGCAGCCAATCATTTATTCCTGGTAATCAAGGACCCAAAATATCATGTTCACGTTGGCAACGATATATTACATTGTTTTGCTATATTATTCCTCCACGTGCTATTAATTATTTATTAATTATCTGTTACCCAGCCAGGTACAAAAAAAATAAATAAAGAATCCTGATTTCAGTAATCATACACCCATGATAAGTATAAGTTTTCATGGAGTACCAGAATATTTTTGCTAATAGATTTCTATGATAGTAGTCTAAAAGACATACACATTGAAAGGATGCAGACTGATCCAGACGTACCTCCTGTTTATATCAAGCATTACTGTCTTTCCTTAGCTTTTAATCATTAAGAATCTCAAGGAAAGGAACGTTGTAAGATCGGGGCACAGTTCTTATGATAATCCTATACTTGGTATTCCTAAACTAAATGGCCAATGGCATTTATGTGCTGATCTTAGACCGCTAAATAAACAAGTATATATGCACGGCTAGCCCCTTCTCATATATGGATCAATGCTTGATATAAAAATGCAAGGCACTAAGTACTTTACCACATTAGATAATGCTCAATGATGTTGGACTGTTCAAGTAAGTCCGGAAGACCACTACAAGCTGGCATTTCAATTTGATAAGGAATAGTACAACTGGAACAGAATGCTATTTGATTATATAAATTTAGTTTGTTTCTTTTTTTTTGCCTGATGTAACTGAAAGAAGAAATGTAACATATGTGGCTGATGTTTAGTTGAAAAGCATAATGTTTGAAAAGCATATCCAAGAGATTAGACATGTTCTTAACCAGTTGAGAGAGGCAGGTGTTAAAATTTCATTAAGAAAACAAAAAAGCTGCGCATACCAACACTAAACAGTGAAAATGATATATAAATATATATAATCGCTAGTGACCCAATTAGGGTATAACCAATAGTGTGCTAATTGGATGATATACAATAACCTAAGGTATCATATTATATTGCAATCAAAGACATCCATTTAACAGAATAAACACGTGGATTCCATAAAGTAATGTGAAATGTACATAAATAAATATAAATTATTGAATAAATTAATATATGTTGAAAAAAAAGTCCAATAGTGGAAATAACATCAAAATGCAACAACACCTGTGCATATGAAAAAAAGTCCCAAATGTGAGAGTATCCTCAGTCAACACTTGATCCAGAATTGTGTGAAGTTCTCTAAAACCACCAGTTACTGCTTACCAGAATCACATGATCCCCCATCACAGAGGATCATATAAGTCATTAAACAGGATAACCATGTAAAGACCTCCATTGGGGCTGCAGACACGGACCTCCACAAACTCCTATCTGTAGACTCAGTAGTCCTACAAAGTTTCCTCCTCTGCTACCACTTCCAGCAAAGTTTTCTCTCTACTTCCTCCCGACCGTCACTAGCGATTATATATATTTATAATTTTTCGTTAAAATTTCATTACAGAAAGCCAATGGTGTCATTCCAAGGTTAATTTCCTGGGACATAAGGCTATTTCTGAAGGCCTAAATCCCCAAAAGAAGAAGTGGAGGCTGTGATTAAATCAAAAACACCTACCAATATCAGTGAACTGAGATCATGTTTGGGTATGATGACGTATTTAAATGCGTGCTTCTCATCCTAGGTTCCAACTAAGAATGCTAGAAGGTAATGTATTGGAAGAGACTTTTAAGTCTCTCAAGAGAATGTAAATGTAATGATTTGACATTGTGATATTCTCTCCTAACTTACAGATCTTCATGTCTTATACTTCTATGCATTAGTATTGATCCTGCCAATCATGGCAGAATACTATCATCATAGGATCATTGATGATTTTAGTTATTTAAAAGATAATTAACCAATCGCTATATCATAAAAGAGGTTAACTTAAGTTCTTTGTCTTTAAAACTAAGAAACCCTCACAAGAAGGTTTTAAGTGTCTTATTTTAAGTTCTCTCAGATCGTAAATTCTATTTCTGTCAGCCAGAAGAGATAGGAAGAAGGCCCATGGCAAGTGTTTAGACTAGAGACTCATATTTTAAATGAGCTGACAGATGCATTTTTTTCCTTAAATGAGAGAAGGGAATGGGGCTCATTCAAAAAATATTTTACAAAACAAGCTGTACCTAAAATGGATTGCACTTTTCACTGCAAGTATTTATATTAGCCATCAATTCCTACTATATATTATTACATTATAATAGGACAAGTATATGCTTTCTTAATTGAACAATGTCACATATTGGGGTTTGTGCAATGTATGCATATATATATATATTTTTTTTTTTATAAAATTCATATATACATTCATTATCTATTGTTGAATATTAATCATGAATAGGGATGAGCTTGATGTTCGGGTGGTCGAACATGAGTTTGACTCGAACATCAGGTGTTCGCCCTTTCGGCAAAGAACGAACATTATGGCCCGCTGAACGCCCTATAATGCACTGCTTGATTGCAGTGCATTGCTGTATGATGATTGGCCAAAGCATGCACCTGACCTGCAGGCTTTGGCCAATCCCAGTGCCCTCTGCTAAGAGAGCCATAATTGGCCAAAGGCAGGGTGCCTTTGGCCAATCATGGCTCAGGGGGATTAAGTCCACGCCCCACACTATATAAGACTGCCTACACGGCGGCCATGTGTAGTGTTGTTGGCGTGAACAGAGACATAGCTTGATTTAGATTAAGCAGGCATGTTGTTCAGTTAGTGGCAGTGTATTTGATATATATATATATATACAGTCAGTCTAGTGTATATATATATATATATATATCATTCCGTGGGGGTACTATTTCTAATCTACTTTAGGCAGTGTATTTGATATATATATATATATATACAGTCAGATTAGTATATATATATATATATATATATATATATATATATATATATATATATATATATATATATACTCTACATCCAGTCAGTGTAGCCTAGATCTACAGCGCATTCTGTGTTGTACTATTTCTAATCTACTTCAGGCAGTGTATTTGATATATATATCTATATATCTATATATATATAAATATATATCTATATATATATATATATATATATATATATATATACAGTCTGTCTAGTATATATATATATATATATATATATATATATATATATATATATATATATATATATATACTCTGCATCCAGTCAGAGTAGCCTAGATCTACAGTCTACAGTGCATTCCGTGGTGTACTATTTCTAATCTACTTCAGGCAGTGCATTTGATATATATATATATATATGTAGCACTAACCCCCGAAGGAGCTGCTGGTTTTATTTGGCTTACCGTTACCTTCTTCACCTTGTCTCTGTCTAGGGTTGCCCATGGTAGATGGCCCAATGAAATGTAGAAACTGACACTTGGTCTTCCTTTTGGGTTATTTATTTGAAAATAAAGCACAGTCTCTTAACGTAGGGTAGAGGGTTAGGAGGAAAGTTCAGGTACTTTTGGAACTGCAATAGTAGGAAGTCTCTTATTGTAAGAATCCAGAGAATAACTGTTTCACAGCTGGATTCTCGCCACCCCGGATAGACCTCCTCTCACTAGGCCTAGTAGCCGGCAGGGCGCTAAGTAAATGAAAGTCTCTGCCACAGACTTGAATGTAGAACACTTGAGAATAAGTCTCTGCCACAGACTTGAATGTAGAACACTTGAGAAAAGTCTCTGCCACAGACTTGAATGTAACTGAGGGACATAAACAATTTTAGAGAGCTATCATATGGTACCAGTATCTCGCAGCCGGTCCGGCGATACCGTATAAGTGTAGATCCATTTTGTGTCCTTCAACTGAGCCTCCAGGCTCCTTCAGAGAAACCAGCCTTGCGCATGGCCTTCTCCCGAAGAGTCCTCCCCTGGATGCTACTCCAGTTGCTGGGCCTCTCCTTAGATGAGACGGCACCGGACCACTCTTGGATAATTAGGCCCGAGACTTGGAATTGCATGGACCCGCACCCCAGGCCAGGAGGGCCCTGAGGGCTGGTCAGGAGGACCAGGACCAAACAGACAGAAGATATCTTCTGGACCGGAACCCCGAAACACGTGATCTCAGTACCTTAAATACCCCCTCCCAGATGCACAGCAGGACAAAAACTCCCACTGGGCTGGCTCCAAGAGAAAGAATGGCATCCAATACACCCAGCTAAACTACGTTCCCATACTTGCTGGTGGTGACAGCGACACCTGCGGCCAGGTAGGACTCAGTGCAGTCCAGCCAGACTGGTACTGAAATCATAATTTGGCAGAATTAGCCCTAAAACCCAACTATGGTTTCAGGAATATTACATTTGAAAAACACATAGCGTGTGCTCGTCAGGAGCCAGCGCTACATATACTCTGCATCCAGTTAGTGTCGCCTAGATCTACAGTCTACAGTGCATTCAGCGGTGTACTATTTCTAATCTACTTCAGGCAGTGTATATATATATATATATATATATATATATATACTCTGCAGCATCCAGTGTAGCCTATATCTACAGTGCATTCCATGGTGTACTGTTTCTACTACTTTTCTGGTGGTGTACACAGTACACAATACAGTGCAGCCATAGTACAGTTGCTTCTACTTTTCTGGTGGTGTACACAGTACAATACAGTGTAGTGTGGTAATGCAAAACAAAATCCCCATCATGTCCGGAAGGCCGCCACGGACAGATACTCTTGTTGGGCACAGGAACTGGCCCTTCTGTGAAATATTATATTACCACTGCCATTACAAGGCTCTTTGGGTCTGGTATGGATATTAAGGGGAACCCTCCACCCAAATAAAAAAAATGGCGTGGGGGGGCCCCCATGCACTATATACTCTGAACAGAAGTATATATACTATACGGCCTGCCCTAAATACGCTGCAGAAAATTGGGCCTTAGGTGTTGGTGGTGCCAGAACACTGTAACCCCTCACAGTTACTCTTGTTGGGCGCAAGAACAGGCCCTGCTGTTAAATATTATGTCAAAAATTGTAATTACATGCCCCTGTTAAACAGGGACAGAAAATTTGGGCCTTAGGCAGTGGTGGTGGTGCCCTAAACCAAAAATATTGTTGGAAGCTAGCATCATCAAGATTGAGGAGGAATAGGATAGTCAGCATAGGCAGTCTTCAAGAGATCCCAGATCAAAAGAAAATTCAATCAGTACACGGCATCAGGTGCTTGATAGCTGCTGATCCAAGACTGATTATTCTTTGCATATTGAGCAAGGCTGGCCAGTGGTTCATCCTCAAGACCCAGTAACCCAGTGTTTGCTCTGTTGGAAAGGTCTCCAAGTCTGTTCTTGCCACTAGATATTCTTGCACCATGTAATGCAGACGCTGGCAATGGTTGCTTGAACCGATCAGACCTTGGCACTGAGGACTGAAAAATTGTCTAGAGGCATCAATCAGCCGGCCACCTTCTCCACCGCTCTTCCTCTGACTGAACAAAGCCTCAGCAACATGTAGTCCAGCACCAGGAAATTGTAACCTCCCAGGGTCTGGAAATACATTGCACAAACCTTTCTTCAAGGCCTCTTAAAGATGTTTTATCCTCTGCTCCCTCTGTGAAGGCAGGATGAGTTCTGCAACCTTACCCTTGTAATGTGGATCAAGAAGGGTTGCCAGTCAGTAATCATCCCTCTCTTTGATACCACAAATCCTAGGGTCCTTACGCTGCATGGCCTCCCTGATTCTGCAAGCCTGCGAAAGTTTGCAGAGGCATTCAATTCTGAGTCCTCTGGGTCACTAAGGATCACATGATCCTTAACAACCTCCTCTCAGCCACGTACAACTCCTTGGGTTTCTGGTTGACTGAAAACCATCCCTTGAAGGCTGCTGCTGAGTGTAATCCTCCATGTCCATGCTGACACAATCCTTCTCCTCCTCTTCTTCCTGTGGGTTTGGAAATAATATCTAGATAAATGGGGCCTTTAGAGGTAAGGAAGTCCTCCTCTTCCTCCCGCTGTTCTGCCTCAAGTACCCTGTCCATTATTGCATGAAGCATGTGCTCCAACAGGAAGACAAGAGGGACAGTATCACTGATGCATGCATTGTTGCCGCTCACCATCCTCGTGGCCTCTTCAAACGGTGACAGGACAGTACATGCATCCTTTATCAGTAGCCACTGGCATGGCGAAAAGAAGCCAAGCTCCCCTGACCCTGTCCTGGTGCCATACTCACACAGGTACTCATTGATGGCCCTCTGCTGGATGTGCAGCTGCTGCAGCATTGCCAACATTGAGTTCCATCTGGTGGACATGTCACAAATGAGGCTGTTGGTGGGCAGGTTGCATTCCCTTTGAATGTCAGCCAGCTGAGCACTGGCATTGTATAACTGGCGAAAATTACCACAGACTTTTCTGGCCTGCCTCAGGAGATCTTGTAAGCCTAGATACCTGCTCAAGAACCACTGCACCATCAAATTAAGGACGTGCGCCACTGCCAAACATGGAACATGGGTCAAGCATCCCTGTCGGAGGGCGGAGAGAAGGTTGGTGCCATTGTGGCATACAACCATTCCTGGCTGAATCCGGCATGGCGTCAACTATCTCTGAGCCTGCCCCTGCAGAGCTGACAGAATCTCTGCCCCAGTGTGGCTCCTGTCCCCTAAGCAGTAGTTTAACCTTAAACTACATAGATGGTTCTTTACTGTAAGAGCGGCAAGGATGTGGAATTCCCTTCCACAGGCGGTGGTCTCAGCGTGGGGCATCAATAGTTTCAAGAAACTATTATATAAGCACCTGAACGACTGCAACATACAGGGATATACAATGTAATACTGACATATCACACACATAGGTTGGACTTGATGGACTTGTGTCTTTTTTCAACCTCACCTACTATGTAACTATGTAACTCATGCACATGGCATCTTTTTGCCCCTTGAATGCTTGCATGGCACCACTGGTTCAGAGGACAAATCTACAGAAGAGGCCATAGAGGAAGAAGAAAAGGAGGGGGTGGAGGAGAGAGCTGTGGTAGAATCACCACTAGCATTTTGGAGGCGTGGTGGTGGAACAAGCTCCAACAATACTGAACCCTGCCCTGCATCCTTCCCAGCTGCCAGCAGAGTTACCCAGTGCGCCATGAAGGAAGGGTAACATCCCTGCCTGCTAGACCATGAGTCAGCGGTAATATACACCTTACTGCTGACTGCCAACGAGACAAAAACATTGCCTTCCACATGCCTGTAGAGAGCCCGAATGGCCTTCCATGAAAATAAATGGGGTTTTGGAACCTGCAATTGAGGTACAGCACATTCCACAAATTTCTGAAAAAGGGCAGAGTCTACTAGCTGAAAAGGCAGCAGTTGCAGTGCTAGCAATTTGGCCAAGCTAGCATTCAGACGCTGATCATGTGGATGTCTGGGACCAAATTTTTTACGGTTTAGCAACTGGGGTAGGGAAATTTGCCTGCTAAAATCAGATGGTGGTGTACTGCTAGAAGATTGGCTGCAAGTACTTGGGACACCTATTGCTATACCTTCATTCCTCTCAGTGCAGGTTTTTGAGAGGACTGGAGGCATAGTAGGATTGGAGATCCCAGATGAGAAGCAAGGAGAAGTCCGCCTTTTTTTTGATGTGGGTCTTTCAAGTGCTGTTGCCAACGAACTTGTTGCCTTATAAGTTTATGTGAAATCTCCATTAATAGCTGTAAAATATTGTAATTATGAATATATTTCATTTAGCTTGTATCTATGTAAGACAGAACATATTATCTTCACAGAAATATCTGGTAGACCAGACAAGTCGGTGCATAGGCCTGTGTATACAAACAATGGGATCCAAACCTCATTGTTTTACACATACTCACTTCAAAGGATCCCATGCTGGGATATGCAATGAAGGGAGGCCAAACCGTAATCAATACTTAACTTCCTGGGAAACTTCAAGTTAATCTCCTGCTCAGAATAGTCACAAGGATTTGCACTAAAGGGGGCTGACTTATGCAACATATAGGGATTGGAGATGTAGCCAGCCCTTAACCAGGAATAGGGAAGCCCAATGAGGCATCAGCCTGTAATGATATACACCGACTAGATGGGAGGGAAACACACACTTTTATGGGAGAGCAGCCATCAGAATGGAATCTTGGTGCAAAGGGTAATTATAGGAAAGGTCTGCATTTTACTTGTAACTAAATATGTTTGTAGATAAATGTTTTAAGGAATATACTCTATATTCCTTTATGTAATTCTCTTATTTTAACCTAATATTTTCTTCCTTGGTGTAGACTATAGATAGATGGTTGTGTATTAGATAGACCAGGGATATGCAATTAGCAGACCTCCAGCTGTTACAGAACTACAAGTCCCATCATGCCTCTGCCTCTGGGTGTCATGCTTGTGGCTGTCAGAGTCTTGCTATGCCGCATGGGACATGTAGTTCTGCAACAGCTGAAGGTCCGCTAATTGCATATCCCTGAGACAGACTTTCAACTACTCACCAATAAATGTTGTTATTGTATGGGGAGGGTGGAATATGTTTATCCTCTCTGAAGATCTGACGCTGCTTAATTCATGATTATTTGGCCTAGGCAACATAATAGACAGTTCACAACTAAGTATCCAGTACCTATTGGGGCTTTTTCCCTCCCTTATTATCTCTTTACATTTTTTTTTTCTTATTATTTATTTATTTATTTATTTTAGTTTTTTTTCTCTTTCCTGTTTTTTTTTCTTTTCTTTTTTTTTTTATTTTTTTATTTAGAAAATGGGAAATTGGGTGAAACCAGGTATAGTGGCTGAGGGTTATTTTTCCTCTACTAGACGGTTACAATACTGAAGTTATACTATCCATTATTTTTGCTCTCTTGGTTTCTTTTTATGAGAGGAACATAGAAGGTGTTAGATATGAGATGTTATGATTACTATATGGAATATTGTACCATTTATCTAGCGCATGTTGTTACGTTAATGTATATATATGACTGCCATGAAAACATGGACTCACCTTTTGTGGTTTAAATAAAATATTTGAAAAAAATAAATGTTGTTATTGTGTTAAAGCTTTCACTCATGGTCATATAATATTATACCCAAATCATATCTGAGAGATATTAAATCTCAAATATAGTATACGCCAAACAGACTGCATGGGAGGTCGTCATATGTCTGGTCAAGCATGTGGTGCCCAAGCGACTGCTGCTCTGGCCACTCTTGATCTGCTTCAGACATAGGTTGCAAACAGCAACGGTGTGATCTGCTGCATACGTGTCAAAAAAGGCCCTCACCAAGGAACTTTTCCAAATCAGCGGGGAGACAGCAGCGCTCTGCACCTGCAAAGCTCTGCGGTGTGATGCATTAGGGTGGCTGCCCTTAAGCTGCCCCCTAGAGGACATCCTGCCTCGTTGGAGTTGTGCCTCCTCCTCCTCTATTCTATCAGGCACCCAAGTAGAGTCAGTGACCTCATCATCCCCTCCCTCCTCTTCACTGGAGCAAACTTGGCACTATGCTGCAGCTGAGGGAACATGACTGCTAGTTTCTTGTCCTTTTTATCCTTTTTAAATCACTGTGCATCCTCCAGCAGCATGTACCCAACACTGTGGTAGAATAGTTCAGGGACTCCTCCATGCATGATGGTGGGGCTATGGAAGGAGTGACTGTGGATAAAGGGGCCAGTGGAATATTCCGCTTTGGCATCTGCATAGTAAGGAAAACTACTCTGAGCCTGGGTGACAGAGGATAAGGAGGATGAGGACGGCTTTGTTATCCACTCCACCAACTCTTCTGCATGTTCTGGCTCAAAAAAATGGCCAGAAGCAGAGAAATATGACAAGCATGCCCCATGGCCACCTGCTGAGGATGCACCATGTCCACAACCAGCACTGTTGACTGTAGACACAGAGCCTGCTTGCCCTCTTTTAGTGGCCTGTGAGAGTCTGCTTCTCCTTGGTGGCCTTCCGGACATGATGTATATTTTGTTTTGCAACACCGCACTACACTGTATTGTGTACTGTGTACACCACCAGAAAAGTAGTAGCAACTGCACTACAGCTGCACTGTATTGCGTACTGTGTACACCACCAGAAAAGTAGTAGCAACTGCACTGTATTGTAATTACAATTTTTGATCTAATATTTCACAGCAGGGCCTGTTCCTGCACCCAACAAGAGTAACTGTGAGGGGCAGTGTTCTGGCACCACCAACACCTAAGGCCCAATTTATTTTTTCTATTTGGGTGTGGGGTTCCCCTTAATATCCATACCAGACCCAAAGAGCCTTGTAATGGGCTGGGGGGGTGGACCATAAGGTTTTTCTCAATGATTTTCATCTATATTGCCGGGACCCGACAATACATTACAGCTGCAAGCAGTTTTAAATGACTTTTTTTTCATTTAGAAATGTAATTTTGCTGTGGTATTGTTCTAAACATGGGAAAAATGTGCCACTTTACAGGCATACTATAGACACCCCCCAGGCACGATATTTAAAGGAATATTTCATTTTTATTGTTTCACTTTAAGCATTCTTAAAATCACTGCTCCCCAAAAAATTTCTGTTTTTAAAACTTTCTTTTGCATTGATACATGTCCCCTGGGTCAGGACCTGGGTCCCCAAACACTTTTTAGGGCAAAAACTTGCATATAAGCCTTTAAAATTAGCACTTTAGATTTTTCACATTCCTGTCCCATAGACTGTAAAGCCCCATACACACGGTCTGACTTTTTCATGGATTCTGTCCGATCGGACAATGTTGTTGAAAAATCAGACCGTGTGTATGCACCATCGGACAGTGTACGTCGGTTTGTCCGACGGACAAAGTCTTATCTCCTGCTGGAAAGATTTGCCGTCAACACGGTCCGATCACACCAAATCCGATCGTGTGTACGGTTGTCCGACGGACAAAGTGCTACGCATGCTCAGAAGAAATTCTGTGACGGAAGCGCTCGGTCAGGTAAAACTACCTTTCCTAATCGACACAGCACATTCGTCACGCTGCAATGTTAAAATGTCTTTAATGCAGCGCATTCTCTTTTTCTTTACAATGCAACAAGAATGACATGTTTTAGCTGCTCCTATTCACCCGCACTTCTCACAAACGTAGTTCTTTATTACTTTTCAGCATTTATACACTACATGTTTATTTTTACTCAGATCGTAAAAGAATCTTTGTTATATTTTTAGCATGATTTGTCTTTTTTTTTTTTGTTTCTGAATACATATTTGAAGGAGATTTTTTTTTTTTTTTTTTGGAGGGGGGTTGTGTGTCTCAACTTAGCAAAACCACATTCTTAACATTTGTATTTCTTGCTTAAATTTACTAGGAGTTTGTTTGTTGTTGGTGCCCCTTGTTAATTCTACTTTAGGATTAGTGAAATGTACCTGCCTACTCAAAGAAAAACTGTCATTGTAGAAAAGTAAAACACAATAGTCAATGATTATTTCAAATCCCAAAAAAATGTATTTAGGTCTCAGCAACAAACCAAAGAGGAACGCAGCCATGGTGAAACTTGGGGAATTTGCAAAGCCTTGGACCCCCACGGCAACCATCATTGTTCAAGCGTAGAAAATTGGGGGCCTGAGGAGTACGTATATTAAGGGGAGTGCAATCTGGTCCTGAAGTCCAAAGCATCCGGAACTGCAGCAGATGCCATCTAGGTCCCCAGGCTCTGGTACTACAAGAGGCTCCATCTTCTCTCCGACCAGACTGAATCCAGGTCGTCACTCTCAGGTCTTCCTTCCACGCTTCCTTGCACGCTGTGGCTGTCGTGCTGGTGGGGTGGCAGAATGAGGAGGAGGAGGAGGCGGAGCATGGTAACTATGGCAAACATGTGTGACTGGGGTCATCTCCCCAGCCCTACCCTTATTTAGGACATGGAGGATGAGCCCCTCACACATGTTGCGTTGCCTCACCTCCATACCCATCATTTTAGTGACAACCACCGAGCCAAAGGTCTCCTCGTCGGCGGGTGTGGCATGTAGGGAGTCTGAAGCCTCTCTGATCATGCGGAGCGCTGACTCTGCCGCATAACCCCCCCTTCTCGCCCTTCTGTACGGAGGGCGGAGGGGAGTGATTTGGGTGTCAGTCAGGCTCCGAGGCCTAGCCCCCTCTTGGCTGCCACTACCCACCTCGTGGCTGCCACTAACCCCTGCCTCCTCCTGACTGCCACCTTCCACAGCCACCTCCTGGCTGAGGTCTTCCTGTGTATGAAAAAGGGACATAGTTTCAGTTATTTGTTCATCAAACACACACAATTCTCATCTAGTGACTGTTGCAAAATGTTTACAAATAGAAAACCATACAATTCTCAGCCCTGCAGTTTAGATTGTGGCCCCAACTGTCTCCAACACTACTGTCAGTTGATATGTCAAACACGTTAGGAACTAAGCAATTGGGGATCCTGAATTAAGTGAACATCATTCATTATTCACATAAATGGTAACAAAACTACTATACCTGGAACAAGCTGGGCTCCTCCACCTCTTCCAGACTGGAAGGCCCAGGTTGCTCCTCGGAAGCCTCATCAGGGGTGGCCTGCGCGCAAGGAAGCGTGGAAGGAGGAGTCGAGAGTGGCTCCGTGACATCAGCCTGGTCTTTGAGAAAATGTAGACTCTGATAGTACCAGAGCTTGGGCACATAGACCTCATCTGCTGCAGTTGCAGTTTCTTCTGACTTCCGGACCTTCTTGCGCTCCCTGATATACGCACTCCTCAGGCTGACAATTTTCTTTCTTATATCATCAACAGTTGCCGCGGGGAACCTTGGCTTGACAAATTCCACAAGTTCCTCCAGGGCTGCGTACCTCTTTGGTTTGATGCTATAATGGGGGTGTTTAGCCTGCCATAAAATGGGAAATTCCCTGTATTTGGCAATGAAGAGGGGGAGAAAACTCATGTCGTTGAATCCCTTCATAATCTCTGCAAGACACAACACCACACCAAACACTATAAATTATGTCAGGCTAAACTCTTCTAATCTTCTCCATAAAGAAGCCTCAAGTTCGAATCAGTCTAGGCTAGTTATGTACTAACGTCAAATTGTACCTTCGTTTCTAGCGATCGTCTCGTGCGTGAGCTTTCTCTCCCCTCGTCTCCCAGATCGTGGCTACGACACAGGCGTGTGACGTTTTATATACAGTGCGCATGCGTCAAACTCCGCCCGCCCCTGACGATCTTTCTCGTCTATTCCCCACCCCTTCTCTTTACGGCGCAGTGGGGAGAGCACATGGCGGGGACACAGCAGGTGCGCCACAAATATCCCACCAACGAGGAGGACGAGGAAAGTCCGGAGGCAGAAACGTCCCGATCCCGGAGCCTGAAATTCAAGGCCTCCAATATGTCATTTGGAGAAATGTTGGAGATGGTGGACATATTAAAGAGGAGCGACTATGATGGGAAGTATGGGCCTTACCTCAACCCCAATGTCCGCAAGGCCAAGATCATGTCTAAAGTTGTGAGGAGGCTGTACAATAATTTTGGGGTACAACGATCCAAGGAGCAACTGAGGAAACGCTGGTCAGACCTGAAACTGAGGGAGGCCGATCAGTACAGAAAGATCAAGCGAATTCTTCAAAAAAGTAAGTAGTTGTGTTTTGTGTTTTATTTCTTCCAAAATGGCCACTTTCATGTTCGTCTGTGCATTCGATCGTACTCAGCCTCGATCTTTCTGCCACTGTCATGGTCGTGTGTGTGTGTCCATTCGATCATACTCAGCCTCGATCTTTCTGCCACTGTCATGGTCGTGTGTGTGTGTCCATTCGATCGTACGCAACCTCGATCGTTCGGCCACTTATAATACGATGTTTGGTGTTTTTTTTTTGGGAAAGGAAGTTTGTTCTCACTAGAAATGTCATCAAGAATGTAAAGCCAATTTATTCAATGTAAAGGAGAGGTCACCCAGTAGCTGTTTACCCATCTGGACTCTAGAGCACTAGTGCTGGGACACCCAAACCCCCTTTTTATTATGCTTTTCCACACATGTGCTCCAGTGGATACTAGAGGGGGGTCTCCATCACACAAACTTCTACCAAAAAGCTAGTAAGTTTAGCACCTTTACAAAGTGACTACATTCATGTAGTTGGCATTTGTAACTGGACAAACAAAAATAGTGTCCGTCACTTTCAAGCAATGTTTGTCATTTCCTATTTCTGCCCTCAATAGATTGTGTTGCTAAATCTTCCTTTTGTACATTCTCATAGGGGAGCGAAAACTTGGGCCGTCTGAGGAAACCCCAAAACCAACACCTCCCAAAAAAGGTGAAAGAGCAGAAGCAGAGGAGGAGGAGGAGGAAGGAGAGATCATCGAACTTGGAGAAATTGTCACCACAACAGGTGAGTGTGGGAGAACACAGCTACTGGTAAGCTAATCAATGTATGGCTGCCTCATTTCCAGCACCCGATTTTTGTTTGTTTGTGGTTTTTAGGTGACGTGGATGTGGGACTTACTAAAACATTTAATGTGAAAATGGCTTAATGTAGCTTAACGTGTAATAAAGTGCCTAAACCTCAACCAATTGCCCTGAAACTTTGCACAGCCTAAGATCTCAACTTCCCAAACGTATCCAAGAAGTTTCATGCGATTCGGAGTTCCACAAGGCAAATTAAGGACATTAAGCTTGTTTTTTGGGGAGCTTAATGTGGCTTAACGTACAAAAAAGACCTTAAATGTTAACCAATTTCCTCCAAACTTCACACAATAGAAGATTCTATCCATGCCAACATATTTTGAAAATTGCAGCTCATTTAGTAAATCACACCAAAAGTTATTCACATTAAGCTATATTTTACAATGCTAAAACGTTTAATGTAAAGAGCTTAACGTACCATAATGTGCCTTAACCTCAATCAATTGTCTTGAAACTTTGCACAGCCTAAGTTCTTAACTTCCCAAACCTATCCAAGAAGTTTCATGCGATTCGGAGATCCACAAGGCAAATTAAGGACATTAAGCTTGATTTTTGGGGAGCTTAATGTGGCTTAACGTACAAAAAAGACCTTAAATGTTATCCAATTTCCACCAAACTTTACACAATAGAAGACTCTATCCATGCCAACATATTCTGAAAATTTCAGCTCATTTGGTTAATCACACCAAAAGTTATTTACGTTAAGCTATATTTTACAATACTAAAACATTTAATGTGAAAATGGCTTAATGTAGCTTAACGTGTAATAAAGTGCCTAAACCTCAATCAATTGCCCTGAAACTTTGCACAGCCTAAGATCTCAACTTCCCAAACCCATCCGAGAAGTTTCATGCGATTCGGTGTTCCACAGGGCAAACTAGGCACGTTAAGCTTGTTTTTTGGAGAGCTTAACGTACAAAAAAGACCTTAAATGTTAACCAATTTCCCCCAAACTTCACACAATAGAAGACTCTATCCATGCCAACATATTCTGAAAGTTTCAGCTGATTTGGTTAATCACACCAAAAGTTATTCACATTAAGCTATATTTCACAATGCTAAAACATTTAATGTGAAAATGGCTTAATGTAGCTTAATGTAGCTTAACGTGTAATAAAGTGCCTAAACCTCAATCGATTGCCCTGAAACTTTGCACAGCCTAAGATCTCAACTTCCCAAACCTATCCAAGAAGTTTCATGCGATTCAGAGTTTCACAAGGCAAATTAAGGACATTAAGCTTGTTTTTTGGGGAGCTTAATGTGGCTTAACGTACAAAAAAGACCTTAAATGTTAACCAATTTCCTCCAAACTTCACACAATAGAAGGCTCTATCCATGCCAACATATTTTGAAAATTGCAGCTCATTTAGTAAATCACACCAAAAGTTATTCACATTAAGCTATATTTTACAATGCTAAAACGTTTAATGTAAAGAGCTTAACGTACCATAATGTGCCTTAACCTCAATCAATTGTCTTGAAATTTTGCACAGCCTAAGTTCTTAACTTCCCAAACCTATCCAAGAAGTTTCATGCGATTCTGAGTTCCACAAGGCAAATTAAGGACATTAAGCTTGATTTTTGGGGAGCTTAATGTGGCTTAACGTACAAAAAAGACCTTAAATGTTATCCAATTTCCACCAAACTTTACACAATAGAAGACTCTATCCATGCCAACATATTCTGAAAGTTTCAGCTCATTTGGTTAATCACACCAAAAGTTATTCACGTTAAGCTATATTTCACAATGCTAAAACATTTAATGTGAAAATGGCTTAATGTAGCTTAACGTGTAATAAAGTGCCTAAACCTCAATCGATTGCCCTGAAACTTTGCACAGCCCAAGATCTCAACTTACCAAACCTATCCAAGAAGTTTCATGCGATTCGGTGTTCCACAAGGAAAATTACGGACATTAAGCTTGATTTTTGGGGAGCTTAATGTGGCTTAACGTACAAAAAAGACATTAAATTTTAACCAATTTCCCCAAAACTTCACACAACACAAGACTCTATCCATGCCAACATATTCTGAAAATTTCAGCTGATTTGGTTAATCACACCAAAAGTTATTCACATTAAGCTATATTTTACAATGCTAAAACATTTAATGTGAAAATGGCTTAATGTAGCTTAACGTGTAATAAAGTGCCTAAACCTCAACCAATTGCCCTGAAACTTTGCACAGCCTAAGATCTCAACTTCCCAAACCCATCCAAGAAGTTTCATGCGATTCGGAGTTCCACAAGGCAAATTAAGGACATTAAGCTTGTTTTTTGGGGAGCTTAATGTGGCTTAACGTACAAAAAAGACCTTAAATGTTAACCAATTTCCTCCAAACTTCACACAATAGAAGATTCTATCCATGCCAACATATTTTGAAAATTGCAGCTCATTTAGTAAATCACACCAAAAGTTATTCACATTAAGCTATATTTTACAATGCTAAAACGTTTAATGTAAAGAGCTTAACGTACCATAATGTGCCTTAACCTCAATCAATTGTCTTGAAACTTTGCACAGCCTAAGTTCGTAACTTCCCAAACCTATCCAAGAAGTTTCATGCGATTCGGAGATCCACAAGGCAAATTAAGGACATTAAGCTTGATTTTTGGGGAGCTTAATGTGGCTTAACGTACAAAAAAGACCTTAAATGTTATCCAATTTCCACCAAACTTTACACAATAGAAGACTCTATCCATGCCAACATATTCTGAAAATTTCAGCTCATTTGGTTAATCACACCAAAAGTTATTTACGTTAAGCTATATTTTACAATACTAAAACATTTAATGTGAAAATGGCTTAATGTAGCTTAACGTGTAATAAAGTGCCTAAACCTCAATCAATTGCCCTGAAACTTTGCACAGCCTAAGATCTCAACTTCCCAAACCCATCCGAGAAGTTTCATGCGATTCGGTGTTCCACAAGGCAAACTAGGCACGTTAAGCTTGTTTTTTGAAGAGCTTAACGTACAAAAAAGACCTTAAATGTTAACCAATTTCCCCCAAACTTCACACAATAGAAGACTCTATCCATGCCAACATATTCTGAAAGTTTCAGCTGATTTGGTTAATCACACCAAAAGTTATTCACATTAAGCTATATTTCACAATGCTAAAACATTTAATGTGAAAATGGCTTAATGTAGCTTAATGTAGCTTAACGTGTAATAAAGTGCCTAAACCTCAATCGATTGCCCTGAAACTTTGCACAGCCTAAGATCTCAACTTCCCAAACCTATCCAAGAAGTTTCATGCGATTCAGAGTTTCACAAGGCAAATTAAGGACATTAAGCTTGTTTTTTGGGGAGCTTAATGTGGCTTAACGTACAAAAAAGACCTTAAATGTTAACCAATTTCCTCCAAACTTCACACAATAGAAGGCTCTATCCATGCCAACATATTTTGAAAATTGCAGCTCATTTAGTAAATCACACCAAAAGTTATTCACATTAAGCTATATTTTACAATGCTAAAACGTTTAATGTAAAGAGCTTAAAGCGGTTCTACACTCATTTCATTTAGTAAATCTCTTTGCCTTCCAAATCAGGCAAAGAGTACTAAATGAAATGTTTTTTTTTTTTACTTACCTTGTAATTGAAGACTTCCGGTCTTCTCCCTCTGCGGCGGCGGGCGGGGTCTTGCGTCGATCGTCGTCACGCCGCACTGTCTCCTGGGATCTGGTGTCATTGATCCCAGGAGCCAGTGCGGGCATCTTCCGAAATCTCGCGAGATTTCGGCCACATCTTCCGAAATCTCCCGAGATTTCGGCCGCATCTGCCGAAATCTCGTGAGATCTCGGCAGATGAGCCGTTACTGCGCACGCGCGAGTAACGGCAGTGCATGCTGGGCCATCTAAAGTCCCTGTGGGTGTTTCACATGCCCACAGGCAAGATGGCCCCCAGCACTAAAGAAGAAGACGAGGAACTTCATCGGACGAAAACCGGCGGCGATCGAGATGGAAGATGGAACAGGTGAGTCCCCTAATAAAGGTAAGCACACTTTATATTACATCCTAAAAAAAAAAATTTTTTTTCAGAGTGCAGAACCGCTTTAACGTACCATAATGTGCCTTAACCTCAATCAATTGTCTTGAAATTTTGCACAGCCTAAGTTCTTAACTTCCCAAACCTATCCAAGAAGTTTCATGCGATTCGGAGTTCCACAAGGCAAATTAAGGACATTAAGCTTGATTTTTGGGGAGCTTAATGTGGCTTAACGTACAAAAAAGACCTTAAATGTTATCCAATTTCCACCAAACTTTACACAATAGAAGACTCTATCCATGCCAACATATTCTGAAAGTTTCAGCTCATTTGGTTAATCACACCAAAAGTTATTCACGTTAAGCTATATTTCACAATGCTAAAACATTTAATGTGAAAATGGCTTAATGTAGCTTAACGTGTAATAAAGTGCCTAAACCTCAATCGATTGCCCTGAAACTTTGCACAGCCCAAGATCTCAACTTACCAAACCTATCCAAGAAGTTTCATGCGATTCGGTGTTCCACAAGGAAAAGTACGGACATTAAGCTTGATTTTTGGGGAGCTTAATGTGGCTTAACGTACAAAAAAGACATTACATTTTAACCAATTTCCCCAAAACTTCACACAACACAAGACTCTATCCATGCCAACATATTCTGAAAATTTCAGCTGATTTGGTTAATCACACCAAAAGTTATTCACATTAAGCTATATTTTACAATGCTAAAACATTTAATGTGAAAATGGCTTAATGTAGCTTAACGTGTAATAAAGTGCCTAAACCTCAACCAATTGCCCTGAAACTTTGCACAGCCTAAGATCTCAACTTCCCAAACGTATCCAAGAAGTTTCATGCGATTCGGAGTTCCACAAGGCAAATTAAGGACATTAAGCTTGTTTTTTGGGGAGCTTAATGTGGCTTAACGTACAAAAAAGACCTTAAATGTTAACCAATTTCCTCCAAACTTCACACAATAGAAGATTCTATCCATGCCAACATATTTTGAAAATTGCAGCTCATTTAGTAAATCACACCAAAAGTTATTCACATTAAGCTATATTTTACAATGCTAAAACGTTTAATGTAAAGAGCTTAACGTACCATAATGTGCCTTAACCTCAATCAATTGTCTTGAAACTTTGCACAGCCTAAGTTCGTAACTTCCCAAACCTATCCAAGAAGTTTCATGCGATTCGGAGTTCCACAAGGCAAATTAAGGACATTAAGCTTGATTTTTGGGGAGCTTAATGTGGCTTAACGTACAAAAAAGACCTTAAATGTTATGCGATTCAACCAATTTCCCCCTTAAACTTTCACACAATAGAAGACTCTATCCATGCCAACATATTCTGAAAATTTCAGCTGATTTGGTTAATCACACCAAAAGTTATTCACATTAAGCTATATTTTACAATGCTAAAACATTTAATGTGAAAATGGCTTAATGTAGCTTAATGTGGCTTAACGTACAAAAAAGACCTTAAATGTAATAAAGTGCCTAAACCTCAATCGATTGCCCTGAAACTTTGCACAGCCTAAGATCTCAACTTCCCAAACCTATCCAAGAAGTTTCATGCGATTCGGAGTTCCACAAGGCAAATTAAGGACATTAAGCTTGATTTTTGGGAGCTTAATGTGGCTTAACGTACAAAAAAGACCTTAAATGTTAACCAATTTCCCCCAAACTTCACACAATACAAGACTCTATCCATGCCAACATATTCTGAAAATTTCAGCTGATTTGGTTAATCACACCAAAAGTTATTCACATTAAGCTATATTTTACAATGCTAAAACATTTGTGAAAATGGCTTAATGTAGCTTAACGTGTAATAAAGTGCCTAAACCTTAATGCCCTGAAACTTTGCACAGCCTAAGATCTCAACTTCCCAAACGTGTAATAAAGTGCCTAAACCTCAAACTCGATTGCCCTGAAACTTTGCACAGCCTAAGATCTCAACTTCCCAAACCTATCCAAGAAGTTTCATGCGATTCGGAGTTCCACAAGGCAAATTAAGGACATTAAGCTTGATTTTTGGGGAGCTTAATGTGGCTTAACGTACAAAAAAGACCTTAAATGTTAACCAATTTCCCCCAAACTTCACACAATAGAAGACTCTATCCATGCCAACATATTCTGAAAGTTTCAGCTCATTTGGTTAATCACACCAAAAGTTATTCACGTTAAGCTATATTTCACAATGCTAAAACATTTAATGTGAAAATGGCTTAATGTAGCTTAACGTGTAATAAAGTGCCTAAACCTCAATCGATTGCCCTAAAACTTTGCACAGCCCAAGATCTCAACTTACCAAACCTATCCAAGAAGTTTCATGCGATTCGGTGTTCCACAAGGAAAATTACGGACATTAAGCTTGATTTTTGGGGAGCTTAATGTGGCTTAACGTACAAAAAAGACATAAAATTTTAACCAATTTCCCCCAAAACTTCACACAACACAAGACTCTATCCATGCCAACATATTCTGAAAATTTCAGCTGATTTGGTTAATCACACCAAAAGTTATTCACATTAAGCTATATTTTACAATGCTAAAACATTTAATGTGAAAATGGCTTAATGTAGCTTAACGTGTAATAAAGTGCCTAAACCTCAGTCGATTGCCCTGAAACTTTGCACAGCCCAAGATCTCAACTTCCCAAACCTATCCAAGAAGTTTCATGCGATTCAGTGTTCCACAAGGCAAACTAGGCACGTTAAGCTTGTTTTTTGGAGAGCTTAACGTACAAAAAAGACCTTAAATGTTAACCAATTTCCCCCAAACTCCATACAACAGAAGACTCTATCCATGCCAACATATTCTGAAAATTTCAACTGATTTGGTTAAACACACCAAAAGTTATTCACATTAAGCTATATTTTACAATGCTAAAACATTTAATGTAAAGAGCTTAATGTACAATAATGTGCCTAAACTTCAATCAATTGCCCTGAAACTTTGCACAGCCCAAGATCTCAACTTCCCAAACCTATCCAAGAAGTTTCATGCGATTCAGTGTTCCACAAGGCAAATTAGGGACATTAAGCTTGATTTTTGGGGAGCTTAATGTGGCTTAACGTACAAAAAAGACCTTAAATTTTAACCAATTTACCCGAAACTTCACACAACAGAAGACTCTATCCATGCCAACATATTCTGAAAATTTCAGCTGATTTGGGTAATCACATCAAAAGTTATTCACATTAAGCTATATTTTACAATGCTAAAACATTTAATGTGAAAATGGCTTAATGTAGCTTAACGTGTAATAAAGTGCTCTAAACCTCAATCGATTGCCCTGAAACTTTGCACAGCCCAAGATCTCAACTTCCCAAACCCATCCAAGAAGTTTCATGCGATTCGGAGTTCCACAAGGCAAATTAAGGACATTAAGCTTGATTTTTGGGGAGCTTAATGTGGCTTAACGTACAAAAAAGACCTTAAATGTTATCCAATTTCCACCAAACTTTACACAATAGAAGACTCTATCCATGCCAACATATTCTGAAAATTTCAGCTCATTTGGTTAATCACACCAAAAGTTATTCACGTTAAGCTATATTTTACAATACTAAAACATTTAATGTGAAAATGGCTTAATGTAGCTTAACGTGTAATAAAGTGCCTAAACCTCAATCAATTTCCCTGAAACTTTGCACAGCCTAAGATCTCAACTTCCCAAACCCATCCAAGAAGTTTCATGCGATTCGAAGTTCCACAAGGCAATATAGGGACATTAAGCTTGATTTTTGGGGAGCTTAATGTGGCTTAACGTACAAAAAAGACCTTAAATGTTAACCAATTTCCTCCAAACTTCACACAATAAAAGACTCTATCCATGCCAACATATTTTGAAAATTGCAGCTCATTTAGTAAATCACACCAAAAGTTATTCACATTAAGCTATATTTTACAATGCTAAAACGTTTAATGTAAAGAGCTTAACGTACCATAATGTGCCTTAACCTCAATCAATTGTCTTGAAACTTTGCACAGCATAAGTTCTCAACTTCTCAACCCCATCCAAGAAGTTTCATGTGATTCGGTGTCCCACAAAGAAAACTAGGGACATTAAGCTTGATTTTTGGGGAGCTTAATGTGGCTTAACGTACAAAAAATACCTTAAATGTCAACCAATTTCCCCCAAACTTCACGCAAAAGTGAAAGTTTCAGCTGATTTGGTTAATCACACCAAAAGTTATTCACATTAAGCTATATTTCACAATGCTAAAACATTTAATGTGAAAATGGATTAACCACTTGCCGACCGTTATCGGCACATATATGTCCGCAGAATGGCACGGCTGGGCAAAGTAACGTACACGTACGCCGCAAGCCCCGTGACAGTGCCCGCGCATCCCGCGGACTCGATTAGTGCGGGGGTACCCGCGATCGTGTTACGGAGATCAAGAACTGGGAGATGCCGATGTAAACAGCATCTCCCCGTTCTGCCTAATGACAGCACACTGATCGTCTGCTCCCTGTCATCTAGAGCAGCGATCAGTGTGGTGTCACACACAGCCACGGCCTCAGATAGTTAGAAACAACCCCCAGGATACACTTAACCCCTCCCCGCCCCCTAGTGGTTAACCCCTTCCCTGCCAGTGACATTTTTACAGTAATCAATGCAATTTTATAGCACTGGTCGCCAATGATCCCAAAAATTTGTCAAAATTGTCCGATGTGTCCGCCTTAATGTCGCAGTCATGATAAAAATCGCTGATCGCTGCCATTACTAGTAAAAAAAAAATTATTAATAAAAATGTCATAAAACTATCCCCTATTTTGTAGACGCTATAACCTTTGCGCAAACCAATCAATAAACACTTATTGTGATTTTTTTTACCAAAAATATGTAGAAGAATACGTATCGGCCTAAACTGAGGAAAAAAATAGTTTTTTTATATATTTTTGGAGGATATTTATTATAGTAAAAAAAATATTGCTTTTTTTTCAAAATTGTCGCACATTTTTTTGTTTATAGCGCAAAAAATAAAAACCGCAGAGGTGATCAAATACCACCAAAAGAAAGCTCTATTTGTGGGAAAAAAAGGATGCAAATTTTGTTTGGGTACAACATCACACGACTGCGCAATTGTCAGTTAAAGCGACGCAGTTCCAAATTGTAAAAAGTGCTCTGGTCAGGAAGGGGGTAAAATCTTCCGGGGCTGAAGCGTTTAAAGGGATTTTAAAGTGAGAAGGTTTATTTATCTTAATGCATTCTATGCATTAAGATCAGAGGCGGCTCTAGGCTTTGTCAGGCCTTTGGCAAAACTTAGACATGAGGCCCTCTCACGCCCATAATTGGAAAAATAATTAAACTGATAAAAAAATAATACTACATTGCAATGTACAGTATACAATTAACTGATAGCACTCCACCCATGGCCAGTCCTCAAAGATTCTAGCATGTTATTGGATCATATCACACCGGTGAGCTCACCCAGACGGTCCCCTCCCCCGTTTCGTAGGCTGTGCTCTGCACTCCCCTGGGAGTGTCTTGTCAGCAGATTGCCATTTGTGAGTGGTACATAGAGATAACATTGACAGCTCGAGGTGGCAGCGCCATCCTTCTTCCCGATGCTGGGCTCTCCCCTCCAGTGGCATAGCATGGGTTGTCAGTGTTAGGGGCAAGGCAAGTAATCGGAGCTCCCTAACCGTGGACTTTTAGCTCTGGTCTGGTCACATGATCCACTGTGTCAATTAGTATTGGCCTCAGGGGAGAGGAGAGAGCACTTGACAATCACTGGTAAAGCCTGGAGCAGTGACATCACCCACAGTTTCCCATGTCCCATCTGTTGTTGGCGGTTGTATGGTCACATACCTCTGAACCCCTAAACCTTAGGTGCTCCATTATGCAAATCTTGACCAGCCACTGTTGTAGAATGCTTGGGCCTGCACTCTACCTTACTGGTAAAGGAGGCCATCCATCAAAGTTATAAGCCAATAACAACCAATGGAGCCTTACCACTTCCTCTTGCTGGTCTAGATCTGTATATTATAGAGTTCTTGGGGACTCAGGTCTCCCGAATTTTCCACCAGGTAGGTAAGAGGAATGCAGCACATATAGGGCCTTTTTTCATGTCCTGAGATAGTTTGGAAGGCTTAAAGAGTAAGTTCACCATTTCACACAAAATGAAAAGCTGAACTAACTTTCAGAAAGGGAGAAGGAGTGGATAGGGGGAGGTGGAGGTTAGCGTGGACAGAGGGAGAGGATATAAGAGGGGGGAGGATAGCCTGGATAGAAGAGAGTAGAGAGTGGACAGGGGGAGGGGGAGAGGTGAGAGTGGATAGGGGGAGGATAGCCTGGACAGTAGGAGGGGGGTGAGGAGAGAGTGGATAGGGGGAGGATAGCCTGGAGGGTAGAAGGGGGGTGAGGAGAGAGTGGGCAGAGGCAGGGGAGGGGGATAGGAGAGAGTGGATAGGGGGGAGAATAGCCTGGAGGGTAGGAGGGGGGTGAGTAGAGAGTGGACAGAGGCAGGGGGAGGGGAGAGGAGAGAGTGGATAGGGGGAGGGGGAGATGAGAGAGTGGATAGGGGGAGGGGTAGATGAGAGAGTGGATAGGGGAGGATAGCCTGGACAATAGGAGGGGGTGAGGAGAGAGTGGACAGAGGCAGGGGGAGATGAGAGAGTAGATAGGGGAGGATAGCCTGGATGATAGGGGGGGTGAGGAGAGAGTGGACAGAGGCAGGGGGAGATGAGAGAGTGGATAGGGGAGGATAGCCTGGATGATAGGGGGGGGGGAGGTGAGGAGAGAGTGGACAGAGGCAGGGGGAGGGGAGGGAGAGAGGAGAGAGTGGATAGGGGGGAGGATAGCCTGGACAATAGGAGGGGGGTGAGGAGAGAGTGGACAGAGGGATGTAGGTAGAGAGGACAGAGGGAGAGAGAGGATGTGGCAAGTGAGGAGAGAAGAGAAAGACGGTGAAGAAAACAATGGGGTAATGGAAGGGGGAGATAGGAGGGTTAGAGGACAGAGGGAGTGGGGGTAGAGGGGGCAGAGGGGGGGGGGCAGGAGGAGTAGAAGGAGGAGGGGGCTAACATGTGGTAATTGGGATATGTGGAAACAGTGTACATATGAGGGTGTTTAGGGCTCCTCCTCACACTGCAAAGCCATCCAGACATGTTATACTGAGAGTGGGACTGATACGCTATGCTTCCCCCTCCAGCCTCACACTAAGTTAGTTGCTCGTCCTCCACATACACATGCTGGACATTGTAGTCCCACTCCCACAGACTCGCCTCCACAATGGGGCACACAGACACGGCTATCCCGCCCAGCCTTCGCCTCTATCACAAACAAGCTCCACTCACCGAGCATGTATTTCTTCCAGGGCTGCTCCCGAGTCCTGCCTCCCGCCATGCATTGGGGCCGCTGTCGCCGACTTTAGGGGAAGGGCTAGAGGTTGAGCCGGCTATTGGACGCAGGCAGCCTTAGCCACGCCCACCACACTTCCACTATGCTCGTCCGCCGCCGCGGATCGCGGCGCTGGCTCAGCTAAGCTATTAGCTCACTCTGCGCAGAGCGCCCGCCGCCAGACAGTCTCAACACAGCACCTGAGGCAAATTAGGCAATCGCTCGACGGCGAGGCCCTTCTGTTGGCGAGGCCTAAGGCAATCGCCTAATTTGCCTAATTAAAGAGCCGCCTCTGATTAAGATAAAAAGCCTTCTGTGTGCAGCAGCCCCCCTAACCAGGGCTGGTGCAAGGATTTTCGACACCCTAGGCGAAACCTCATTTTGCCGCCCACTTGGCTCCGCCCGCTTGGCTCCGCCCCCAACTCCACTCCGACTGGAGATTTTTTGTAACCCTCCCCCCCAAATGTAATCACCTCAGTGTAATACCCCCAATGTACAGTATACAGGTGGGGGGTGGGGATTTCCAGTATACAGGAGGGGGGTGGGGGGTGTGAAGTATACAGGTGGGGAGTGTGGAGTATACAGATGGGGGTGTGGAGTATACAGGTGGGGGGTGTGGAGTATACAGGTGGGGGTGCAGGTGTGCAGTATACAGGTGGGGTGTGGGGAGTATACAGATGGGGGTGTGGAGTATACAGGTGGGGTGTGGGGGTGTGCAGTATACAGGTGGGGTGTGCAGTATACAGGTGGGGGGTGCAGTATACAGGTGGGGGTGTGGAGTACACAGGTGGGGGTGTGGAGTATACAGGTGGGGGTGTGGAGTATACAGGTGGGGGTGTGGAGTATACAGGTGGGGGTGTGCAGTATACAGGTGGGGGGTGGGGGTGTGCAGTATACAGGTGGGGGTGTGCAGTATACAGGTGGGGGGTGGGGTGTGCAGTATACAGGTGGGGGGTGTGCAGTATACAGGTGGGGGGTGGGGGTGTGCAGTATACAGGTGGGGGGTGGGGTGTGTGCAGTATACAGGTGGGGGGGGGGTGTGCAGTATACAGGTGGGGGGGGGGGGGGGGGTGGGGTGGGGGGTGGGGGTGTGCAGTATACAGGTGGGGGGGGGGTGTGCGGGTGTGCAGTATACAGGTGGGGGGTGGGGGGGTGTGCAGTATACAGGTGGGGGGTGGGGGGGTGTGCAGTATACAGGTGGGGGGTGGGGGGGGGGGTGTGCAGTATACAGGTGGGGGGTGGGGGTGTGCAGTATACAGGTGGGGGGTGGGGGTGTGCAGTATACAGGTGGGGGGGTGGGCAGGGTGGGGGTGTGCAGTATACAGGTTTGGGGTGGGGTGTGCAGTATACAGGTTTGGGGTGGGGGTGTGCAGTATACAGGTGGGGGGTGGGGGTGTGCAGTATACAGGTGGGGGGTGGGGGTGTGCAGTATACAGGTGGGGGGTGGGGTGTGCAGTATACAGGTGGGGGGTGGGGGTGTGCAGTATACAGGTGGGGGGTGGGGGTGTGCAGTATACAGGTTTGGGGTGGGGTGTGCAGTATACAGGTTTGGGGTGGGGTGTGCGGTATACAGGTTTGGGGTGGGGTGTGCGGTATACAGGTGGGGGGGGGTGTGCGGTGGTGGGGGGTGTGCGGTATACAGGTGGGGGGTGTGCGGTATACAGGTGGGGGGGTGGGGGTGTGCAGTATACAGGTGGGGGGTGTGCAGGTGTGCAGTATACAGGTGGGGGGTGGGGTGTGCAGTATACAGGTGGGGGGTGGGGTGTGCAGTATACAGGTGGGGGGTGGGGGGTGTGCAGTATACAGGTGGGGGTGGGGGGTGTGCAGTATACAGGTGGGGGGGGGGGGTGTGCAGTATACAGGTGGGGGGTGTGCAGTATACAGGTGGGGTGGGGTGTGCAGTATACAGGTTTGGGGTGGGGTGTGCAGTATACAGGTTTGGGGTGGGGTGTGCAGTATACAGGTTTGGGGTGGGGTGTGCAGTATACAGGTGGGGGGTGGGGTGTGCAGTATACAGGTGGGGGTGGGGTGTGCAGTATACAGGTTTGGGGTGGGGTGTGCAGTATACAGGTTTGGGGTGGGGTGTGCAGTATACAGGTTTGGGGTGGGGTGTGCAGTATACAGGTTTGGGGTGGGGTGTGCAGTATACAGGTTTTGGGTGGGGTGTGCAGTATACAGGTTTGGGGTGGGGTGTTCAGTATACAGGTTTGGGGTGGTACAATACACTTCCCTGGGCACAGTATGCAGACAGCTGTGTAGGGAGGTCGGTGTCCCCCTGGCAGTAAATCCTCTCACATACACACAAGGCAGTCAAGGTGTGTGGAGAGGTGACTCACCGTCGGGCAGATGACTAGCAGTGTGATGAGTACGGAGCTCCGCTTCGGCTCCTCACATCACTGGACACCGACTTCACTCTCCTCCATTACTGACCATACATGCTTCCTCACTCCGGACTGTCCAACCCCGCCCCTCAGCAACGTCCTACAACTCCGCCCTTAAGAGGTCATCCTCTCTACTAACTCGGACGGAACAGGACTCTGTCCCCTGCAGATTGCCTTCTGAGGCGTTACTGAGTGATCTGAGGGAGGCAGGGAGCCACGGCGCGAACGAGGGGGAGAGGGAGGGGGGCTGCCTCTGACTGAAGGAGCGGGACAGTAAGATGCCAGGGGAGGAAGGGCGCACCATTGTGATTCAGCTGCTCTGCCGTCAATTATTTCAACAACATCCCTAGTGGCCGTGGCTGCGCCCTAGGCGGCAGTGCGCCCTAGGCGGCTGCCTAGTCCGCCTAGTGGTAGCACCGGCCCTGCCCCTAACACTACCCTGAGTCCCATCTAGATCCAGCGATGACATTGCAAGACCCTGACAATCACAGGCATGTCTCCTAGAGGCAGAGGCATGATGGGATTTGTAGTTTCACCACAGCTCGAGTTGAGCTTGAGCTTGTCTAACCCCTTAAGTTAACAACGTAATACATGCATTTTTTTTTAAGGACAAACAAGGCTTTCTTTTTGTGAATATTGTCCTGCAACAATAATTTTTACAATTAAGTGTAATAAAATTAAACAAAAGGCATTTTTTTCTTTCTTTCGGTATATATATGTAAAAAGGTGTCAACATTTTTAATAAGCAAAGCAAACAAAAAGAATTAAAAAAAGTTTAACTACTAGTTAATAAAATAGAAAAGAAAAAATCACCAGGAAAACTACAATTCAATAGAGAAGGAGAATATAGAGTTAATCAGTGCTGATTAAAGAAAACTAAAGGGTTAATTAGGAGTTCAACAGAGGAACATTTAATTAGAAAAAAAAATGTTTTATTTACATGTCAAGGTTGCTTTAACTCTCTTCACCTTCAAATCGAAGTTCATCCCTTTGCTCTGTGAATGCAAAACACAGAAAGTTACAATTGATACAATGTTTCAATGTAACTTTCTGTGATGTGGTTGTTGATAAACATTGCCAGCCTGCTTCTATTTTTAGACAGTTCCTGCTGAATTGTTGGGTACAGAGACAGGGAAGGGTCCCAGCAGCAGAGCAGGACTGGATGTACTAGACATGACCTGTGTACATTAATGACATGTTTTTGGGCGTGTCTAATGCGCCCAAAGTCTGCAACTGGTTAAGGATTGTAAAAAAAATGGTGAATAACTTTTGGGGTGATTTACCAACTGAACTGGAATTCTTGAATAGGTTTGGGAAGTTGAGATCTTGGGCTGTGCAGAGTTTTAGGGCAATTGATTGAGGTTTAGGCACTTTATTACACGTTAAGCTACATTAACCACTTTCAGACCGGACCAATTTGCAGCCAAAGGACCAGGCCCCTTTTTGCGATTCGGCACTGCGTCGCTTTAACTGACAATTGCGCGGTCATGCGACGTGGCTCCCAAAGAAAATTGACATCCTTTTTTTCTCACAAATAGAGCTTTCTTTTGGTGGTATTTGATCGCCCCTGCGGTCTTTATTTTTTGCGCTATAAACAAAAAAGTGCGACAATTTTGAAAAAAAACGAATTCTTTTTTTTTTCCTATAATAAATATCCCCTAAAAATATATAAAAAACATTTTTTTCCTCAGTTTAGGCCGATACGTATTCTTCTACATATTTTTGGTAAAAAAAATCGCAATAAGCGATTATTGATTGGTTTGCGCAGAAGTTATAGCGTTTACAAGATAGGGGATAGTTTTATAGCATTTTTATTAATAATTTTTTTTTTATTAGTAATGGTGGCGATCAGCGATTTTTATTGTGACCTCGACATTATGGCGGACACATCGGACATTTTTGACACATTTTTGGGACCATTGTCATTTATACAGCAATCAATGCTATTTAAATGCATTGATTCCTGTGTAAATGACACTGGCAGTGAAGGGGTTAACCACTAGGTGGCAGTGTAGGGGTTAAGTGTGCCTAGAGGTGTGTTTCTTACTGTGGGGGGGGGGGCATGGCTGTCAGCTAGTGAATGCTGATCTCTGCTCCAATCACAGGGAGCAGAGATCAGCGTCACTAGTTGCTAGGCAGAATGGGGAGATGCTGTTTTTTTTCGCATCTCCCCGTTCAGCCTTCCCGTGAGACGATCTCGGGTATCCCCGCGGCAATCGAGTCCGCGGGACCCGCGACCGGCCTCACGGGGGTCCCGACCGGCGCGAACGCGCACCCGATGGCACGGCGGCATCTCAAAGGGGACGTACCTGTATGCCCTTATGCCTGTCCGTGCTATTCTGTTGACGTACATTGTCGTGCGCCGGTCGGCAAGTGGTTAAGCCATTTTCACATTAAATGTTTTAGCATTGTAAAATATAGCTTAATGTGAATAACTTTTGGTGTGATTAACCAAATCAGCTGAAACTTTCAGAATATGTTGGCATGGATAGAGTCTTGTGTTGTGTGAAGTTTTGGGGAAATTGGTTAAGATTTTATGTCTTTTTTGTACGTTAAGCCACATTAAGCTCCCCAAAAATCAAGCTTAATGTCCCTAATTTGCCTTGTGTGAAGTTTGGGAGAAATTGGTTAACATTTAAGGTCTTTTTTGTACGTTAAGCTCTCCAAAAAACAAGCTTAACGTGCCTAGTTTGCCTTGTGGAACACCGAATCGCATGAAACTTCTTGGATAGGTTTGGTAAGTTGAGATATTGGGCTGTGCAAAGTTTCAGGGCAATTGATTGAGGTTTAGGCACTTTATTACATGTTAAGCTACATTAAGCCATTTTCACATTAAATGTTTTAGCATTGTGAAATATAGCTTAACATGAATAACTTTTGGTGTGATTAACCAAATGAGCTGAAACTTTCAGAATATGTTGGCATGGATAGAGTCTTCTATTGTGTGAAGTTTGGGGGAAATTGGTTAACATTTAAGGTCTTTTTTGTACGTTAAGCTCTCCAAAAAACAAGCTTAACGTGCCTAGTTTGCCCCGTGGAACACCAAATCGCATGAAACTTCTCGGATGGGTTTGGGAAGTTGAGATCTTAGGCTGTGCAAAGTTTCAGGGCAATTGATTGAGGTTTAGGCACTTTATTACACGTTAAGCTACATTAAGCCATTTTCACATTAAATGTTTTAGCATTGTAAAATATAGCTTAATGTGAATAACTTTTGGTGTGATTAACCAAATCAGCTGAAATTTTCAGAATATGTTGGCATGGATAGAGTCTTGTGTTGTGTGAAGTTTTGGGGAAATTGGTTAAAATTTAATGTCTTTTTTGTACGTTAAGCCACATTAAGCTCCCCAAAAATCAAGCTTAATGTCCGTCATTTTCCTTGTGGAACACTGAATCGCATGAAACTTCTTGGATAGGTTTGGTAAGTTGAGATCTTGGGCTGTGCAAAGTTTCAGGGCAATCGATTGAGGTTTAGGCACTTTATTACACGTTAAGCTACATTAAGCCATTTTCACATTAAATCTTTTAGCATTGTAAAATATAGCTTAATGTGAATAACTTTTGGTGTGATTACCCAAATCAGCTGAAATTTTCAGAATATGTTGGCATGGATAGAGTCTTCTGTTGTGTGAAGTTTCGGGTAAATTGGTTAAAATTTAAGGTCTTTTTTGTACGTTAAGCCACATTAAGCTCCCCAAAAATCAAGCTTAATGTCCCTAATTTGCCTTGTGGAACACTGAATCGCATGAAACTTCTTGGATAGGTTTGGGAAGTTGAGATCTTGGGCTGTGCGAAGTTTCAGGGCAATTGATTGAAGTTTAGGCACATTATTGTACATTAAGCTCTTTACATTAAATGTTTTAGCATTGTAAAATATAGCTTAATGTGAATAACTTTTGGTGTGTTTAACCAAATCAGTTGAAATTTTCAGAATATGTTGGCATGGATAGAGTCTTCTGTTTTATGGAGTTTGGGGGAAATTGGTTAACATTTAAGGTCTTTTTTGTACGTTAAGCTCTCCAAAAAACAAGCTTAACGTGCCTAGTTTGCCTTGTGGAACACTGAATCGCATGAAACTTCTTGGATAGGTTTGGGAAGTTGAGATCTTGGGCTGTGCAAAGTTTCAGGGCAATCGATTGAGGTTTAGGCACTTTATTACACGTTAAGCTACATTAAGCCATTTTCACATTAAATGTTTTAGCATTGTAAAATATAGCTTAATGTGAATAACTTTTGGTGTGATTAACCAAATCAGCTGAAATTTTCAGAATATGTTGGCATGGATAGAGTCTTGTGTTGTGTGAAGTTTTGGGGAAATTGGTTAAAATTTTATGTCTTTTTTGTACGTTAAGCCACATTAAGCTCCCCAAAAATCAAGCTTAATGTCCGTAATTTTTCTTGTGGAACACTGAATCGCATGAAACTTCTTGGATAGGTTTGGTAAGTTGAGATCTTGGGCTGTGCAAAGTTTCAGGGCAATCGATTGAGGTTTAGGCACTTTATTACACGTTAAGCTACATTAAGCCATTTTCACATTAAATGTTTTAGCATTGTAAAATATAGCTTAATGTGAATAACTTTTGGTGTGATTACCCAAATCAGCTGAAATTTTCAGAATATGTTGGCATGGATAGAGTCTTCTGTTGTGTGAAGTTTCGGGTAAATTGGTTAAAATTTAAGGTCTTTTTTGTACGTTAAGCCACATTAAGCTCCCCAAAAATCAAGCTTAATGTCCCTAATTTGCCTTGTGGAACACTGAATCGCATGAAACTTCTTGGATAGGTTTGGGAAGTTGAGATCTTGGGCTGTGCGAAGTTTCAGGGCAATTGATTGAAGTTTAGGCACATTATTGTACATTAAGCTCTTTACATTAAATGTTTTAGCATTGTAAAATATAGCTTAATGTGAATAACTTTTGGTGTGTTTAACCAAATCAGTTGAAATTTTCAGAATATGTTGGCATGGATAGAGTCTTCTGTTGTATGGAGTTTGGGGGAAATTGGTTAACATTTAAGGTCTTTTTTGTACGTTAAGCTCTCCAAAAAACAAGCTTAACGTGCCTAGTTTGCCTTGTGGAACACTGAATCGCATGAAACTTCTTGGATAGGTTTGGGAAGTTGAGATATTGGGCTGTGCAAAGTTTCAGGGCAATTGATTGAGGTTTAGGCACTTTATTACATGTTAAGCTACATTAAGCCATTTTCACATTAAATGTTTTAGCATTGTAAAATATAGCTTAACATGAATAACTTTTGGTGTGATTAACCAAATCAGCTGAAACTTTCAGAATATGTTGGCATGGATAGAGTCTTCTGTTGTGTGAAGTTTTGGGGAAATTGGTTAAAATTTTATGTCTTTTTTGTACGTTAAGCCACATTAAGCTCCCCAAAAATCAAGCTTAATGTCCGTAATTTTCCTTGTGGAACACTGAATCGCATGAAACTTCTTGGATAGGTTTGGTAAGTTGAGATCTTGGGCTGTGCAAAGTTTCAGGGCAATTGATTGAGGTTTAGGCACTTTATTACACGTTAAGCTACATTAAGCCATTTTCACATTAAATGTTTTAGCATTGTAAAATATAGCTTAATGTGAATAACTTTTGGTGTGTTTACCCAAATCAGCTGAAATTTTCAGAATATGTTGGCATGGATAGAGTCTTCTGTTGTGTGAAGTTTTGGGTAAATTGGTTAAAATTTTAGGTCTTTTTTGTACGTTAAGCCACATTAAGCTCCCCAAAAATCAAGCTTAATGTCCCTAATTTTCCTTGTGGAACACTGAATCGCATGAAACTTCTTGGATAGGTTTGGGAAGTTGAGATCTTGGGCTGTGCAAAGTTTCAGGGCAATTGATTGAGGTTTAGGCACATTATTACACGTTAAGCTACATTAAGCCATTTTAACATTAAATGTTTTAGCATTGTAAAATATAGCTTAATGTGAATAACTTTTGGTGTGATTAACCAAATCAGTTGAAATTTTCAGAATATGTTGGCATGGATAGAGTCTTCTGTTGTATGGAGTTTGGGGGAAATTGGTTAACATTTAAGGTCTTTTTTGTACGTTAAGCCACATTAAGCTCCAAAAAATCAAGCTTAACGTGCCTAGTTTGCCTTGTGGAACACTGAATCGCATGAAACTTCTTGGATAGGTTTGGGAAGTTGAGATCTTGGGCTGTGCAAAGTTTCAGGGCAATTGATTGAGGTTTAGGCACTTTATTACACGTTAAGCTACATTAAGCCATTTTCACATTAAATGTTTTAGCATTGTAAAATATAGCTTAATGTGAATAACTTTTGGTGTGATTAACCAAATCAGCTGAAATTTTCAGAATATGTTGGCATGGATAGAGTCTTGTGTTGTGTGAAGTTTTGGGGAAATTGGTTAAAATTTTATGTCTTTTTTGTACGTTAAGCCACATTAAGCTCCCCAAAAATCAAGCTTAATGTCCGTAATTTTCCTTGTGGAACACTGAATCGCATGAAACTTCTTGGATAGGTTTGGTAAGTTGAGATCTTGGGCTGTGCAAAGTTTCAGGGCAATCGATTGAGGTTTAGGCACTTTATTACACGTTAAGCTACATTAAGCCATTTTCACATTAAATCTTTTAGCATTGTAAAATATAGCTTAATGTGAATAACTTTTGGTGTGATTACCCAAATCAGCTGAAATTTTCAGAATATGTTGGCATGGATAGAGTCTTCTGTTGTGTGAAGTTTCGGGTAAATTGGTTAAAATTTAAGGTCTTTTTTGTACGTTAAGCCACATTAAGCTCCCCAAAAATCAAGCTTAATGTCCCTAATTTGCCTTGTGGAACACTGAATCGCATGAAACTTCTTGGATAGGTTTGGGAAGTTGAGATCTTGGGCTGTGCGAAGTTTCAGGGCAATTGATTGAAGTTTAGGCACATTATTGTACATTAAGCTCTTTACATTAACCACTTGCCGACCGCCCCCTGTATATTACGTCGGCAGAATGGCACGTACAGGCAGAATCACGTACCTGTACGTGACATTCTTCCGGCGGTTGGGGGGTCCGATCGGACCCCCCTCCGCCGGCGGGGACGGTCGGGATCGCTTCAGGAGCGATCCGGGACGAGGGGACGGCCAGTGGTTTCTGGCCACCCCCTCGCGATCGCTCCTGGCCAATGAGAAACTTCCCCTTCCTGTCTATTGTATAGACAGGAAGGCGGAAGTGATGTCACGCTCGGTGCGCCGGTCTATGTGACCGGAGACGCCGAGCGGCGAACATGTTAAGGTTAGTGCACAACACTACACTGACACCAGTACAGTTAGGCACATATTCCACCCCCGTGTCACCCCCTGATCACCCCCCAGATCACCCCCTCCCCCCCCCCAGTCACAGTGTCACTAATTGCAGTGATCATTTTTTTCCTGATCACTGCATTTAGTGTCAGTGTGACTGTAATAACTGTCAGGGCAGTTAGTTTTAGGTCCAAGGTAGCCCCCTACCCCCCCCTAATAAAGGTTTAACCCCTTGATTGCCCCCCAGGTAACCCTTGCACCCCCTTTTGCCAGTGTCACTAAGCGATCGTTTTTCTGATCGCTGTATTAGTGTCACTGCTGTCGCTAGGTAACCATTTTTTTTTTTTAGGTAACCGCCATGTTTATATAGGTTCATAAATAGTTTTATAGGTCAGGTACCCCCATATTACAACCTAAATAAAGGTTTTAACCCCTTGATTGCCCCTAGAGTTAACCCTTTCACCAGTGATCACTGTATAACTGTCACTGGTGACGCTGGTTAGCCAGTTAGTTATTTCGTTATTTAGGTTCCCCGTCAGGTTTTTATATAGCGTCAGGTACCCCCATATATTACCTAATAAAGGTTTTAACCCCCTGATTGCCCTAGTTAACCCTTTCACCCCCTTTTGCCAGTGTCACTAAGCGATCGTTTTTCTGATCGCTGCATTAGTGTCGCTAGGTAACCATTTTTTTTTTTAGGTAACCGCCATGTTTATATAGGTTCATAAATAGGTTTATAGGTCAGGTACCCCCATATTACAACCTAAATAAAGGTTTTAACCCCCTGATTGCCCCTAGAGTTAACCCTTTCACCAGTGATCACTGTATAACTGTCACTGGTGACGCTGGTTAGCCAGTTAGTTATTTTGTTATTTAGGTTCCCCGTCAGGTTTTTATATAGCGTCAGGTACCCCTATATATTACCTAATAAAGGTTTAACCCCCTGATTGCCCCTAGTTAACCCTTTCACCCCCTTTTGCCAGTGTCACTAAGCGATCGTTTTTCTGATCGCTGCATTAGTGTCGATAGGTAACCAGTTTTTTTTTGTATTACTGTTACGGGTGACGCTGGTTAGTTAGCTTGTTTTTTATACTGTCAGGGCACCCGCCATTTATTACCCAATAACGGTTTAACCCCCTGATCGCCCGGCGGGTGATATCAATTAGGTTTTAGGGTCAAATAAGGTCTGCGTCGCCCCAGGTTAGTGCCAGTACCGCAAACACCCACGCACAAAGCATACACCTCCCTTAGTGGCACAGTATCTGAACAGATCAATATCTGATCTGATCAGATCTATACTAGCGTCCCAGCAGTTTAGGGTTCCAAAAAAAAACGCATTGTTAGCGGGATCAGCCCAGATACCTGCTAGCACCTGCGTTTTCCCCCTCCGCCCAGCCCAGCCCACCCAAGTGCAGTATCGATCGATCACTGTCACTTACAAAACACTAAGCACACATAACTGCAGCGTTCGCAGAGTCAGGCCTGATCCCTGCGATCGCTAACAGTTTTTTTGTGGTAGCGTTTTGATTCAGTCGCTTCAGTCAGGAGCTTTTTTACCTGTGAATCTCAAAAAAATAAAAAAAAATAAAATAGTTGTCGTTTTATTGTTCTCTATCTCACTCTATTCTCTCTCTATTGTTGCTCTCTTTTTACTCCATTCTATTCTGCAATGTTTTATTATGTTTTATCATGTTTTATCATGCTTGCTTTTCAGGTATGTAATTTTGTTTACTGTGTTTTAGTGTTAAGCATTTTTTTGTTTTCAGGTGCGCCATTCAGTTGCAACGCGGATTTATTTATCTTGACAGCAACAGCGTTTGCTCCCACGATACATAAAGACGCGACTCCAACACTGTAGGAGGTGATTTCACCACCACAGTTAAAAAAAAAGAGCATATATGCCGAAGCATGGGGGCAGCAGGGGGGGGAGGAGCGATTGGCTCCTAATGCCACGTACATACGGTCGAAATTCCGACCGTGTGTACACGGCATAACTTTTGCGGGAGGATGCCCCCATGCATCGGCATATATAAATGGTGCATGTATGCCCATCATTAGAAGTGGGTGGATGAAGGGAGGTATTCTAATGGTGGGCATACCCACCAATCAATCTCTTTTTTTCGTTCAGCCAAGAGGCTGCATGAAAAAAAAAAGATTACAATATATGTCCAGTATGTTGCTGGACTTTGAATGGTTATACCAGAATGATGCCTGCAGGTTTAGGTATCATCTTGGTATCATTCTTTTCAGCCAGTGATCGGCTTTCATGTAAAAGCAATTCTAGCGGGTAATTAGCCTCTAGACTGCTTTTACAAGCAGTGGGAGGGAATGTCCCCCCTCCCGGATATAAACCGCGCCATTGGGAAATTGGGAAAGCATTTTATCACACCAATCTTGGTGTGGTCAGATGCTTTGAGGGCAGAGGAAAGATCTAGGGTCTAATAGACCCCAATTTTTTCAAAAAAAGAGTACCTGTCACTGCCTATTGCTATCATAGGGGATATTTACATTCCCTGAGATAACAATAAAAATCATAACAAAGAAAAAAAATGGAAGGAACAGTTTAAAAATAAAATAAAAAAGCTAAATAAATAAAAAAAAAACCCCAAAAAAAAAAAAAAGCACCCCTGCCCCCCCTTCTCTTGCGCAAAGGCGTACACAAGCGTTGGTCTGGCGTCATATGTAAACAGCAATTGCACCATGCATGTGAGGTATCACCGCGAAGGTCAGATCGAGGGCAGTAATTTTAGCAGTAGACCTCCTCCGTGAATCTAATGTGGTATCATGTAAAGGCTTTTAAAGGCTTTTAAAAATGTATGTAGTTTATCTCCACTGCGTGTTTGTGCGCAATTTTAAAGCATGTCGTGTTTGGTATCCATGTACTCGGCCTAAGATCATATTTTTTATTTCATCAAAAATTTGAGCAATATAGTGTGTTTTAGTGCATTAAAATAAAAAAAAGTGTATTTTTTCCACAAAAAATGCGTTTGAAAAAATCGCTGCGCAAATACTGTGTGGAAAAAAAAATGCAACACCCACCATTTTAATCTGTAGGGCCTTTGCTTTAACATTATATATAGTGTTTGGGGGTTCAACGTAATTTTCTTGCAAAAAAAAAATATGTTTTCATGTAAACAAAAAGTGTCAGAAAGGGCTTTGTCTACAAGTGGTTAGAAGAGTGGGTGACGTGTGACATAGGCTTCTAAATGTTGTGCATAAAATGCCAGGACAGTTCAAACCCCCCCCAAATGACCCCATTTTGGAAAGTAGACACCCCAAGCTATTTGATGAGAGCAATGTTGAGCCCATTAAATATTTTTTTTTTTTGTCCCAAGAGATTGAATAATGAAAAAAAAAATATATATATATATTTTTTTTACAAAAAGTTGTCACTAAATGATATATTGCTCAAACATGTCATGGGCATATGTAGAAATACACCCCAAAATACATTCTGTTGCTTCTCCTGAGTACGGGGATACCACATGTGTGGGACTTTTTGGGAGCCTAGCTGCGTACGGAACCCCAAAAACCAATCACCGCCTTCAGGCTTTCTAAGGGTGTAATTTTTTTATTTCACTTCTCACTGCCAATCACAGTTTCGGAGGCCATGGAATGCCCAGATGGCATAAAACCCCCCAAAATGACCCCATTTTGGAAAGTAGACACCCCAAGCTATTTGCTGAGAGGTATTGTGAGTATTTTGCAGATGTCTCTTTTTGTCACAAAGTTTTGAAAATTGAAAAAAGAAAAAAAAAATTTTTTTTTCTTTACTTTCTTCATTTTCAAAAACAAATGAGAGCTGTAAAATACTCACCATGCCTCTCAACAAATAGCTTGGGGTGTCTACTTTCCAAAATGGGGTCATTTGGGGGGGGTTTTGTGCTATTTTGGCATTTTATGGCCTTCGAAACTGTGATAGGTAGTGAGGAGTGAAATCAAAAATTTGCACCCTTAGAAATCCTGAAGGCGGTGCTTGGGTTTCGGGGCCCCGTACGCGGCTAGGCTCCCAAAAAGTCCCACACATGTGGTATCCCCATACTCAGGAGAAGCAGCAAAATGTATTTTGGGGTGCAATTCCACATATAACTATGGCATGTGTGAGCAATATATCATTTAGTGACAACTTTTTGAAAAAAAAAAAAAATCTTTTTTATTTTTGTCTTTATTCAATCACTTGGGACTAAAAAAAAAAATATTCAATGGGCTCAACATGCCTCTCAGCAAATAGCTTGGGGTGTCTACTTTCCAAAATGGGGTCATTTGGGGGGGTTTTGTACTTCTCTGCCATTTTAGCACCTCAAGAAATGAAATAGGCAGTCATAAATTAAAAGCGGTGTAAATTCCAGAAAATGTACTCTAGTTTGTAGACGCTATAACTTTTGCGCAAACCAATAAATATACGCTTATTGGCATTTTTTTTACTAAAGACATGTGGCTGAATACATTTTGGCCCAAATGTTTGACTAAAATTGAGTTTATTAGATTTTTTTTATAACAAAAAGTAGAAAATCTCTTTTTTTTTCAAAATTTTCGCTCTTTTTCCGTTTATATCGCAAAAAATAAAAATCACAGAGGCAATCAAATACCATCAAAAGAAAGCTCTATTTGTGGGAAGAAAAGGACGCAAATTTCGTTTGGTTACAAAATTGCATGACCGCGCAATTACCAGTTAAAGTAGTGCAGTGCGAAATTGAAAAAAGACCTCTGGTCCTTTGGCTGCCAAATGGTCCGGGGCTGAAGTGGTTAAATGTTTTAGCATTGTAAAATATAGCTTAATGTGAATAACTTTTGGTGTGTTTAACCAAATCAGTTGAAATTTTCAGAATATGTTGGCATGGATAGAGTCTTCTGTTGTATGGAGTTTGGGGGAAATTGGTTAACATTTAAGGTCTTTTTTGTACGTTAAGCTCTCCAAAAAACAAGCTTAACGTGCCTAGTTTGCCTTGTGGAACACTGAATCGCATGAAACTTCTTGGATAGGTTTGGGAAGTTGAGATCTTGGGCTGTGCAAAGTTTCAGGGCAATCGATTGAGGTTTAGGCACTTTATTACACGTTAAGCTACATTAAGCCATTTTCACATTAAATGTTTTAGCATTGTAAAATATAGCTTAATGTGAATAACTTTTGGTGTGATTAACCAAATCAGCTGAAATTTTCAGAATATGTTGGCATGGATAGAGTCTTGTGTTGTGTGAAGTTTTGGGGAAATTGGTTAAAATTTTATGTCTTTTTTGTACGTTAAGCCACATTAAGCTCCCCAAAAATCAAGCTTAATGTCCGTAATTTTCCTTGTGGAACACTGAATCGCATGAAACTTCTTGGATAGGTTTGGGAAGTTGAGATCTTGGGCTGTGCAAAGTTTCAGGGCAATCGATTGAGGTTTAGGCACTTTATTACACGTTAAGCTACATTAAGCCATTTTCACATTAAATGTTTTAGCATTGTAAAATATAGCTTAATGTGAATAACTTTTGGTGTGATTACCCAAATCAGCTGAAATTTTCAGAATATGTTGGCATGGATAGAGTCTTCTGTTGTGTGAAGTTTCGGGTAAATTGGTTAAAATTTAAGGTCTTTTTTGTACGTTAAGCCACATTAAGCTCCCCAAAAATCAAGCTTAATGTCCCTAATTTGCCTTGTGGAACACTGAATCGCATGAAACTTCTTGGATAGGTTTGGGAAGTTGAGATCTTGGGCTGTGCGAAGTTTCAGGGCAATTGATTGAAGTTTAGGCACATTATTGTACATTAAGCTCTTTACATTAAATGTTTTAGCATTGTAAAATATAGCTTAATGTGAATAACTTTTGGTGTGTTTAACCAAATCAGTTGAAATTTTCAGAATATGTTGGCATGGATAGAGTCTTCTGTTGTATGGAGTTTGGGGGAAATTGGTTAACATTTAAGGTCTTTTTTGTACGTTAAGCTCTCCAAAAAACAAGCTTAACGTGCCTAGTTTGCCTTGTGGAACACTGAATCGCATGAAACTTCTTGGATAGGTTTGGGAAGTTGAGATCTTGGGCTGTGCAAAGTTTCAGGGCAATCGATTGAGGTTTAGGCACTTTATTACACGTTAAGCTACATTAAGCCATTTTCACATTAAATGTTTTAGCATTGTAAAATATAGCTTAATGTGAATAACTTTTGGTGTGATTAACCAAATCAGCTGAAATTTTCAGAATATGTTGGCATGGATAGAGTCTTGTGTTGTGTGAAGTTTTGGGGAAATTGGTTAAAATTTTATGTCTTTTTTGTACGTTAAGCCACATTAAGCTCCCCAAAAATCAAGCTTAATGTCCGTAATTTTTCTTGTGGAACACTGAATCGCATGAAACTTCTTGGATAGGTTTGGGAAGTTGAGATCTTGGGCTGTGCAAAGTTTCAGGGCAATCGATTGAGGTTTAGGCACTTTATTACACGTTAAGCTACATTAAGCCATTTTCACATTAAATGTTTTAGCATTGTAAAATATAGCTTAATGTGAATAACTTTTGGTGTGATTACCCAAATCAGCTGAAATTTTCAGAATATGTTGGCATGGATAGAGTCTTCTGTTGTGTGAAGTTTCGGGTAAATTGGTTAAAATTTAAGGTCTTTTTTGTACGTTAAGCCACATTAAGCTCCCCAAAAATCAAGCTTAATGTCCCTAATTTGCCTTGTGGAACACTGAATCGCATGAAACTTCTTGGATAGGTTTGGGAAGTTGAGATCTTGGGCTGTGCGAAGTTTCAGGGCAATTGATTGAAGTTTAGGCACATTATTGTACATTAAGCTCTTTACATTAAATGTTTTAGCATTGTAAAATATAGCTTAATGTGAATAACTTTTGGTGTGTTTAACCAAATCAGTTGAAATTTTCAGAATATGTTGGCATGGATAGAGTCTTCTGTTGTATGGAGTTTGGGGGAAATTGGTTAACATTTAAGGTCTTTTTTGTACGTTAAGCTCTCCAAAAAACAAGCTTAACGTGCCTAGTTTGCCTTGTGGAACACTGAATCGCATGAAACTTCTTGGATAGGTTTGGGAAGTTGAGATCTTGGGCTGTGCAAAGTTTCAGGGCAATTGATTGAGGTTTAGGCACTTTATTACACGTTAAGCTACATTAAGCCATTTTCACATTAAATGTTTTAGCATTGTAAAATATAGCTTAATGTGAATAACTTTTGGTGTGATTAACCAAATCAGCTGAAATTTTCAGAATATGTTGGCATGGATAGAGTCTTGTGTTGTGTGAAGTTTTGGGGAAATTGGTTAAAATTTTATGTCTTTTTTGTACGTTAAGCCACATTAAGCTCCCCAAAAATCAAGCTTAATGTCCGTAATTTTTCTTGTGGAACACTGAATCGCATGAAACTTCTTGGATAGGTTTGGGAAGTTGAGATCTTGGGCTGTGCAAAGTTTCAGGGCAATCGATTGAGGTTTAGGCACTTTATTACACGTTAAGCTACATTAAGCCATTTTCACATTAAATGTTTTAGCATTGTAAAATATAGCTTAATGTGAATAACTTTTGGTGTGATTACCCAAATCAGCTGAAATTTTCAGAATATGTTGGCATGGATAGAGTCTTCTGTTGTGTGAAGTTTCGGGTAAATTGGTTAAAATTTAAGGTCTTTTTTGTACGTTAAGCCACATTAAGCTCCCCAAAAATCAAGCTTAATGTCCCTAATTTGCCTTGTGGAACACTGAATCGCATGAAACTTCTTGGATAGGTTTGGGAAGTTGAGATCTTGGGCTGTGCGAAGTTTCAGGGCAATTGATTGAAGTTTAGGCACATTATTGTACATTAAGCTCTTTACATTAAATGTTTTAGCATTGTAAAATATAGCTTAATGTGAATAACTTTTGGTGTGTTTAACCAAATCAGTTGAAATTTTCAGAATATGTTGGCATGGATAGAGTCTTCTGTTGTATGGAGTTTGGGGGAAATTGGTTAACATTTAAGGTCTTTTTTGTACGTTAAGCTCTCCAAAAAACAAGCTTAACGTGCCTAGTTTGCCTTGTGGAACACTGAATCGCATGAAACTTCTTGGATAGGTTTGGGAAGTTGAGATCTTGGGCTGTGCAAAGTTTCAGGGCAATCGATTGAGGTTTAGGCACTTTATTACACGTTAAGCTACATTAAGCCATTTTCACATTAAATGTTTTAGCATTGTAAAATATAGCTTAATGTGAATAACTTTTGGTGTGATTAACCAAATCAGCTGAAATTTTCAGAATATGTTGGCATGGATAGAGTCTTGTGTTGTGTGAAGTTTTGGGGAAATTGGTTAAAATTTTATGTCTTTTTTGTACGTTAAGCCACATTAAGCTCCCCAAAAATCAAGCTTAATGTCCGTAATTTTCCTTGTGGAACACTGAATCGCATGAAACTTCTTGGATAGGTTTGGGAAGTTGAGATCTTGGGCTGTGCAAAGTTTCAGGGCAATCGATTGAGGTTTAGGCACTTTATTACACGTTAAGCTACATTAAGCCATTTTCACATTAAATGTTTTAGCATTGTAAAATATAGCTTAATGTGAATAACTTTTGGTGTGATTACCCAAATCAGCTGAAATTTTCAGAATATGTTGGCATGGATAGAGTCTTCTGTTGTGTGAAGTTTCGGGTAAATTGGTTAAAATTTAAGGTCTTTTTTGTACGTTAAGCCACATTAAGCTCCCCAAAAATCAAGCTTAATGTCCCTAATTTGCCTTGTGGAACACTGAATCGCATGAAACTTCTTGGATAGGTTTGGGAAGTTGAGATCTTGGGCTGTGCGAAGTTTCAGGGCAATTGATTGAAGTTTAGGCACATTATTGTACATTAAGCTCTTTACATTAAATGTTTTAGCATTGTAAAATATAGCTTAATGTGAATAACTTTTGGTGTGTTTAACCAAATCAGTTGAAATTTTCAGAATATGTTGGCATGGATAGAGTCTTCTGTTGTATGGAGTTTGGGGGAAATTGGTTAACATTTAAGGTCTTTTTTGTACGTTAAGCTCTCCAAAAAACAAGCTTAACGTGCCTAGTTTGCCTTGTGGAACACTGAATCGCATGAAACTTCTTGTATAGGTTTGGGAAGTTGAGATCTTGGGCTGTGCAAAGTTTCAGGGCAATCGATTGAGGTTTAGGCACTTTATTACACGTTAAGCTACATTAAGCCATTTTCACATTAAATGTTTTAGCATTGTAAAATATAGCTTAATGTGAATAACTTTTGGTGTGATTACCCAAATCAGCTGAAATTTTCAGAATATGTTGGCATGGATAGAGTCTTCTGTTGTGTGAAGTTTCGGGTAAATTGGTTAAAATTTAAGGTCTTTTTTGTACGTTAAGCCACATTAAGCTCCCCAAAAATCAAGCTTAATGTCCCTAATTTGCCTTGTGGAACACTGAATCGCATGAAACTTCTTGGATAGGTTTGGGAAGTTGAGATCTTGGGCTGTGCGAAGTTTCAGGGCAATTGATTGAAGTTTAGGCACATTATTGTACATTAAGCTTTTTACATTAAATGTTTTAGCATTGTAAAATATAGCTTAATGTGAATAACTTTTGGTGTGTTTAACCAAATCAGTTGAAATTTTCAGAATATGTTGGCATGTATAGAGTCTTCTGTTGTATGGAGTTTGGGGAAATTGGTTAACATTTAAGGTCTTTTTTGTACGTTAAGCTCTCCAAAAAACAAGCTTAACGTGCCTAGTTTGCCTTGTGGAACACCGAATCGCATGCAAGTTCTTGGATAGGTTTGGGAAGTTGAGATCTTGGGCTGTGCAAAGTTTCAGGGCAATTGATTGAGGTTTAGGCACTTTATTACACGTTAAGCTACATTAAGCCATTTTCACATTAAATGTTTTAGCATTGTAAAATATAGCTTAATGTGAATAACTTTTGGTGTGATTAACCAAATCAGCTGAAATTTTCAGAATATGTTGGCATGGATAGAGTCTTGTGTTGTGTGAAGTTTTGGGGAAATTGGTTAAAATTTTATGTCTTTTTTGTACGTTAAGCCACATTAAGCTCCCCAAAAATCAAGCTTAATGTCCGTAATTTTCCTTGTGGAACACTGAATCGCATGAAACTTCTTGGATAGGTTTGTTAAGTTGAGATCTTGGGCTGTGCAAAGTTTCAGGGCAATTGATTGAGGTTTAGGCACTTTATTACACGTTAAGCTACATTAAGCCATTTTCACATTAAATGTTTTAGTAAGTCCCCGTGGATGTTGTGGAAGAAAAATCGCACTTTACCACAGAGAGTGCCCACGTACTCATCGGGGAGATAATGGTCTGCAATAGAGATCTAGATTACATAAAGCAAAACATCAATGATGTTCAACAAAAATTGAAGAACATCATTGATGTTTTAGGAAAAATATGAAAACGCACCAAGTAATTAACACACATTTGTGCCAGCTTCTGAACACATTTGCAACTTAAGAACTGTGTGAAATTTGGAACATGCACACATTGTGTCCACATGTGCTAGCTCCCATCATGGTGGATGAATGCCAACGTTTTTTAGGGGGTGCAACCACTTTACGAACTACGAAAGTGGTTGTGGTGAAGGGGTTGCACCCCCAAAAAACGTCCATTCATCCCCATGATGGAAAATGGCACTTTTGAAGCTTCTAGGCATGTGTTTTACCATCTAATGACCATTTTCAGACCCAAATTGTGTGCATGTTCTAAATTTCCACTTTCCAGGGGTGACCCCCCCATGTGATGAAGGCAAGATCAAACACACTTTGAACATATAGTCATGTCTGATCTTGTCTTCACTTTACAAAGTTGAACTTTCCTACTTCATAGGTTCTGGTTAGCTCCATGCCTGGTTTTACCAATTGCGGAATGTTTGTAAACAATGTTGTAAATAACCAAGATGTTGTCAGTTTGGGCGTGAAGATTGTAAACGCACTTGTGAATGTTTTCCAAGTAAACTTTTTTATTTTTCTAAATGTGTGGCTTCCTTATTTCAAAAACACAATGCATTATGTATGTCAAATGTAAAGGATATGGGGGGCAATTGGTGTTATTTACTAAAGGCAAGTCCACTTTGCACTGCAAGTTTCTTTTCCAGGGACACGGCTGGCAAAGTGGGAGGCCACAGTCTGCCATTCCTGTGGCGTGGAAGGGAACTGTGGAGTGAAACAAGAAAAACTAATTAGTCACTTTGCACATAAACATTGCAAGCAGATTAGACAATCAACATCTTAGAACAAGAGCATTGTATAATATTGGAGGCTGGAAAGTATTTGCAGAGAAAAGTAGAGGGTCCCCTTCACAGATTACTCACCCCCCATCAATCCCCACACTTCTGATGGGCCATTGGCAATAACTAGGGTTTTGGAGGGGGGGGGGGTGTTGGACAGGTAACCCTCTGCACTTCATTGATTGGCAAATGGCTCAATAATGTGTGCTAGTTTGGCCAGACACTCTGTACTTAACACTATTGGCAGCCCCCAGGAAAGCTAAACTAACATTTCAACCCCCCCCCCCCCCCCCCCCCCCCCCCCCCAAAAAAGGAAAGCACATTGTGACATTATGAAATTACCAAGCAAGCTAATAGGAGGGAAAGAACACAAAAAATTAGGAAATGGAAAGTATGGAGGCAGCCCCTTGCACTACATGCTTTGCAGAATTCATCCCTAAAGATGCCCACTATAAAGAGGTAGGTATATAGTGTGTATTGACCTTGGGAAAGCCAGCAGATAGAGGATTGGTACCATCTGACAGAGCAGTTGGGGGAGGGGGTTCCTAATGAGTTTGCCCCCCCCCCCCCCCACCAAAAACAATAAAAAAAAGGGGCTCTACATGAAGTAAACCACACAGCAAACATTTGTGCATATTTTAGGGGGTGTTTGGGGGCAAAAAATCCTATGCAGCAGACAAAATACATTGCTTAAGTGACTAGGCCATAGGTGTCTATTGGGGCAGAAGAGCATGCTGGGGAGGTAAGTGAAGGGAAAAATGCATGAAGGAGAAAAGGGGCACAGCATATTAGAGCATATTGCAATCATGGTAATTAGGGAAGGAGGTGAAAAAAAGAAGACATTAGCAAACAGAGCATACATAGAAGGGAATAGTAAAGGAGAAATGTTACCTTAATATAGTCCTCCTGCAGGACCTCGATGATGGCAGAACAGGTCTCTGGAATAATGATTCCCAGGGCCTGGGGAGAGATACCTGAAGAGAACTTCAAATCCTGAAGACTTCTCCCTGTCGCCAAGTACCTCAACGTGGCAACAAGCCTCTGCTCCGGAGTAATGGCTTGTCTCATGCAGGTATCCTGCCGGCTGATAAAGGGGGTCAGCAAAGCCAAAAGACGGTGAAAATCGGGGTCCGTCATCCTGAGAAAGTTCCTGAAATCATCAGGATTATTCTCCTGGATCTCACGAAGCAAAGGCATGTGCGAGAATTGGTCACGCTGAAGCAACCAATTCTTGGTCCACATACTCCTCGTCACTCTGTTCATGGACGGGTCTTGGGTCAAAGCTAAAAGCCCGACACCAATTCCGCGTACAGCACGAACTTGTCGACGAGTACGCACGGGAAACATCGCTCACAAGGTCACAAAAGGTCGGCTGGTCAGAACGGACAAACAGAAAGCACCGATAAACAGCAAGGCCTGAAAGAACGAAATGAATACCAGAAAAGAGCAGACAATAAGCAGTGCAAATCAAAGCGTCCTATATCAAGATATAGGCCGCAATGACCAACAAATGCGAACTGACTACACGCACTAATAAACAGATACGCACGACAAGCACAAACTGAAGAGCAGTAATGATCTGAGTCAGAAAACTGAGAAGCGCGAATCTTAAGTCACCAAACTTCGACTAACTCGCGATAAACACGGGATCAGCAGAAGGAGCCCAACGGGTGCCTGACGTGGTGCTGAACTTCCCTTTTGTAATCTCGTGGACGACGACTTACGTCACGACGTTCTTCCAGACCGGATATTCCGACAACGTAGTCCGACCGTGTGTACGCAACACCAACATCGGACAAAGTACGACGGACAGGATCCGACCGACCTGGTCCGCGGATTGTCCGACCGTGTGTATGGGGCTTCACAGTGTTCGTGTGTTCGAACAAACTTTTTTGCATGTTCGGATATTCTGATGTGAACCGAACCAGGGGGGTGTTCAGCTCATCCCTAATCATGAATATAGTAATAATGAATATAGCATGTTTATAACATTATGAATATTTTTAAATGTATGGAGTTTCTGGGAGTAAGAATTCTCCTGAAATAATACATGAAGTTTTTAAGTACCACCTCACTTAACTTAAGGAATTTAAAGGAAAAGGTAATTTATGTGGGCTACACATTCTATAAAAGCCATATATCTGAGTTTCAAGCCACGTACACACGATCGGACTTTTCGGCCAAACTGTCCGGTGGACCTAGTCCGCCGGACTTTCCAGCGGAGGTCCGCCGGACTTTCCAGCGGAGGTCCGCCGGACTTTCCGAATGTGTGGACTTGCCCACACACGCCCGGACTTTTCCGGCGGACAATCCGCTGGAGTTTTCGCGGAATTCCGCGGGACTTTTGAAATTAATGGACTTGCCGACACACAATCGGAAAGTCCGTTCATTTAGAACGTGACTTCAGGTAGACGGGACTAGCAAAGGAAGTCAATGCCGCCACCTCGATCGGCGACATTGACACCTCGCTAGCCCCGTCACCTGGTATGGATTTAAAGGGGAATACCTATGCCAAAAAAACAGCGTGGGGGTCCCCCCCATATCCATATCAGCCCCTTATCTGAGCACGCAGCCTGGCCAGTCAGGAAAGGGGGTGGGGACAAGCGAGCGCCCCCCTCCTGAGCCGTACCAGGCCTCGTGCGCTCAACATGGGGGGTGCCCTGGGGAAAGGGGAACCCTGCGGCCCCCCCACCCCAAAGCACCTTGGCCCCATGTTGATGAGGACAAGGGCCCCTTCCTGACAACCCTGGCCGTTGGTTGTCGGGGTCTGCGGCGCCCAGATTTTGGCCCCCCACCCTATGTGAATGAGTATGGGGTACTATGTACCCCTACCCATTCACCTAAGGTAAAAAAGTGTAAAAAAAAAAAAAAAAAAACACAATTTTTTTAAATACTTTATTGCACAGCTCCGGGGGTCTTCTTCCGTCTTGGGGGGTCTTCTCGACGGACTCCTCCGCTATCTTCTGCTAGCTCTTTTACTAGTGGAGGAGCCCGGCTTTCTCCTTCATCATCTGGGGGTCTTGTTCCGACTTTGGGGGTCTTGTCCCGCTCTTCTGTTCTTCTTGCCGGGCCTCCGCTTTCTTCTTCCAGCTCTTTTACTAGCGGTGGCCCGGGCTTCTGTCGCCGTCCTGTCGCCTTCTGCTTCTTCTTCTTCTTCTGCTTCTTGTTCTTCTTTCTTCTTCCGATGTTGACTCGTCACTGTCTCCTCTTCTAATGGCTCAGACATGTTGCGCTGCCAGTTAAATAGGGACAAGGGGCGGGTCACCGGCTCATGTCACATGGTAACCCTGCCCCCTTATGATGCCACAGTCCCGGAGGATGCTGGGACTGTGACATCATATGGGGTGGGGTCACCATGTAACTTGAGCCAGTGGCCCCGCCCCTTGTCCCTATATAACTGGCAGCGCAACACGTCTGAGCCATTAGAAGAGGAGACAGCGACGAGTCAACATTAGAAGAAGAAAGAAGAACAAGAAGCAGAAGAAGAAGAAGCAGAAGGCGACAGCGAAGGCGACAGAAGCCTGGGCCACCGCTAGTAAAAGAGCTGGAAGAAGAAAGTGGAGGCCCGGTAAGAAGAACAGAAAAGTGGGACAAGACCCCCGAAGTCGGAACAAGACCCCCAGACGACGGCAGCGACGAAGAAGAAAGCCGAGCTAGTAAAAGAGCTAGCAGAAGATAGCGGAGTAGTCCGTGAGAAGACCCCCCAAGATGGAAGAAGACCCCCGGAGCTGTGCAATAAAGTATTTTAAAAGATTGTGTTGGTTTTTTTTACACTTTTTTCCCTTAGTTGAATGGGTAGGGGTACATTGTACCCCATAATCATTCACATAGGGTGGGGGGCCAGAATCTGGGGGCCCCCTTATTAAAGGGGGCTCCTGGATTCTGATAAGCCCCCCGCCCGCAGACCCTGACAACCAACGGCCAGGGTTGTCTGGAAGAGGCCCTTGCCCTCATCAACATGGGGACAAGGTGCTTTGGGGTGGGGGCCGCAGGGTCCCCCTTTCCCCAGGGCACCCCCCATTTTGAGGGCACGCGGCCTGGTACTGGTCTGATCTGATCTGATATGGATCTGGGGGGACCCCCACGCCGTTTTTTCGGCGTAGGGATTCCCCTTTAAATCCATACCAGGTGACGGGGCTAGCGAGGTGTCAAAGTCACCGATCGAGGCGGCGGCATTGACTTCCTTCGCTAGTCCCGTCTACCTGGAGTCACTTTCTAAATGAACGGACTTTCCGATCGTGTGTCGGCATTTCAAAAGTCCCGTGGACTAGCACACAGACGGCGGAATTTTAAGTCAAAACTTCAAACTAAGTCTGCCGGACTTTTGTGAACAAAAAGTCCGCCGGAGCCCCACACACGGTCGGATTGTCCGGCGGACAATCCCACCGGAAAGTCCGATCGTGTGTACGCGGCATCAGATGCAAAGTCTGGAGAGTTTGACATAATTTTGACAGCTCTAGATATTTTAAAGTTTTCTGTTAAGCCTAAGTCAAATGTTATTCCGTAATTAAAGTCAATTTTCTAAACAATACCGCACAGTGACCTATTGGTCACTGTGAATAAAGATTCGATATTGCCCCTATAGATTTTTTGGCAGGAAATTACATGTGTTTGGCGTCACTTACAACGTAAAAGGCAATTCCACACCCAATCCTGGAGGGGATATAGATTGGAGACACATAGCCAAAGGGGATCTTGAGATGGGGAGACGAGAGGAGAAAAACAGAGAAGAGTGATGTAGGAATAAGTAAAAGATATCCTTTGGGACACCCAGCAGATATCTCTCAAAACAAAAGAGTCTTAATCACTGGTAACGTTTTAATTTATATTTTTACCTTTTTGGTAATTGAAGTGTTAAGCATATGCTTAACTAACCCAATCAACGTTGGTAGTGTAAATTTTGAAGTGAGTTGAATTCTAACTGCAGTACAAATTTTTTTCATTTTTAATCAAAGAGATACATATCTTGTTATATCTCAACAAAACAGACTGACTGACAAAGTCTTAGAATTGGTTTAGTTATAGTATGTGTTGAACCATAGATTCATCCTAAATGTATCTTTATTTAAAATAAGTCTTGGTTAAATTACCAAGTTTGTATATGGTTAACAAAATTGTCCATATACTGTAAAAGAGGTTTAAGCTTGAAGGTCTTTGTTTTGAGAAGAAATTACATGTGTTAAATTCAACACCTAGTTTGTTTTCATAAGTCTGTAAAGCCACGGAATAAGCCATCATGAAATGTAGACATGGTATTTTGTAACACCTACACATCGGCACCATGTTTAGGCGCCATAGGCGTGGCATCTGCGATTTCGCAGACGTCGTCGCAGCTGGACGCACTATATCATCTGATGGCATGGGGGTACATTCACATTTGCGTGCCTCCTTATGACAGTGGAAACTCCTTGCACTCACATGTCAGCCATTCACACATGGTGTTGGGGGTGGAGCCTCCTGGGCTCTTTTCCGGGGTTAAATTGGAGGTCAGGCATGGCTTGGATTTCATTTCACTCTTCACTGAGAACAAACACAGCTGTGGAGATTGCCTGCTGTGTCTCATTACTTTTATATTCAGGATATTCACCATACTCAGGTACTTACTACACCCACCGTTTTGATACTTGCTATATTTAGGCACACTTGCATATCTTACACATAGTTTAATTTTTTAGCACTCATTTTCATTCATTTATTTTTTTATTTTTTGGATATCACAGATTTTTCCACACAAGTCCACCTCTTTCCCCTCTCTCTCTCTCTCATCTTGTCACCTGCTAGTATCCACTTGCTACCCTATGTTTTCCACCATCTCCATGTCTTTACTATCCTTTACCCAGGCCTTTTACTTAGATATACATATCTTTATGCCAATACTCATTGATTCTACTTTACTACTTCAGATGCCTGATAAACATATTTATGTTTATACTCTTTATGGACTAACAAGGTTCTTAGGGATACATCACTACACACACACATTTACACAATTGCAGTTCACCTCTCTTTCCTCTCTTTTCTTGCCTATTTTGTCACCTGTTAGTATCCCTCTGCCATCCTACGTTTCTAACCATCTTCATATCCCTACCACCTTTGGCCCAGGCATTTCATTCATGCATACATATCTTTATGCCAATATTGATTGATTCAACTTTACTACTTTAGATGCCTGACAAACATACTTATGTTCACAGCCTATACTTTTTATGGACTAACGAGGTCTCTAGGGATACATCACTACACCTATGCCATGCCTGCTCTCCGTTTGGCCCCTGGTGGGGTCCCATCTGACTCCGCCCCCTCAGCTCCCTGGGGAGGCACCTGCTGCTGCCGTCTTGGAGCCACACACTTGGAGCCATGGTCAAGCTCAGTGGTGAGTATGGGGACCCACAACCCCTCCTACCCTGTTCCTTTATAACTAATACTGTGCCATATTGCCAAACATATATATTTTTTCATCCCAGGTACATTGTTACACACATCCACCCCTGAAGAGTGAGCTGGATCTTGCGAAACTAGTCGGGTAGTATGATGCCCAGGTACTATGACTGCTACTACATTTATGTACCAATATTCCTTGTTTATGTATCTTTTTTAATTGGCAACTGTTGGTGTTATCTATGCTTATAAACAATTGTACTTGAATAAAACATATACTATATTTGCTACTGTTATGTTTACTGGCGGAAACGGTATCCACTTCATTTAAAGTCCCAGGGCGAACCCTTCATTTTTATATTTTACAGGGATGGAAGTGTGTCACTGGGGACACCAGACCTTTTCTTTTTATTGGTATTTTGTAATAGGAGCTTGTGGTAAAAAAATGTCATCATCTGTATCAACCATATGTTTGATATTAGAAGTTATATATTTTTTTGTATTATCACCAATTATAATTGATATTATTCTACACTAAATTTTTAGTTAATAAATATATATATTTTAGCACATCAATGTATTCATTCTTGTTTTCAAACTAGCATGAATAAACACATTTTAATAAATTTGTTTGATTTGTCCAAAGATGTAAAAATCTCCTAAATCATAGATTTTTGCATAATTCAGGTGGGTGACCTGAGGGAGGAATGCTGAGAACCAGGTGCTTGGAAGAAGCTGACTGAGGGGAGCTGCCTGCTATAGATTTGTCTTCCCACTTAAAAATAGGACTTTGCTCTAGTGGATCTACTACTGCATCTACTACTACTTAGGCTAAAGTCTACTGTTTGTTACATCACTAAACCTTGCTTAGGAAGGAAAACCAAGTCCATAGTTCTTATCTTTGGACTGTCCCACCACTTCCTTCATCCCTATCCAAGTTCTACAAAAATAAAATCAAAAAACACAACATCCCCTAGAATGTTTTTTTTTAGAAAGAGTGAATGAGCCTGTTGTGTGTCTGCCTGTGGGGCTGAAATTGGAAAGATCTGGACAAGTGATTTCTGTGGCTCCTACAGGAATAGTGCTACATTTCTAAGGCAACCTTTGTCAGGTGCAGCCACGCTAGTTTAGCTCAAAAATAAAGGTTATGTGTTTTATTAGCCAGAAGTGAAAATAATGTAAAAACCCTATAGTGAGTGCTGAGGGACAATTGCTTAGTAACAGCAGCAAATAAAGAGCAAAAATAACCTATTTTTATTTTCACATTGTTTTAATGCTCCATCATTACAGTGCCCTGAAAAAGTACTATATCCCTTAAAATGTTTCACAATTTGTCAGGTTACAGCCAAAAACGTAAATATATTTTATTGGGATTTTATGTGATAGACCAACACAAAATGGCACATAATTGTAAAGTGGAAGGAAAATGATTAATGTTTTTCAAAACTTTTTACAAACAAATACATGAAAAGTGTGGTGTGCATTTGTATTCAGCCCACCTGAGTCAATACTTTGTAGAACCACCTTTCGCTGCAATTATAGCTGCAATTAAAGTCTTTTTGGGTATGTCTCTACCAGCTTTGCACATCTAGAGAGTGACATTTTTGCCCATTCTTCTTTGCAAAATAGCTCAAGCTCTGTCAGATTGGATGGAGAGCGTCTGTGAACAGCAATTTTCAAGTCTTGCCACAGATTCTCATTTGCCATTGTAACACGTGAATATGCTTTGATCAAAACCATTCCAGTGTAGCTCTGGCTGTATGTTTAGGGCCGTTGTCCTGCTGGAAGGTGAACCTCTGCTCCAGTCTCAAGTCTTTTGCAGACTCCAACAGGTTTTCTTCTAAGATTGCCCTGTGTTTGGCTTCTTCCATCTTACCATGAACTCTGACCAGCTTCCCTGTCCCTGCTGGTGTCTTCAGGGTAATGTGCAGTGTTCGTTTTCCACCACACATAGCGTTTTGCTTTTAGGCCAAAAAGTTCAATTTTGGTCTCATCTGACCAGAGCACCTTCTTTCACATGTTTGCTGTGTCCCCCATATGTCTTATTGCAAACTGCAAACGCCACTTCTTATGGCTTTCTTTCAACAATGGCTTTCTTCTTATCACTCTTATATAAAGGCCAGATTTGTGAAGTGTTCAACTAATAGTTGTCCTGTGGACAGATTCTCCCAGCTGAGCTGTGAATCTCTGCAGCTCCTCCAGAGTTACCATGGAACTCTTGGCTGCTTCTCTGATGAATGATGTGCTAGCCCGGCCTGTCAGTTTAGGTGAACGACCATGTCTTGGTAGGTTTGCAGTTGTACCATACTCTTTCGTTTTCAGGATGATGGATTGAACAGTGTTCCATGAGATGTTCAAAGCTTGGGATATTTTTTTATAACCTAACTGTCATGAGGGCTCCATCCGTGGCCAGCGACCTGATGATCCTGCCAGTAATCGGCGCCTCAGTATCTCTGGTTCCCGTTCTCGGCTGCCATTGCGCATGCGCGAGCGCGCGCGTGCACGCGCGCGCCCGCAGACGAGGGCGAGCGTGCGCGGACGGGTGCGCGCCTCCATTGGCGCCAGTGAGGCTATTTAAACCCTCCTGTGACTGACGGTCCCCGCTGTCTGCTCTACAACGTTCTGTGTCTGAAACCTGATCTGAAGACTGTTTACCTGTGTTTGACCCGGCTATCCTTGACCATCCGCTCTGTCCCTGTGTATCGACCTTGGCTTGTCTTTGACCATCCTATTGTTTGCTTCATCTGTACCTTGCTGCCAGCCTGATATCTGACCCGGCCTGTCTGACCATTCCAGAGCCAGCTTACCTGCTGTTCCAGCCTGCATACAGATCCAAGTCTGCCTGTTGTTCCAGTCTGCATACAGATCCAGCTTACCTGTTGTACCAGCCTGCATACAGATCCAAGTCTGCCTGTTGTTCCAGTCTGCACACAGATACAAGTCTGCCTGTTGTTCCAGTCTGCACACAGATACAAGTCTGCCTGTTGTTCCAGTCTGCATACAGATCCAGCTTACCTGTTGTACCAGCCTGCATACAGATCCAAGTCTGCCTGTTGTTCCAGTCTGCATACAGATCCAGCTTACCTGTTGTTCCAGTCTGCACACAGTTCCAGCTTACCTGTTGTTCCAGTCTGCACACAGTTCCAGCTTACCTGTTGTTCCAGTCTGCATACAGATCCAGCTTACCTGTTGTTCCAGTCTGCATACAGATCCAGCTTACCTGTTGTTCCAGTCTGCATACAGATCCAAGTCTGCCTGTTGTTCCAGTCTGCCTACAGCTACCTACTTACCTCATCCGCTGAGCTTATCCAGGAAGCTCTTGTACCGGTCTGACCATTCCTGCCAGGCACCTGTGCCCCTCCTGACTCCTGGTCCTACTGTCCCATCATCAGGGGACCGGCGAGCGGGAGCCGCAAGGGAGGCCCTTCTCTGCCAATCAGACTCATCACCACCAGGGAGCGTGACAGTAGCAGACAGCCATGTCTGAGTCTGAGCAGGGGGCCTCTCCTATGGAAGGACTGTGCCAACACCTGGCAGGATTGACCGAGGCGGTAAAGAATCTCCAGCAGGGATACACCCGGTTGGAAGAACGGGTGCTGGCTTTACCACCAACAGCCCCATCTGGGGGAAGTCCAGGACCATCAGTGATAATGCTCCCTCCAGAGCCCCGGGTACCAATCCCTGAGAGATTCTCGGGTGCCCGCAACCTCTTTCGGGACTTCCGTAACTCCTGTGAACTATTCTTTGCACTGCAGCCACGTACTTTTTCCCTGGAAGCCACCAAGGTGGGCTTCGTGATCTCCCTACTCTCCGGAGACCCGCGAACCTGGGCCCACCGCCTCCTAGAGCAGAAAGACCCTGCACTGGCCGGTCTTAATTCATTTTTTGACACCATGGCCCAACTCTATGAAGACCCCCAACTCGCTGCCACCGCGGAGACCACTCTGCGCGCCCTCCAGCAGGGGCGAAGGCCTGTGGAAGACTATGTCGCGGACTTTAGGCGCTGGGGTGCGGATACCCAGTGGAACGACGCGGCCCTGCGTCACCAGTTCCGCCTAGGACTTTCTGAGGCACTAAAAGATGAGCTGGCGAGAGTTGGGGTACCCCAGACCCTGGACACTCTGATCAACCTGGTCATCCAGATTGACCGACGACTAAGGGAGCGCAGGTCGGAACGTGCATCCGGTGTCACTCATCCTACCTGGATGCTCCCCAAGGCTCCAAGTCACCTGCAGACTGGCTCGGCCCAGCGGTCAGTAACCCTCCCTGATTCCTCCGAGTCCATGCAGTTAGGGCTCTTGAGGCCTTCCCTAACTCCTGAGGAACGGCAACGTCGTCGGGTCAACAACTTGTGCCTTTACTGTGGTGAGCCTGGGCACTACGTAAGGAACTGTCCGGCCAAGGCTCGTAAGTGCCCTCTCATGCCTACTTGCTCCATGGACCCCTCAACCCGGGTCTCCTCTCACCTTGCTCTTTCTGTCTCATTACAGCTTCCGGGAAGAATCCTTCAGGTACCCGCCATTATTGATTCCGGGGCATGCAGCTGCTTCATGGACTCTTCCTTCGCTGCCCAACACCGGATCTCCCTCCAGTCTAAATCCCAGGGACTGTCAGTTTACCTGGCGGATGGCTCCTCCATCCGTTCAGGCCCGGTTACGCAAGAGACCATCCCACTGCTCATGACCATCTCGGGCAACCATCAGGAACTTCTTTGCATGGACATTATTTCCTCTCCATTATCCCCTATAATCTTGGGCATGCCGTGGCTGAAGGCCCACAACCCAGTCATCGACTGGGCCACTGGGATGGTTTCCTTCTCCTCTCAGTATTGTCAGATGTCTTGCAGACCTTCTAATTCCTCCCAGCTGGCTACTCTGTCAAGTGGGGACTCTGAGATGGACCTCCGTCAGGCTATTCCCCAGGCCTACCACGACTATCTAGACGTCTTCAGCAAACAGGCAGCAGAGGTGCTTCCTCCTCACAGGGCCTATGATTGCCCAATTGAACTTTTCCCTGGAGCAGAGATTCCCTTTGGAAGGGTCTTCCCCCTGACAGAAGTGGAGCAAGGCAAGTTGAAAGAGTACATTGAGGAGAACCTCCGAAAAGGCTTCATCCGCCCATCTACCTCTCCTGCGGGCGCAGGCATATTTTTCGTGGAGAAAAAAGATCACACCCTTCGGCCTTGTGTGGACTATAGGGAGTTGAACAGCATTACGGTCAAGAACCGTTACCCTCTCCCGTTGGTCCCTGAACTCTTCCAGAGGCTTGGCACGGCCACCATCTTCACGAAGCTTGACCTACGGGGGGCTTACAATTTGGTCCGGATTAAGGATGGGGATGAGTGGAAGACGGCCTTTCGGACACGGTATGGGCATTACGAGTATCTCGTGATGCCCTTCGGCCTGTGCAATGCCCCCGCAACCTTTCAATACTTCATTAACGACGTACTCCGGGACTTCCTGGACCTGTTTGCCGTGGTATATCTGGACGATATCTTGATTTTCTCCCCCTCTTTAGAGACCCATCGCAGACACGTCAAGGAGGTCCTGGGACGGCTCCGTATCCACGGTCTGTATGCCAAGGCAGAGAAATGCCAGTTTGAACAGGAGAGTATCCCCTTCCTTGGGCTAATCATCTCAAGTACAGGCATCAAAATGGACCCCCAGAAGATCTCTGCCATCTTGGAATGGCCCACTCCGGCAGACAAAAAGGGCATCCAACGGTTCATTGGCTTTGCCAATTTTTACCGTAAATTTATCAGGGGGTTCTCCGCCATTGTGGCGCCTATCACCCAACTGACCAAACAAGGGACCCGGTTCCGATGGTCTCCCGAGGCCCAGGGGGCCTTTGATGCCCTTAAAACTCTGTTTACCTCGGCACCCATCCTCAGGCATCCGGACTCCTCTCTACCCTTCACCTTGGAGGTTGATGCCTCCGAGATCGCGGTGGGTGCCATCCTATCCCAGAGACAGGGGGACAAGTCTCTGCTGCACCCGGTCGCCTTCTTCTCCCGCAAGTTGTCCTCGGCCGAGAGGAACTATGATGTGGGCGACCGAGAACTACTGGCGATCAAGGCCGCCCTAGAAGAATGGCGATACCTCCTGGAGGGGGCCTCTCACCCCATTCTAATACTCACCGACCATAAGAATCTGGAATATTTGAAGTCAGCTAAGAGACTGAAACCCAGACAAGCCAGATGGGCACTTTTCTTTTCCCGATTCACTTTCCATGTGACATACCGGCCCGGATCCAAGAATGTCAAACCAGATGCTCTGTCTAGGATGTACCACAAGCACCAGGAAGAAGATCCCCCTGACACTATTCTGGCCCCTGGAAACTTTCTCCTTCTTCAAGAGGACTTACTGTCCAAATTCAAACGTGCCTCAGCAGGGCAAAGGCCCACTTCCGAAACCCAGCTACAGGAGAAGGATGGACTATTCTGGTACGGGGACAAGATCTACACCCCGGAACAGCTCCGGGTAACAACTATGGAGCTGTGCCATGACCACGCCCTGGCTGGTCACTTCGGTGTCGCTAAGACCACCGACTTGGTACAGCGTACCTTCTGGTGGCCGCAACTACGGGCTGACTGTAAAAAATTTGTGGACACTTGCCCCACCTGCATCCGGAACAAGAATCCCAAAACCAGGGCCTGGGGTCTCCTTAAACCCCTGTCTGTCCCAGATCGTCCCTGGAGGATGATCTCCCTAGATTTTATTGTGGAGTTACCCCCAGCAGAAGGCCACACGACGATCTTTGTGATCGTCGATCGGTTATCCAAAATGGCTCACTTCATCCCCATGAAGGGCACCCCCTCAGCTCCAGAGACGGCACGGGCCTTTATTAGGGAAATTGTCCGCCTTCATGGGGTCCCGGCTAACATCGTCTCGGATCGAGGGGTGCAATTCACCTCTCGGTTCTGGAGGTCCCTGTGCCAGTCCTTGGATATCGAACTCTCTCTCTCCTCTGCGTACCACCCTCAGTCCAATGGGCAGACGGAGCGGACTAATCAGACCCTGGAGCAGTACTTGCGCTGCTTTTCCTCCTTCGCCCAAGATGACTGGATCTCCCTTCTGCCCCTGGCAGAGTTCGCATATAACAACGCCACCCACTCCGCCACCAAACAGACTCCTTTTTTCGCCAACTATGGGTACCACCCGGCATTTCTGCCGAACTCACTTCCTGACTGCACTGTGCCAGCAGTCCAAGAGCGAATCCAGTTCTTTTCCACCAACAACCAGCTTCTTCAGGAGACCATGACTAGGACCCAGGAGTACAACAAAACCGTATTTGACAAAAAAAGACGGGGGGAACTGGTGCTTGTCCCGGGCGAAACTGTATGGCTATCCACCTCTAACCTAAAACTGGCTTGCCCTTCACGGAAACTGGGCCCCAAGTTCTTGGGCCCCTTCCCGGTCAAGAGGAGGATCAACGAGGTGGCTTATGAATTAGAACTTCCAGATTCTTTGAAGATTCACCCGGTCTTCCATGTGTCATTACTGAAGCCCTCGGTTAGTAACCCTTTCCCCAACCGGAGAGCCATCCCTCCTGATCCAGTCATGGTGGACGGGGAAGAGGAGTTCGAGGTGGAAGCCATCCTTAATGTCAGAAGAAGGCAAAACCAGAACCAGTTCCTAATCAAGTGGAAGGGTTACGGCCCCGAGGAGAACTCCTGGGAGCCCGAGGAGAACATCCACGCTAAGAGTCTAGTCCAATCTTTTAAGAGAGCCCATCCTGAGAAATTTGCCCCGAGGGGCATCCGGAGGCTGCCCCTTAGGGGGGGGCAATGTCATGAGGGCTCCATCCGTGGCCAGCGACCTGATGATCCTGCCAGTAATCGGCGCCTCAGTATCTCTGGTTCCCGTTCTCGGCTGCCATTGCGCATGCGCGAGCGCGCGCGTGCACGCGCGCGCCCGCAGACGAGGGCGAGCGTGCGCGGACGGGTGCGCGCCTCCATTGGCGCCAGTGAGGCTATTTAAACCCTCCTGTGACTGACGGTCCCCGCTGTCTGCTCTACAACGTTCTGTGTCTGAAACCTGATCTGAAGACTGTTTACCTGTGTTTGACCCGGCTATCCTTGACCATCCGCTCTGTCCCTGTGTATCGACCTTGGCTTGTCTTTGACCATCCTATTGTTTGCTTCATCTGTACCTTGCTGCCAGCCTGATATCTGACCCGGCCTGTCTGACCATTCCAGAGCCAGCTTACCTGCTGTTCCAGCCTGCATACAGATCCAAGTCTGCCTGTTGTTCCAGTCTGCATACAGATCCAGCTTACCTGTTGTACCAGCCTGCATACAGATCCAAGTCTGCCTGTTGTTCCAGTCTGCACACAGATACAAGTCTGCCTGTTGTTCCAGTCTGCACACAGATACAAGTCTGCCTGTTGTTCCAGTCTGCATACAGATCCAGCTTACCTGTTGTACCAGCCTGCATACAGATCCAAGTCTGCCTGTTGTTCCAGTCTGCATACAGATCCAGCTTACCTGTTGTTCCAGTCTGCACACAGTTCCAGCTTACCTGTTGTTCCAGTCTGCACACAGTTCCAGCTTACCTGTTGTTCCAGTCTGCATACAGATCCAGCTTACCTGTTGTTCCAGTCTGCATACAGATCCAGCTTACCTGTTGTTCCAGTCTGCATACAGATCCAAGTCTGCCTGTTGTTCCAGTCTGCCTACAGCTACCTACTTACCTCATCCGCTGAGCTTATCCAGGAAGCTCTTGTACCGGTCTGACCATTCCTGCCAGGCACCTGTGCCCCTCCTGACTCCTGGTCCTACTGTCCCATCATCAGGGGACCGGCGAGCGGGAGCCGCAAGGGAGGCCCTTCTCTGCCAATCAGACTCATCACCACCAGGGAGCGTGACACTAACTCTGCTTTAAACTTCTCCACAACTTTATTACTGATCTGTCTGGTATGTTCATTGGCCTTCATGATGCTGTTTGTTCACTAAGGTTCTCTAACAAACCTCTGAGGGCTTCACAGAACATCTGTATTTATACTGAGATTAAATTACGCACAGGTGGACTCTATTTACTAATTAGGTGACTTCTGAAAACAATTGGTTCCACTAGATTTTAGTTAGGGGTATCAGAGTAAAGGGGGCTGAATACAAATGCGCACCATACTTTTTAGATATTTATTTGTAAAAAAAATTGAAAACCATTTATCATTTTCCTACCACTTCACAATTATGTGCCACTTTGTGTTGGTCTATCACATAAACTCCCAATAAAATACATTTAAATTTTTGGTTGTAACATGACAAAATGTGGAAAATTTCAAGGGGTATGATTACCTTTTCAAGGCACTGTATATGTATACAAACTATTATACTGCTTAAACTTACTCACCTCCACCCTGCCTCTCTGAAACAATTTCAAGCTCACCGGCTGCCTTTTCATATAGTCATACATTGTGACCTTGTTCATTTATTTCAATTCTACACTACTGACTCTGGCAGTATGAAATATCTCCAGAGATTTATATGTTTCGTAGGCTGAAGTCACAGCTCTTTGTGAATGTTTTTTTCTCTAAATGACTGCATACACATAATGTCAAGGTTTATAGCAATGTATATTCTATAGTCCTTTAATTGTGCTCCCGCCACTTCCGTCTAATTGTGATTTTTTAATGGTGAATGCATGTATTCATTATTTATGACAGCGATGAGCAAATTTACAGATTTTGCTTAATGACCTTCTGTTTTATATACCTCCACTGATCTTGGATAAGATCCCTTCCTCACTTTACCGCACAGCTAGCTTTAACATACAGCAAAAAGCTCCTAAATGTTGAGTTGTCAGTTCATTTATCACTTTCCTGCCATCTTCTTTCCTTCTAAAATATTATTCAGGAAAAGGATAGAACAATAAAGGGTTTTCCCCTAGGTTAAGGACTTTCATTTGGCACTACTACACTTTCCCAGAGAAAAAGAGTGCAAGAGTGTATTAATATCAAAGATTTATTTGTACATCATAATAGATGAAAAAAATGATAACAGTAAGAAAGTATTGACATATTCACAAAAAATAAAATTGAAATTTGCATCAATTGAGTACGACATTTACTATATGACATTGGACCAGACGCGTTTCGGAGATCCTCCTTTTTCAGTGGCCGTGGTGTCGAAATTATAGTTTAATTATGTAGATTGATGCGTTGATGGAGTAGATAATTCATCTGGATTAAAAACAATGCATAGCAGAGGCACAGCTGAAGGTGTTAGGTCAAGGCTAGGTATTTTAGTATCCAAAAACTTTTACCTTCAGAAGGTTGTTATCATTCAACGGGTCAAAGGTCACTAGACCGAAGAGAGGGAGAAATATCAAAAAGCCCAAGGGTTATATATGAGGCTTGGGCTAGAGACCAAAGGTGGCCGTTTGAAAGAAAACAGAGCACATGGAAAATGTGGGGCTGCTGAGGTCGACAAATAGTCTCGGAGTCCTGTTTAAAGGGTATGTAATCTGTATAGTAGCCTGATAGTAAAGCCTGGATAGAGCTCACCTCTCAAATACAGTGGTGTCGTCTTGTAAGAAGAGGGAGGTAGATTCGTCACAAGCTCAGCTGTTGGAGCTTGTGACGAATCTACCTCCCTCTTCTTACAAGACGACACCACTGTATTTGAGAGGTGAGCTCTATCCAGGCTGTACTATCAGGCTACTATACAGATTACATACCCTTTAAACAGGACTCCGAGACTATTTGTCGACCTCAGCAGCCCCACATTTTCCATGTGCACTGTTTTCTTTCAAACGGCCACCTTTGGTCTCTAGCCCAAGCCTCATATATAACCCTTGGGCTTTTTGATATTTCTCCCTCTCTTCGGTCTAGTGACCTTTGACCCATTGAATGATAACAACCTTCTGAAGGTAAAAGTTTTTGGATACTAAAATACCTAGCCTTGACCTAACACCTTCAGCTGTGCCTCTGCTATGCATTGTTTTTAATCCAGATGAATTATCTACTCCATCAACGCATCAATCTACATAATTAAACTATAATTTCGACACCACGGCCACTGAAAAAGGAGGATCTCCGAAACGCGTCTGGTCCAATGTCATATAGTAAATTTCGTACTCAATTGATGCAAATTTCAATTTTATTTTTTGTGAATATGTCAATACTTTCTTACTGTTATCATTTTTTTCATCTATTATGATGTACAAATAAATCTTTGATATTAATACACTCTTGCACTCTTTTTCTCTGGGAAAGTGTAGTAGTGCCAAATGAAAGTCCTTAACCTAGGGGAAAACCCTTTATTGTTCTTCCATTTTTTATCGGATGTGGCACACACTCTCTAACTCTCCCAACAATTTGATAAAACTCATTGACCAAACCCCATTTCTCAGGAAAAGGATAAGGCTAGATGCAGGTTAGGTATTAATGCTGCTTACAGCAATGATAGTACTCAGGTAATAATATTTTTTTTTACACCAGAACTGCTTTATCATGATGTACAGTAGATGTGTCTGTCACCATTCAATTATTATGTCCAGAGCTCAATATATGTCCTGTTGTCAATAAATTTGACCTGTTGTCAAGTCTGCCATGTCATTTGATATCTTTTGTTTAGTGGCCACAGTATTTGACCTCCAGTGCTGCACCAGACCCTCTCCTTTACACTTTTTCCCATACCAGATCATATATGATATTATACTCTGACAGGGCTGGACTGGGACAAAAATTTGGCCCTGGACTTCATCCAGACTGGCGCACTTTAATTAAGCAAAACGCACAAAAACAGTATATAAACTATACGCAATTGCGCAAAAAAAGTAAAAACATTCCACTGTAAGTATAAACGGCCAGTGCATTAAATTATTCATCTATTACCATGACCAGTGGCATTAAATTATTCATCAATTACCGTAACCAGTGGCAGTAAATTATTCATCAGTTACCATGACCAGTGGCAGTAAATTATTAATCAGTTTGGCCCCTTTCACACTGGGGCGGGAGCGGCGTCGGCGGTAAAGCAGTGGTATATTTAGCGCTGCTTTACTGTCGTTTTTGCCGCGGTATTCGGCCGCTAGCGGTGCGGTTTTACTGGTCACGGTAACTGATTATTATTAATCAGTTACCGTGACCAGTGACATTAAATTATTCATCAGTTACCGGGGCCAGTGCCATTAAATTAATAATTGACCAGTGGCATTGAATTATTAATCAGTTACCGTGACCAGTGTCATTAATATTAATTTAATGCCACTGGTCAATTATTAATTTAATGTCACTGGCCACGGTAACTGATGAATAATTTAATGCCACTGGTCACGGTAATTGATGAATAATTTAATGCCACTGGTCACGGTAATTGATGAATACTTTAATGTCACTGGTCATGGTAATTGATGAATAATTTAATGTCACTGGTCACGGTAACTGATGAATGAATTTACTGCCACTGGTGAATGAATTTACTGCCACTGGTCACGGTAACTGATGAATAATTTACTGCCACTGGTCATGGTAACTGATTAATAATTTACTGCCACTGGTCAAGGTAACTGATGAATAATTTACTGCCACTGGTCATGGTAACTGATTAATAATTTAATGCCACTTGTCACGGTAATTGATGAATAATTTAATGCCACTGGTCAAGGTAATTGATGAATAATTTAATGCCACTGGTCACGGTAATTGATGAATAATTTTATGTCACTGGCCGTTTATACTTACAGTGGAATGTTTTTACTTATTATTTTGCGCAATTGCATATAGTTTATATACTGTTTTTGTGCGTGTTTGCAGAATTAAAGTGGGCCGGTCTGGAAGAAGTCCAGGGCCAAATTTTTGTCCTAGTCCAGACCTGATTATTAATCATGCTGCCATGCAGCCTGCATCCCGTATAGCATCCGATTAGCTTATTTAGTGCTTACTTGAATTACACTGATTAACTTTTCTTTGTCCCCTGACCTTGTCTGTGCTGCTGTCTGGATTCCTGGACTTGTTGTAAGGAATTTTCAGGTTCCTCCTCGGCAGGGCTGGCTCCTCTTGGTTGCAGTCGCAGGCAGCTAAGCTTGGGCAGCAGCTCCTACGCTCCGGCGCCTTCCATGTCCCTGGACTGCCTCCGCCCTCCGGCCATGAGTGACGTCACGGCGCCGGGACAAGGAGGCTGCCTGTAATGTTAGGGGGAGTGAGTGGCAGTGTCACGAGGGGGTGGTGCTTGTGTGCTGTGTGCAGGAGCAGAGCCACCGCCGCCGGTGTTATTGTAAAACACACTACAGACACAGAGAGTCCAGGGAGAGAAGTGTAGTGAGTCAAACACACTGTCTGACAACCGGCCCACCGGGAAACTCCCGGTAGTCCTGATGGCCAGTACAGGCCTGTACTCTGACTGGAGGAATCTCAATTTCTGCAGGCCTGAAACACTATTTTGTGATCAGGCATGGAAAGAAGAGGAGTGGAAAGAATCTAATGAACCACAAAGTTTTAGACAGATGCTAAATCCCTTTGAGATTGGGATTGGACTGTGTCCCAAACCGAATACGATCTAAAGATTAGCATTCTAGAGGTGAAGAGACTCAAATAAATTATAGCTAGAAAATAAAATCAGATACCTAAGTTCTTTGGGATCCCATAGGGACAATTCACAATATGGTTCTTCTCCTTTAAATGTTAAAGAGGAGCTTCAGGCTAGCCCCATAAAATAAAAGTTAGCAGCTACAAATACTGTAGCTGTTGACTTTAATCTTAGGGCACTTACCTATCCAGGCATCCAGCGTTGTCCTTACCGGAGCCGATTCTTCAATCAGCTATCCGGTGCTGACGCCACCATCTTGACCAAGAGAAACCGTAAGTGAAGCCTTGCAACTTTCGGCTCAGCTTGCTACTGCAAACTGAGTCAGAAGTGGGAGCGGGTACCTGTCAAACCCACTCCAGGGGCTGGGATCAACCCATGGTTGTGGGGATTAGGCCTTTGTCCCCATCCACATGGGGACACGGTGCTTTGGAGTGGAGGGGCATGTGACCTGGTATCGTTCCCCCCCTTTTCTGACCTGCTCGCTCGCACGTCCCACCCCTTTCTGACTAAGGTTCTGGTATGGATCTTGGGGGGGACCCCACACTGTTCTATTGCCGGCATTCTTTTCTTCACATTCATCAGTCAGTCATGGTTGTTGAGTCAAGGACATGGGCAGCCGGCTTTCTGGCCCGCTGCTTAACAACCAGCTATTCTTTACACAGAATTCAAATTGGTCGATCGTTTTTAGACCAATCTGGATTCTAAACTTTCTGAAAAGTTGGAATTCATTAGAAAATGAATAAACAAAATGAAACTTAAAGAAAACAAAACGAAATCTGAAACCAAACTAAACAAATTCCATAACTAAAAAAATTAGTAATATAACGAATCTATCCAAACGAAACAAAACAAATGTTTCCATTCTGCACGTCTAGTGTATATAGTAAAGTTGGTAATATACAATATAGTGTATACTGTATAGTGCAGGAGTCCATAATGTAAAATGTAGAGTACATTAAACAATGTAATGTACAGAGCAGCTTTCTGTTCATTCACAAACTAAAGCATAGTAAATACAGTTTACTATGCTCCAGTTGTAAAAGAACACTGGAGTGATCGGTATCAATTGCGAACTATGTTCATTCAGGAAAGGAAGGGGCCAGTAAATATGACTCCATCCTGAACCCAATCCTCCTGAACCCAATTCTCCTGCTAGCCACAGTAGCTGAGGCTGGCAGGAGACCAAGGATGAGAGCCAGCAATGCTGCGAGGGGGGGGGGGACACAGGGGGATTGGAGTAACAAGAAGAGTGGGTGGTATTCAGAGTGGTGGGTGGTGCAGATACCGGTACTGATCCCCCTGCAATGCAGCCAGCAGGAGAGAAAGGAGGAGAAGCCAGCTGCACTGCAGGGGGATCATAGTCCGGGGGGCACCTATTCTGGGACAGTTGGGAGGTTCGCTAAACACCACCAATAAACACAGGACTCATGGGCTTTAACCACCACTGGACAAATGGAGTTGAGACTATCACTGTGACTGACCACTGTTACAATCAGCAAAGAACCAGAAACTGGCCACCACCACAAAAAAATCAAAAAGCAAGGACCACAATAGTCAGGAAATAACCACTTTATTAACACTGCTACAGCAATGAAATGGTCACAACATTCGCTTTATCTTAGCCTGAAAATGGCCATCATATTTACAACACAACAGACAGGATTGACTATTGCCATAATCACCACTATGTCATGGAACAGGCCACCACAGAACACTGGATGTAAGGAGAGGACATCCTACATATGTGCCTGTTAGATTACATCCACTAACTTTTTGGAGTGCACCACTTTACAATTGCTGCTTAAGTGAGCCACACAGTAATTCATCTAGATTTAAGAACTGGTGGAAGATTTAGGACTAATTTCTAAGTCAAGATTTAGTATTCTAGGTAAACATTTATTTTTAATTACTTGGTTGATACTGTCCTATTCTAAAGCTACTTTGAAGCTACATGAAGCCATGCAGTTTCTGCCTAATGGAGCCTTAAGTTTTGAAAGCACACATATACTGCAAGAGCTAATTTATTTAGAAACAATCAAACTACAATTATATTCTGACACTGATGCACTATGGTACATTTTAAAGCTGTTCAATGAAGCTTGATACAACTGAACCAATTTACTTAAAATGGTCTGTTGCCCCTTTGATGCCTGTACTGATATTTGAAAAAACTCAATTCAGGATGCTGGAAAAATATATCATGCAATATTGTTTTTTGGGTCTTTTCTTAGTGAAGAATTAGCTTTGCACTGTCCTACATGTTCTAGTGGCCACTGTTAAGCTTCTCTTGCAAATTATTTTAGGCATGCCTAGAAAAACTGAATCAGCCATGAACAAGATTCAAAAAAAATCTTCAAAATGCTCTTCAGACTGCAAATCTTACAGGAAAGTATTTTACTATGGAGTTCTTGCATGTCTACAGAGCAACTCAACATGCAACTGTGCACAAGTCACCCGCTGAACAATTAGAAGGAAGACAAATGTGCATATGTAACAGACACATCATAAGGCACATCATGCTGGGGCAAATCATTTGTGCCAAGGTGCACAACAACATCAACACTGCACTCTTCACTAGCTTTTTTGACAATTTTTAAAATGCGTCTTTTATCTCTTCTAACAGTAGCACCAAGCAAACACCTAACTTTCTTTGACATTTCCACATGACTTCCTAAAGAAATACCTCTTACAATTGAATCACCAAAGAGAAAATTACTTCTCCTTATCCACGACACTTGCCTGGTTTGCAACCTCAGAAAAAAACATTTACTTTTGGTAAAGCAATTTGGGGGTACTTATTTCATATATATATTGCAAAATGAACAAACAGTGTGGCCAGGCAGTCAGGAAAGCTGATAGAATTCTAGGATGGATCACTAGAGTGGTTACCAGCAGGAGGAAAGAGGTTCTGATTCCCCTAGGAGATCTTTAGTGAGACCTCATTTAGAATAATGTGTCCAGTTCTGGAGACCTCACTTACAAAAAGATATTGATAAGATAAAGTGTCTAGGTAACAAAAATGGTGAAAGGTCTGAGGGATAAAACATATCAAGAGAGACTTCAAGACTTTAGAAACCTAATATGTCTAGAGGAAAGATGGAAATGGGAAAACATGAATGAAACCTTGAAATACATCAAGGGGGTGAATAAGGTTCAAGGGGGCACTATTTTTAATATGAAACCAAGATCAGGAACACAGGGACATGGCCTCAAACTAACTATAGGAAAGTTCAAAACTAATCATAGAAAGTATGATTTTACTGAAAGGGTAGTTGGTGTTGATAAGTAGTTTCAAACATAGTTGGGACAAGCATAGATCTATACTCAAAAAGGAAACATAAAAACATAAAAAGGATACAAAACATGTACAAAACACTTTCCTACCATGCACTGTACTTGTAGTTGTTGCGTGCAGAATCACTTATATATAGCCCACTCGGCTGTGCTGTCACTGGCTCCAGCACTTGCCGATCAACAGGTCCTGGCCAATGATTTATGACCGAGACCCACCCAACAGCGGAGCATGTGACAGGAGAGAGCTCTGTGTATTTAAACAGCACAGAGCTCTCTATTGACAGCGGTGATGTGCCAGTTTTTGTTTCCCAGATAATTCCTTAGAACAAACACCTCACAGTAAACACTTTACACATTACTAGGCACACAGTTAAAGTGGAGGTTCACACAAAAATTGAACCTCTGCTTTTCGTCACCCTCCCCCACTCCGGTTCCACATTTGCCACCTTTCAGGGGGCAGGGTGGTGCAGATAACTGTCTATGCCTCTTCCTGTCCCACCGCGCTGTCTGTTGGGACACACACGGGTCCCAAAGACAGCGCGGACCATTCTCATTGCGCTGCGTGACTTGCGCATGCCCAGTAGGGAACCGGGAAGTGAAGCCGCAAGGCTTCGTTTCCTGATTCCCATACCGAAGAATGCGACGGGAGCATCCCAGGATCGAGGGACGGTTCGGCCTCGGGTGCTGACATTGCTGGACCCTGGGACAGGTGAGAGTCCTTATTTTAAAAGTCAGCAGCTGCAGTATTTGTAGCTGCTGACTTAAAAAAAAAAAAAATTCGCAGGACTCCCTCTTTAATCCTTTTATTGCCCCAGATGTTAACCCTTTCCCAGCCAGTGTCATTGGTACAGTATCAGTGTATATGATTAGCACTGATCACTGTATTAGTGTCACTGGTGATATCAGTTAGTCAGTTCCCACCAGCGTCAGTCAGTGTCAGAATGCATGCCATATGATCAGATTCCCGCTAATAAGTTGCTGATCATTAAAGTAGCACAGTGCCAAATAGCAAACAAAGGCCTGGTTGTGAAGGGGGTTGTCCAGAGGTCAAGTGGTTAATGATGTAATAAAGATTTGTACATTATTTTAAAAATCAGAGCATAATCTCATTTGTACCAGAAAAATCTGCAATAATATATTTTTTTATGTTGAGGTTATACAACATTTTGGATGTGGTACAGAGGTGGTAAAAAAAATGTTTAAACCTTTGTTTATCCTGCTGCCAGCTGTTGCCATTTCAAGTGTATCTCAACTAGGGATGAGCTTGATGTTCGGGTCGAAACATGAGTTTGACTCAAACATTGGGTGTTCGCCCGTTCGCCGAAGAACGAACATTATGGGGCGTTCGTGGGAAATTTGAGCGCCCGCGGAACGCCTCATAATACAGTCAAGTATATATATATATATATAGATATATATATATATATATATATACAGTGGCTTGCGAAAGTATTCGGCCCCCTTGAACTTTTCAACCTTTTGCCACATTTCAGGCTTCAGACATAAAGATATAAAATTTCGATTTTTTGTGAAGAATCACCAACAAGTGGGACACAATTGTGAAGTGGAACGAAATCTTTTGGATTTTTGAAACTTTTTTAACTAATAAAAAAATGAAAAGTGGGGCGTGCAAAATTATTCGGCCCCCTTGCGTTAATACTTTGTAGAGCCCCCTTTTGCTGCGATTACAGCTGCAAGTCGCTTGGGTATGTCTCTATCAGTTTTGCACATCGAGAGACTGAAATTCTTGCCCATTCTTCCTTGCAAAACAGCTCAAGCTCAGTGAGGTTGGATGGAGAGCGTTTGTGAACAGCAGTTTTCAGCTCTTTCCACAGATTCTCGATTGGATTCAGGTCTGGACTTTGACTTGGCTATTCTAACACCTGGATACGTTTATTTGTGAACCATTCCTTTGTAGATTTTGCTGTATGTTTGGGATCATTGTCTTGTTGGAATATAAATCTCCGTCCCACTTTCAGGTCTTTTGCAGACTCCAACAGGTTTTCATCCAGAATGGTCCTGTATTTGGCTGCATCCATCTTCCCCTCAATTTTAACCATCTTCCCTGTCCCTGCTGAAGAAAAGCAGGCCCAAACCATGATGCTGCCACCACCATGTTTGACAGTGGGGATGGTGTGTTGAGGGTGATGAGCTGTGTTGCTTTTACGCAAAACATATAGTTTTGCATTGTGGCCAAAAAGTTTGATTTTGGTTTCATCGGACCAGAGCACCTTCTTCCACATGTTTGGTGTGTCTCCCAGGTGGCTTGTGGCAAACTTTAGATGAGACTTTTTATGGATATCTTTGAGAAATGGCTTTCTTCTTGCCACTCTTCCATAAAGGCCAGATTTGTGCAGTGTACGACTGATTGTTGTCCTATGGACAGACTCTCCCACCTCAGCTGTAGTTCTCTGCAGTTCATCCAGAGTGATCATGGGCCTCTTGGCTGCATCTCTGATCAGTCTTCTTCTTGTCTGAGCTGAAAGTTTAGAGGGACAGCCAGGTCTTGGTAGATTTGCAGTGGTCTGATACTCCTTCCATTTCAAAATGATCGCTTGCACAGTGCTCCTTGGGATGTTTAAAGCTTGGGAAATCTTTTTGTATCCAAATCCATCAGTCATTTAGGACAACATTGGATCATTCAGAGATCCTCGCTGAACTTCTGGAGTGAGTTTGCTGCACTGAAAGTAAAGGGGCCGAATAATTTAGCATGCACCACTTTTCAGTTTTTTATTTGCTAAAAAAGTTTAAAATATCCAATAGATTTCGTTCCACTTCACAAATGTGTCCCACTTGTTGGTGATTCTTCACAAAAAATTAAAATTTTATATCTTTGTGTTTGAAGCCTGAAATGTGGCAAAAGGTTGAAAAGTTCAAGGGGGCCGAATACTTTCGCAAGCCACTGTATATATATATATATATATATATATATATATACACATATATATATATATATATATATATATATATACTCTGCGGCATCTAGTCAGTGTAGCCTAGAACTGCATTCTACAGTGCATTCCGTGGTGTACTATTTATAATCTACTTCAGGCAGTGTATTTGATATATATATACGGTCAGTCTAGTATATATATATATATACCGTATATACTCGAGTATAGGCCGACCCGAATATAAGCCGAGGCACCTAATTTTACCACAAACAACTGGGGAAACTTATTGACTCGAGTATAAGCCTAGGGTGAGAAATGCGCAGCTACTGTAAGTGGAAAAGAGGGTCAACGATGCCCATTTGCCGCCTCACTGTGCCCATGCAGATGGACACAGTTGACCGATTTGGGGCCCTGTATCTCAGGGTCACTTAGTGCTAGGAACCCCATCTTTAGATATGTTGTAGTGCTAATTCCACTGGGTTGGAATACAACATTTGGGGTTCCTAGCACCAAGTGTCCCCGAGATATGGGGCCCCAAATTCGGGTCAGAAAATCTCAAGCACTTTTCTGCAGCAGAGAATGACATTTTCTGAACCGAATTTGGGGCCCTGTATCTCGGGGCCACTTAGTGCTAGGAACCCCATATTTGGATATGTTATAGTGCTAGATCCTCTGGGTTGGCACACCAAATTTGGGACTCCTAGACCCAAGTGGCCCCGAGATACGGGGCCCCAAAGTCGGGTCGGATTTTTTTTTTTTTTGCTGCAGAAAAGTGCTTGACTCGAGTATAAGCCGAGGGGGGCACTTTCAGCACAAAAAAATGTGCTGAAAAACTCGGCTTATACTCGAGTATATACGGTATATATATATATATATATATATATATATATATATATATATATATATATATATATATACTCTGCATCCAGTCAGTGTAGCCTATAGCTACATTTTACAGTGTATTCCATGGTGTACTATTTATAATCTACTTCAGGTAGTGTATTTGATATATATATACAGTCTAGTATATATATATATACTCTGCAGCATCCAGTCAGTGTAGCCTATATCTACATTCTACAGTTCATTCCGTGGTGTACTATTTCTAATCTACTTCAGGCAGTGTATTTGATATATATATATATATATATATACAGACAGTCAAGTATATATATGATATATACTCTGCAGCATCCAGTCAGTGTAGCCTAGATCTGCATTCTACAGTGCATTCTGTGGTGTACTATTTCTAATCTACTTCAGGCAGTGTATTTGATATAAATATATATATATATATATATATATACAGTCAGTCTAGTATATATATATATATATATTTATATATATATATACTCTGCATTCAGTCAGTGTAGCCTATATCTACATTCCACAGTGAATTCCGTGGTGTACTATTTCTAATCTACTTCAGGCAGTGTATTTGATATATATGTGTATATATATATATATATATATATATATATATATATACAGACAGTCAAGTATATATATATATATATATATACAGTATATATACTCTGCCGCATCCAGTCAGTGTAGCCTAGATCTGCGTTCTACAGTCCATTCCGTGATGTACTATTTCTAATCTACTTCAGGCAGAGTATTTGATATATATATATACAGACAGTCAAGTATATATATGTATATATACTCTGCAGCATCCAGTCAGTGTAGCCTAGATCTGCATTCTACAGTGCATTCCGTGGTGTACTATTTCTAATCTACTTCAGGCGTTGTATATATACAGACAGTCTAATATATATATATATATATATATATATATATATATATATATATATATATATATATATATTCTGCAGCATCCAGTCTAGCCTATATCTACAGTGCATTCTGTGGTGTACTGTTTCTACTTCTTTTCTGGTGGTGTACACAGTACACAATACAGTGCAACCGTAGTGCAGTTGCTACTACTTTCCTGGCGGTGTACACAGTACACAATACAGTGTAGTGTGGTGTTGCAAAACAAAATCCCCATCATGTCCAGAAAGCCATCAAGGAGAGGCAGATGCTCACAGGCCACTAAAAGAGGGCAAGCAGGCTCCATGAAAGTACTATACAGCCCGCGCTTAGGATCAGAACTGCGGCCTCCCAGAAAAAACTACACACAAGTGTGAAGCAGAGTAAATATAGTAATAAATGAGGGAAGGTGGCGCTGTTCAAGGTAGGAATGGGGAATAAAATCCCTATATTACTGATCACTGTGAATAGTAGTAATAAATCATGTGACCAATGAGTGACAAGTGTGAGATGTACATATGAAAAGTTGCATAAGTGAAATAAAGTGCAATATTGCAAAAATACTCAAAGTGACTAAGTGCAATAAGTATCCATAAAGGAATAATATGTAATGGATAAAAAATATATTATATGGATGGTGTCTGGAGTAAAAAATATATAATATATATAATTGATTATCTTATAAAGTGCAACGCAAGCAATAAATATATATTTCAGAACGTGGTAGAAAAATAACGAATAAGTAATAAATCTATAAAGTGACTCAGTGCAATAATTAAACAAATAAATAAATATGTGACTGAAAATAATTGATTGATTAATGTAAACCTCAGTAGGATGTGAAAACCACAAAATTATTCCAATAATTATATGAATATATGGGTATATATCCACGGTGTATCTATATCAAGAATAAAAATACAGGGGCGTGTCCAAGATGGCGGAGTGAACAGACGTGCATTGCAGAGCTCTGCCACTCCATCGATCCGCACATTAATCTTAAGCAGGCAAGCCGTGTCACTGACCGACCCTATAGGCGGTGAATGCCTTCCAGAACACCCGGACGTGTTAAAGGGGCGAAGAAACTGAAGTTCCCGCCTGAGATCCCGCCGGTGGTCAGTCCCTTGCCGCTGGGGCCTAGCAAGCAGCAGACGCCCTGCGCGGACATGGCGTCGCAAACAGAAACACCGGAGGGAGCGGCTCCATCCGCTCCAGGCATCCCGGAGGTCATGGCAGCGATCGCAACATGTCAGTCGGCGATCGCTGCATGCCAGACAGCCCTGACCGGCAAGATAGAGGAGGTCCAGATGGACGTAGGCCTCCTCAGGCAGGACCTGGACAAGGTCCGCTCCCGGATGACGGAGGCCGAACACCGCGTGGGCCTGGTGGAGGACGTGGCGCATGAAAACACAGGCGCCATCCGCTCCCTGCAGTCGAGAGTTAAGATCCTGGAACATAGGGCCGAGGACTCCGAAAACAGGTGCCGCAGGAACAATATCAGGATCGTCGGCCTGGCGGAGGGAGCGGAGGGTAAGAACCCCACGGTGTTTGCAGAAGACATGCTCAAAGCCCTGCTACCGGCTGCTCACCTATCCCCTTATTTTGCGGTGGAAAGGGCACACAGACTCCCGCCACAGCCCGGCCCGCAGGGCTCCCCTCCCCGTACCTTCATAATGCGGCTCCTGAACTTCAGGGACCGGGATGAGCTACTCAGAGCTGCCAGAGCGGCGGGGGACCTGAAGTACCAGAACAACCGCTTAATGCTGTTTCCGGATTTCTCTATTGAGACACAGAAACTGCGACGCTCATTCGATGCTGTGAAAGCGGGTCTCAGAGCCAAGGGCATAAAGTACAGCGTTCTCTTCCCCGCAAAACTTCGGGTCATCGACGGAGAAACAACAAGATTCTTCACGTCCCCCAAGGAGGCTGCAAGATGGCTGGAGACTCTCCCTCCCCTGGGATGAGACAACGTTGGCCCCTGGGAAAGAACTAGTACCCCTGAGAGGACTGCGCGGTTGGGCTTGTTTGTAGGCCTGGAGCCCCGGTTCATCTAACTGTCTACCTCTGACTTGTCTGGGGTGGGTTCGGCCGAGCCCACTCATACGCGGATGACCTGCTGGATGGAGGTAAGGGGGCGGCGGACTTGGGAAGACTGGACATAATGCTCTCTGTCCCCCTTCTTCCCAGGAAGAATACATCCTTGTCCGGGTTGCCCTGTGCCCCCCCCCCCCTTTTTTCTCTCCCCCCTTTTTTGATACCCCTGCTTGGAGGCTCCCCCCCCCCCCCCGGCTGGCGGGTGGTGGGGGGACTGGGCCTTTCCTTCCCTGATAGACAGTCCCGGGTCACAAGGATACGACCGGGGACATCCGTGCCTTCCATTTACTTTCAACTTTATCTGTTATACTACTTGGCCTCTTATGCAGTACCTACTTCGACCACGATACGTTTAAGTGAAGAGCCCCTGGCCCTGCCCAGGAGAACAACAAAGATTGGTTTGCCTGTCTCAATTTATGTTTCAAGTGGCATCTCTCTGTATGGATGCTCTCCTAGCACGTACAGATGAAAAAGACCGATTGGTGTTAACTACTGTGAGTGACCGGATGGTCCTGACACAGTGAACTGCCGTTCTTGTTGGTATATACGTCCCCCAGACGTTGGTTGCCTTCGGGCGAGTTTTTGGGATTGATGCTGTCTTACTTTGGGTGGGACATGCGGGGTGGGGGGAGGGGGGTGGGGAAGGAATCGGCCGTTGCCGATAGAGTTCTGACCAATAGTTCGGTCATGGTTCAAAATGTTTTTTTTTTTTTTTTAAAAAGAGTCAAGATTATACCTGTCTAATGAATAATATATTGCATGTGCTAAGATGTACCATATTTACTGAAACGGCGGGAAAGGTATTGGGACACTGGTTGGGCCGGCAGGTCACCTGGGGTAGCGGGGAGGTCACATCCATAGTGTATGCTCTGGTACCAATCATTACCTACCAAATCCCATGGCTCAAGTCTCTGTAATCTCCTGGAATGTGCGCGGGCTTAACTCAGCGCACAAAAGATCGTTGGTGTTCAATTTTTTGAAAAAATACGCACCGCACATCTGTGTCTTTCAGGAGACACATTTGGTCGGCTCCCGTATTTTGGGTCTTAAAAAGGCGTGGGTGGGCAGCCACTACCATACAACGTATTCCACCTACTCTAGGGGGGTCAGCATTCTCGTCCACAAACAGCTACCATTCCAGCTTATAGGGGTGAAAATTGATCCCGGGGGTAGGTATGTGATTATCCACGCTTTGATCGCAAATAACCCATGTGTGTTGGTGGGCCTGTACCTCCCTCCCCCGGCGGATGTTTCCCTACTTTACAAGATTATGCAGACGGTGGTTGAGTATGGGGTGGATGATGTCCTGGTAATGGGAGATTTTAATTTGACCCCCACCTCAGGCCTGGATAGACTACACTCCACCTCCAGGTGGGTGCCGGGGCTGACTGAATGGGCTAACGATTTTGCCCTCACAGATGTATGGCGTAACTCTAACCCTCTGAATAAACAATACACGTGTCACTCCACGACATTCAAAACCCTATCTCGTATTGATTTGATGTTTGCATCCCGCTCCATGCTTACTAAAACTGTGGATAGTAGCATTCTACCCCGGGGTATATCTGACCATACACCGCTTCTCCTGAAGTTGTCCTTTGGAACGCCGGGGGAGAGGCTGTGGAGGCTGTCTAGATACTGGGTGGAGGATGAAGAGATTCAGGAGTTAGTGCAAGAGGGGGTTTGCCACTTTTGGTTGGAGAACACTGAAGGCACAGATCCCCTGATTGCTTGGGATGCATTTAAGGCCTGGACCAGGGGAGAATACATTGCCACAATAGCGAATGCTCGAAGGAAGGCCAGGCGCTCTTTGGAGGATCTAGAGGAGAAGGCCGGGAGGGGAGAGGAGGCGTATGTGGCTAATCCGACCCGGGAGGCATACGGAGAATGGCAGTTTGCCTTACACCAACTATCCCTTTGCAGGATAGATGGTATGCATAAGTCCCTTCTCGGTACGGCACACAGGGTCTTCGAGTACGGCAATAAGAGCGGTCGCCTATTGGCGTGGCTCGCAAAGGGGCAGTTCGCTACCACCTATATTGCCGCGGTCAGAGACTCAGACGGGTCGCTATTGAGGGCCCCACAGGACATTAATAATAGATTTGCCCAATATTACAAACAACTATACTCCACCAGGGTGGAGTACTCCCCCCGGGAACTGACCGACTACTTGGCGGGGATCCCCCTACCGACTATTAGCGACCAGACTTGCGAGGCCCTGGAGGCAGACATCACCCTGGAGGAGGTTCAGACGGCAATTTCCCAGCTTCAGGCAGGGAAGACCCCCGGGGCGGACGGCCTACCCAGGGAGTTTTACTCACAACATTTAGACCTGCTGGCGCCCCGGCTCGTGTCCCTGTTTGCCCAGTTCTTTCAGAGGGGGGCCCTCCCCGAGTCAATGTCTGAGGCGGTGGTGATCCTGATACCCAAGCCCGGCAAGGATCCGGAGGACTGCGCCTCCTACCGACCGATATCCCTCCTTAATGTTGATGCCAAGGTATTGGCAAAAATCCTGGCCAACAGGGTGTCGTCGGTCCTGGGGGAGGTAGTCCATCCGGACCAAACCGGGTTTATGCCGGGGAAGGGTACTGACATCAACCTCCGCCGCCTCTTTCTTAACATGTCCACCACGCATACCAACAGTGGTAGGAGAGTCATAGCCTCCCTGGACGCTGAGAAGGCATTTGACTCGGTGGAGTGGGTATTCCTGTGGGAGACCTTGGGTCGGTTTGGGTTCGGGCCCAGGTTCATTAAATGGATTCATATGCTCTACCAGACGCCCAGGGCCCGCATTAGGACGAATGACAGGATATCGGCCTCATTTCCCCTACAGAGGGGTACGCGTCAGGGGTGCCCGCTGTCCCCAGCCCTATTTGCCCTTGCGCTTGAACCCCTGGCAACCCTAATTAGGAACTCGGATAGAGTGGAGGGTCTAAAGGTGGGAGCACTGGTTGAAAAAATCTCATTATACGCGGACGACGCGCTACTTTACCTGCAGGACCCAGGGAACTCACTGAAGGCTGCCCTGGATATTTTTAACACGTTTGGGAAGTTCTCAGGGGTACGTATTAACTGGACCAAGTCCAACATCTTCCCCCTAGATCCACGGGCACGGGAGGGGACCACCGGAATCCCACTCATATGGGTCGATCAATTCAGGTATCTGGGTATCCAGGTCAGGAGAGAGCTGACAAGCTTTCAGGATCTTAACATTCGGCCAATTATGACCCAACTGCGGAATAAGTGCACCACATGGGCATCTCTGCCCCTTAATCTTATGGGCCGCATAAATTTGTTAAAGATGATTTTCCTTCCCAAGTTCCTATATGTTTTTCGAAATAGCCCCACCTGGATACCCAGATCCTTTTTTGCGGAGGTAGACAAATGTATAGGTTCATTTATCTGGGGGGGAGCCGCCCCGAGGTTGGCAAGGTCCACCCTGACTCTACCGGTACAATGTGGCGGCCTGGCATTGCCGGACTACAGGACATATTTTTGGGCGGCGGTCTTGGTCACGGTCAGGTGGTGGTATGTCCTCTCCAGGGGTAACGCAGCGGTGTGCCTGGAGGCGGCGATCTTAGGATCATTACAAGAGCTAGGTAACTTAGTGTATAGGGGTAGCAGGGCCTATTCAGATCTCCCGCTACCCACTCGAACTACCCTTAGGGTATGGACCGCCTCAAGGAAGGGACTCCAGGGAACACGATGTTGGTCTCCCCGATGTCCACTATGGGGAAATCCCAACCTCCCCCACATCAGGACTGTACCGGAACCGGTGATCTGGGCCAGATTTGGGATAAAGACCGTTAGTGACATTATGGTGGCTGGAAGGTTGGCTCCGTTCCCGATCCTCCAGGAGAAACATCAACTGCCAGGCTGGATGCACTTTCGATACATGCAGCTGAATCATGCCACCAGAGCCCAATTCCCCGCCCCCATTAGGATGGAGATGGACCCCATTGAGAAAGTGGTAGCACAGGACGAACTTGAAAAACCCCTCTCGGCCCTATATATCAACCTCCTGAAGACTGACTCAACTAAGATAGATAGACTATATGACCAATGGAAGACAGATATTCCAGATCTAGACCTGGAGGACTGGACTGATTGTCTGGCCGACAGTGCTGCATTACTAATATCCTCCAGAGAGCGCCTTATTCAGGTCAAGTTTCTGCATAGGGTATACTACACCCCCCAGAGGCTCCACAGGGTTTATCCGCAGCGGTCGCCTAACTGCCCCCGCTGCTTGGGTAATGAAGGAACGTATATCCACATGTTCTGGAGCTGCCCTAAAATAGTGGTCTACTGGAGGGAGGTGGTGGGTTCTGTCAATGGTCGCCTTCAAATGAGCCTTCCGGTGTCTCCCGAGCTGGCGCTACTGGGCATCCAGGATGATGATCAAAGACCTAGATACACCAAATTGCTATTGACGTATCTCTTCTTCTATGCCAAAAGGGAGATTGTGCTGCAATGGAATGCATCCTCCCCTCCCACAATTAGCGCCTGGGAAAAGTCCATTAACACCGTACTCCCATTGTACAAACTAACATATATGAATAGGAACTGCCCCCAGAAGTTTGATAGGGTATGGAAACCCTGGACAGGATGAGGATGTGACCTGGGTGGGCTATGAGAGGTCGAGGGCTCGGGGGGTGGAACGGGGACTTAATGGTCACCAGCAAAAGATGTTATTGAGTAGATCCGTTCTGAGGAATGCTGCATTGATGATAAACCTGCTGTTGAATACTAGTGTATTGAATTCAATGTAATAATTACTTGATTCGTCCATGTTGGACACATGTTGTAACCTGTATAATAATCTGCTTCAATAAAGGAACAGTTTTGACTCTTAAAAAGAATAAAAATACAAGGAATGTCCAATAGGGCCCAATGAATCTGTATGTAAACAGGTGTGAATATTGAGATATAAATAAATAAAGACTAATGTCCCAAGGAAAAAATCACTGTCCCTAGGAAAACGGTGATAATGCAAAGTCCTGTGCAATCCTTGTAGTTCAGGAATCCTGTAAGTTCATATAACTTCAATTTGCAGACAGATAGCTAGTAAGCAGTGACTTTTGCCGTGCTCCCCTCCTTCCGCAGAGTGACCCCTAATGTTAAAACACTCACCAGAGTGCCCAACCCCTGCAGGGGTAATAGGCATATAATATCCAAGATGGATGATGGAGAACTCCTTCTGTTTAGGGGTGTCCAAGAACGTTCCACTCTCCAAGGGCAGCAGGGTCAGCAGCAGTTAATCCATGTAAATTTGGAAAAAATTACACTAATAGTGTAAGTCCGCAAAAACGGGGGGTATTTTATTAAATATTAAAATGCAAATGATAAAAAGGATAAGCCTAATTGGCTCTCAAAACATGTATTATATACAAATATATCTTAAAATCAGAGCAAGCGGCTGTAGGCAATGCGATGACGGCACCACAAAGCCCCGGTCTCTCAGCGTGCGTTCCACTCGTAAGCTGAACCAAACCGGAAGCCGCTAGAAACAGGAAGTGACGTGAAGCGTACCAGGGTATCACCTTACGCGTGTTTCGTCATTGGACGTCGTCGGAGGTGATACCTCCGACGACGTCCAATGACGAGACCGGGGCTTTGTGGTGCCGTCATCACATTGCCTACAGCCGCTTGCTCTGATTTTAAGATATATTTTTATATAATACATGTTTTGAGAGCCAATTAGGCTTATACCTTTTTATCATTTGCATTTTAATATTTAATAAAATACCCCCCGTTTTTGCGGACTTACACTATTAGTGTCATTTTTTCCAAATTTACATGGATTAACTGCTGCTGACCCTGCTGCCCTTGGAGAGTGGAACATTCTTGGACACCCCTAAACAGAAGGAGTTCTCCATCATCCATCTTGGATATTATATGCCTATTACCCCTGCAGGGGTTGGGCACTCTGGTGAGTGTTTTTTTTTTTTTTAAACTCTTTATTTCCTATTTTTTAAACAATACATTTCATATTTACAATGTTTCTTAGTATGTAACATTTCTTTTATTACAATCATTTTCTATGAGATATGTTGCTTGTACTTTACTTCTTCTAACCTCCTTTTAGCTCACTCTTCTCTCTGTCTCTTACCCCCCCCCCCCCCCCCCAAAAAAAAAAAAAAAAAGAGAAAGGAGGTAAGGTCTCTCTCTCCTACTCCCCCCCCCCCGCCCCCATCGGAGTGTTATCTTACTCCCTCTCCTCCTCTCTTTTATATGCAAAATAGGGAGCCCATGTTTCCCCATACTTCTCTTCCTGCTCCTTTATTGCCATAGTCAAATTTTCCATTTGCTGGATTTCACCAATTCTGGCCCACCAATGGGCCCTCGTTGGTATTGCTACCTTTTTCCTCAAGGCCGTGATACAGGCTCTCACTGCCGTAAGAAGATGCTTCATTAAAGATTTTTTATATTTTTCAACCGACATAGGAACATCGTTTAGTAAGAATGCAGTCAGGTTTTCTCCAAGCGACACACCTGTAATTTTCCTTACTGTTTCCTCCACCATTTTCCAATACTCTCTGATTTTCCGACATTCCCAAAATATATGCAACATCGTACCCTCTGATTCTCCACATCGCCAACATACATTTGGAATCTGCGGGAATATTCCATGTAACTTACTTGGGGTCCTATACCATCTGGTGAGGATCTTATATCCCCCTTCCTGGTATCTACATGCTAATGACGTTTTGTGGACAGAACTCAAAATTTTTCTTTTTGCTTTTGGGAGAATGTGACCTTCAGTTCTTCTTCTCAGGCTTGTATAAAACCTAAATTTTGCGGGAGCCTCTAGTCCTGTAATCATTTCGTAGAAATATGACAGGGAGTGTCTCAAGTTTTCCCCGTCCAAGCATATCTGCTCGAACCCCGACAATCCCCGGATTTCCGAATATTTTCTACCTTTTGAGCGTATATAGGCTCCCAACTGCATTACTCTGAAGTAGTCTAGCTCTGGGGTAAATTCACTTTCTATCTCCCCTCTTGTCATTAATCTTCCCTCTTTTGAGAAATGTATGACCCTGCTTATCCCCCTACGTCTTAAGTCAGAGAATTTCTGATCTGTGATACCTGGCTTAAAATCTGGTGTGCCTAATATAGGTGACATAGGACTAGATTCGGTTGATATCTTGTTTTTTTTTAAAATTCTTGTGGTTGTGTTTAGAGTTGCCCCTATCAGTGGGTGTTTTTTTACTGCCGTTGGAATATCCTTTCCAGCCATCCATGCCATCCCCTCCAAGGGGACTTTACTCGATGTTTGTTCCATCTGTACCCATGGCTTTTTTTCCTTGGCACACCATTCCATCACTCTAACTAGATGTGAGGCCTCCTGGTATTTACAGGGATCTGGAAACCCAATTCCTCCTTTTTCTTTGGGGAGAACCAAAATAGATCTCCGTACTCTTGCAGGCTTTCCAGCCCATATAAACCTCAGGAATCCTGACCGAAGCTCTCTCATAAAACTTTGAGGGATCTTTATCGGCATGGTTTGGAACAAATACAGAAGCCTTGGCATTACGTTCATTTTTATTATATTCGTCCTGCCAAACCAGGTAAAGATCTCTTTATCCCATCTTTTCAGGTCTGTCTTTATTTGTTTTAACATTGGGGCATAATTTAATTCAAATATCCTGTTTAGCATACTTGGTATTTTAGTCCCCAAATAATTAATATGGGAATCAGTTCACCTGAAATTAAATTGGGATGTTATCTGATGGGTCAGAGAGTCATTCATCTCTATACCCATGGCCTCTGATTTATTATAATTCACTTTGAAATTTGTTATGTCCCCAAATTGCTGTAGTTCCCCCAGGAGGGGAGGCAGGGATATGGCTGGAGAGGATATAAAAAAAATCAAGTCATCAGCGTAAGCTGCTAACTTATGTTCCTCAGTCTCTGTTTTTATACCTCTAATGTTACAGTTTGATCGTATTTTTCTTAGGAATGGCTCCATTATGAGGATAAAGATAATGGGCGACAGTGGGCACCCCTGTCGAGTTCCATTTCGAATTCGAAAGGGCTCCGAGATTCTATCATTTACCTTCACCCTCGCGGTCAGGACAGAGTATAGGTTTTGGAGCCCTCCCAGAATTCCTTCCCCTAAGCCAATATGTTGCAGTGTAGCCCTCAGGTACACCCAATCCACCCTATCGAATACTTTTTCTGCAACTGCTGATATTAATGTTAAGGGTTTATGTTGTCTCTGTGACCAGTAGATAGCATTTACTACTCTCTGTGTGTTCTCCCTTCCTTCCCCTCCTGGAGTGAACCCTACTTGATCAGGGTGGATCAGTACCGGGATATGTTCTACCAATCTATTGGCTAATATTTTAGAGAAAATTTTTAGATCCACATTTAGTAACGATATCGGCCGGTAACTGGAACACTGGGATGGGTCCTTCCCCTCTTTTGGAATCACCGCTATATGTGCTAGCAGTGTTTCCTCCGGTATCCTCTGTCCTTCCCGAATTGAGTTAAAGGCTGCTATGAACCTCGGGCCAGTTTCTCTTCAAATGCTTTATAATAAGACAGGGAATACCCATCTGGGCCTGGTGATTTCCCTGAGGGTAGGAGGTTCAGTACTTTCTTAAACTCCTTAGCCGTTATAGGCCTATCTAGGTTTTGCACTACCTCTTCAGTTAACTTAGGCATTTCCGACGATCGCAGGTTTTCACTCACTAGCTACCTCCTCCTTTTTCTTACTTTTTTCTGGGGTGCTTTCTCCCTCAAGTTGGTAAAGGCCCTCACAGTAAATCTTAAAGGCCTGAGCCATTTTCACTGAAGAGTTCAAAATCTCTCCACATTGCGTTTTAATGCCCATTATTTGTCCCTTTGTGTTGTTTTGTTTTAGAGCTTTTGCTGACATCCTGCTTGGCTTGTTCCCATGTTCGTATATTGTTTGTCTGTTCTGCTTTATGTTGGCTTTTGCTTGTTCAATAAGCAACAAGTTTAATTCGCCCCGTAGGTTATTTAATTTCTCTTCTATACTTTGTGCCTGTGATTTCTTATGGACCGTTTCTGCTTCCCTGATATTTTTAAGTAGGACTCCTTTTTGTTCATTCAGCTTCTTTTTCCTGTGTGAGCCTAGAGAGATAAGAACTCCTCTCATCACACATTTGTGCGTCTCCCATATACCAAATGGTGTTGTTTCTTCCGTCTCGTTAATTTGGTGAGTGTTTTCACATTAGGGGTCACTCTGCGGAAAGAGGGGAGCACGGCAAAAGTCACCGCTTACTAGCTATCTGTCTGCAAATTGAAGTTATATGAACTTACAGGATCCCTGAACTACAAGGATTGCACAGGACTTTGCATTATCACCGTTTTCCTTGGGACAGTGATTTTTTCCTTGGGACATTAGTCTTTATTTATTTATATCTCAATATTCACACCTGTTTACATACAGATTCATTGGGCCCTATTGGACATTCTTTGTATTTTTATTCTTGATATAGATACACCGTGGATATATATCCATATATTCATATAATTATTGGAATAATTTTGTGGTTTTCACATCTTACTGAGGTTTACATTAATCAATCAATTATTTTCAGTCACATTTTTTTTATTTGTTTAATTATTGCACTTTATAGATTTATTACTTATTCGTTATTTTTCTACCACGTTCTGATAAATATATATTTATTGCTTGCGTTGCACTTTATAAGATAATCAATTATATATATTATATATTTTTTACTCCAGACACCATCCATATAATATATTTTTTATCCATTACATATTATTCCTTTATGGATACTTATTGCACTTAGTCACTTTGAGTATTTTTGCAATATTTCACTTTATTTCACTTATGCAGCTTTTCATATGTACATCTCACACTTGTCACTCATTGATCACATGATTTATTACTACTATTCACAGTGATCAGTAATAAGCAGGCTCCATGTCTACAGTCAACAGTGCTGGTCATGGACATCCTCTGCAGGTGGCCAAGGGGCACGCATGTCCTTTTTTTCTGCTGCTGGGGCAGGGGCAGACAAATAGGGCCTTTGGTGGTGGTGTAACCCCTCACAGATACTCTTGTTGGGTGCAGGAACAGGCCCTGCTGTGAAATATTATTTAAAAAATTGTAATTGCATGCCCCTGTTAGACAGAGGTAAAAATATTAGGTCTTGGGTGGTGGTGGTGACCTAAATAAAAAATATAATTGAGGAGGAATAGGATAGTCAGAATAGGCAGTCTTCAAGGGATCCCAGATATATAGCAAATTCAATCAGTTACATAAGCATCAGGTGCTTTTTAGCTGCTGATCCAGGACTGATTAATTTTTATAAATGTGACCCTATCAATGGAGTTTGTGGACAGACGCACTCTTTGATCCATTACAAACCCTCCAGCAGCACTGAATGTGCATTCTGAAAGCATGCTGGATGCAGGACATGCCAGTAGCTCAATTGCATTTTGAGCAAGTTCTGGCCAGTGGTCCAACCTCAAGACCCAGTGGATGCTCTGTTGGAAAGGTCTCCAAGTCTGCTCTTGCCTCTAGATATTCCTGCACCATATAATGCAGATGCTGGCGATGGTTGCTGGAATCTATCAGACCTTGGCAATGAGGACTGAAAAATTGTTTAAAGTCATCGGTCAGCCAGTCACCTTCTCCACCGCTCTTCCTCTGATCGAACAAAGCCTCAGAAACACATTGTCTAGCACCAGGAAATGGCAACCTCCCAGGGTCTGGAAATGCGGTACACAAACTTTTCTTTAAGGCCTCCTGAAAATGTTTCATCCTCTGCTTCCTCTGCGAAGGCAGGATGAGTTCTGCAACCTTACCCTTTTAATGTGGATTAAGAAGGGTTGCCAGCCCGTAATGATCCCTCTCTTTGATACTATGAATCCTAGGGTCCTTTCGCAGGCTTTGCAGAATCAGGGAGGCAATGCAGTGTACGTTTGCAGAGGCACTCGATTCTGAGTCCTCTGGGTCACTAAGGATCACATGATCTGTAATAACCTCCTCCCAGCCACGTACAACTCCTTGGGTTTCTGGGGACTGAAAACCATCCCTTGAAGACTGCTGCTGAGTGTTAACCTCCACATCCATGCTGATGCAATCCTCCTCCTCTTCTTCCTGTGTGTTTGGCAGACCCGCAGAAATACTATCTGGATAAAGGGGGCCTTGAGAGGTAAGGAAGTCCGCTTCTTCCTCCCGCTTTTCTGCCTCAAGTGCCCTGTCCATTATTCCATAAAGCGTGTTCTCCAACAGGAAGACAAGAGGGACAGTTTTACTGATGCATGCATTGTCGCTGCTCACCATCCTCATGGCCTCCTCAAATGGAGACAGGACAGTGCATGCATCCTTGAGCTGTAGCCACTGGCGTGGCGAAAAGAAGCCAAGCTCTCCTGACCCTGCCCTGCTGCCATACTCACACAGCAACTCATTGATGGCCCTCTACTGCATGTGCAGCTGCTGCAGCATTGCCAACATTGAGTTCCAGCTGGTGGACATGTCACAAATAAGGCGGTTGGTGGGCAGGTTGCATTTCCTTTGAATGTCAGCCAGCCGAGCACTGGCATTGTATGACCAGCGGAAATGACCACAGACTTTTCTGGCCTGCCTCGGGAGATCTTGTAAGCCCGGGTACCTGCTTTAAGAACCAATGCACCACCAAATTCAGGATGTGTGCCAAACATTGAAAAAAAAATGTGTCAAGTGTCTCTGTTGGAGGGCGGAGAGAAGGTTGTTTGCCATTGTCGCATACAACCATTCGTGGCTGAAGCTGGCGTGGTGTTAACCACCTCTGAGCCTGCCCCTACAGAGCTGACAGAATCTTTGCCCCAGTGTGGCTCCTGTCCCCTAAGCAGACTAACTCAAGCACTGCATGGCATCTTTTTGCCTGAGTGCTTGCATAGCCCCTTGAACGCTTGGTGGCGGAACAAGCTACAACAATACTGAACCCTGTCCTGCATCCTTCCCAGCTGCCAGCAGAGTTACCCAGTGTGCCGTGAAGGAAAGGTAACGTCCCTGTCCATGCCTGCTAGACCATGAGTCAGCGGTAATATGCCCCTTACTGCTGACCGCCCTGTCCAACGAGGTCAAAACATTGCCTTCCACATGCCGGTAGAGAGCCAGAATGGCCTTCTGTGAAAAGAAATGGCGTTTTGGAACCTGCCACTGAGTTACAGCACATTCCACAAATTCACGAAAGGGGGCAGAGTCTACCAGCTGAAAAGGCAGCAGTTGCAGTGCTAGCAATTTGGCCAAGATAGCATTCAGATGCTAGGCATGTGGATGGCTGGGACCAAATTTCTTTTTACGGTTTAGCAACTGGGGTAGGGAAATTATCCTGCTAAAATCAGATGGTGGTTTACTGCTAGCAGATTGGCTGCAAGTACTTGGGACACCTATTGCTATACCTTCATTACAAACAATGGGATCCAAACCTCATTGTTTTACACATACTTACTTCAAAGCAGCCCACGCTGGGATATGCAATGAAGGGAGGCCAACCCGTAATCGATACTTAACTTCCTGGGAAACTTCAAGTTAATCTCCTGCTCAGAATAGTCACAATTATTTGCATTAAAGGGGGCTTACTTATGCAAAGATTAGGGATTGGAGATGTAGCCAGTCCTTAACCATGAATAGGGAAGCTCCCCACCGCCACGCTATACCAACCAATGAGGCATCAGCCTGTAATGATATACACAGACTAGATGGGATAGAAACACATGCTTTTATGGGAGAGCAGCCATCAGAATGGAACCTTGGTGCAAAGGGCAATTATGGAAAAGGTCTGCATTTAACTAAATATGTTTGTAGATTAATGTTTTGAGCAATATTCTCTGTATAACTTCGTGTAATTCTCTTATTTTAACCTAATATTTTCTTCCTTTGTGTAGACTATAGATAGATGGTTGTGTATTAGATAGACTTTCAACTACTCACCAATAAATGTTTTTTATTGTGTTAAAGCTTTCACTCATGGTCAAAGAACTGTCATTTAACCCAAATCATATCTGAGAGATAATAAATCTCTAATATAGTATACGGGAAACAGACTGCATGGAATCATGCATCATGACAAAATCAGTGGGGAGTCAGCACCGCCCTGCACCTGCGGAGCTCTGCGGTGTGATGTAGTAGAGTGGCTGCCCTTAAGCCGCCCCCTAGAGGACATCCTGCCTCGTTGGAGTTGTGCCTCCTCCTCCTCTATTCTATCAGGCACCCAAGTAGTGTCAGCGACCTCATCATCCCCTCACTCCTCATCGCTGGAGAAAACTTGCTGCAGCTGGGGAAACATGACTGCCAGTTTCTTGTCCTTCTTGGGCACCCCCTCTCTCTAGGCTCACGTTACTCCCTTACTCAACATTGAAACCAACATAGGAGCCTTCAAATTGCTGCACATCCTCCAGCAGCATGTACCCGACACTGTGGTCAAATAGTTTGGGAGACTCCTCCGTGCATGATGGTGGGGCTACGGAAGGAGTGACTGTGGACAAGGAGCCGGTGGAATAAGCCGCTTTGGCAGCTGCATAGGAAGGCAAACTACTCTAAGCCTGGGTGACAGAGGATGAGGAGGATGAGGACGGATTTGTTATCCACTCCACCAACTCTTCTGCATGTTCTGGCTCAATAACACTGCCAGCAGCAGAGAAATAGGACAAGCGTGCCCCACGGTCACCTGTAGAGGATGCACCATGTCCCCTACCAGTACTGTTGACTGTAGACACAGAGCCTGCTTGCCCTGTTTTATTGGCCTGTGAGCGTCTGCTTCTCCTTGGTGGCCTTCCGGACACGATTTATATTTTGTTTTGCACACTGTATGGTGTACTGTATACACCACCAGAAAAGTAGTAGCAACTGCACTACGGCGGCACTGTATTGTGTACTGTGTACACCACCAGAAAAGTAGTAGCAACTTCACTACGGCTGCACTGTATTATAATTACAATTTTTGATCTAATATTTCACAGCACGGCCCATTCCTGCACCCAACAAGAGTATCTGCGAGGGGTTACAGTGTTGTGGCACCACCACCCAAGGCCTAATTTTTCTACCCCTGTTTAACAGGGGCATGTAATTACAATTTTTGATATAATATTTAACAGCAGGGCCCGTTCCTGCGCCCACCAAGATTAACTGTGAGGGCTTACAGTGTTGTGGCACCACCACGACCACGAAAGGCCCAATTTTTCTGCCCCTGTTTAACAGGGGCATGTAATTAAAATTTTTGAAATAATATTTAACAGCAGGGCCTGTTCCTGTGCCCAACAAGAGTAACTGTGAGGGGTTACAGTGTTCTGGCACCACCAACACCTAAGGCCCAATACAGGCCGTATAGTATATATACTAGGGGCCCCCCACGCCATCTTTTTTTTTTTAATTTAGGTGGGGGGCTCCACTTAATATCCATACCAGACCCAAAGAGCCTGGTAATGGGCTGGGGGGGACCCATGCCATTTTTCTCAATGATTTTCATCTATATTGCTGGGACCCGACAATACATTACAGCCACAAGCAGTGATAAATTACTTTTTTTCCTTTAGAAATTAAATTTTGCTGTGGTATTGTTCTAAACACGGGAAAACTGAGCCACTTTACAGGTATACTATAGACACCCCCCAGGCTTGATATTTAAAGGAATATTTAATTTTTATTGTTTCACTTTAAGCATTCTTAAAATCACTGCTCCCGAAAAAACGTCAGTTTTTAAAACTTTCTTTTGCATTGATACATGTCCCCCGGGGCAAGACCCGTGTCCACAAAAACTTTTTCGGGCAAAAACTTGCATATAAGCCTTTAAAATTAGCACTTTAGATTTTTCACGTGTCCCATAGACTTTGAATAAACTTTTTTGCATGTTAGGATGTTCTGGTGCGAACCGAACCAGGGGGTGTCCGGCTCATCCCTAATCTCAACCTGGGAATCGTCCATAGCAAAGCCCTTCACTTGTAGGGTGTTCTGGTAAACACTAGTTGGCCCCTTAAAATATATGATTCTGTAGTCTTTAACTACCTCAATACAGGGCACTTACACCCCCTTCCTGCCCAAGCCATTTTTCAGCTTTCAGCGCTGTCACACGTTGAATGACAATTGCACGGTCATGCTACACTGTAACCATGTGGCATTTTCATTTTCTTCACACAAATAGAGCTTTCTCTTGGTGGTATTTAATCATTATGTGTTTTTTAGGTTTTCCTAAAAAAAAAAAAAAAAGACTGAAAATTTTGAAAAAAAATAAAAGTTTTTCTTAGTTTCTGTCAGTAAATTTTGTAAATAAGTATTTTTTCTCCTTCACTGATGGGCGCTGATGAGGCAGCACTGATGGGCACTGATAGGCTGCACTGATGGGCACTGATGAGGTGGCACTTATGGGCACTGATGAGGCAGCACTTATATGCACTGAATAGGTGGCACTGATGAGGAGGCACGAATATACCGCACTTTTGGGCACTGATGGGTGGCACTGATGAGTACTCATAGCCGGCACTGGTGGGCACTGATTGGTGGCACTGGTGGGTGGGACTGATGGGCACAGATAGGCGGAACTGGTGGGCACCGATAGGCGACACAGATAGGTGACACTGATGGGCACTGATGGGCGGCATTAATGGTCACTGATGGGCATTGATGGGTGGCATTGATGGGCAGCAGTGATAGGTATTGATGGGCAGCAGTGATAGCCAGCACTGACTAGCATCACTAATGAGTACTGATTGCTGGCACTTGTGGACACTGTTTGCTGGCACTGGTGGGCACTCACTGCTGGCTCTGGTGAGCACTCACTGCTGGCACTGGTGGGCACACTGTTGGCACTGTGTTTACATGTGACCAGCTGTGATTGGACAGAGATCGGGGTCGCGCCGTGTCCTAGCAACAAGAGCGGCCGTTCTGGGCGCCGTCATGTGACGTCCACCCAGAACAAGAGCCGCAAGTGGTTAAGGCCTGGTTCACACCTATGCAGTTTGCAGTTGATGCTTATTCCAGGGTTTATTCCAGGGATATTTTGTGTTTTTCAACACACGTTTTTGATCTATTGAAGTCTATGGAACCAAAAATTCAACCTGCTGGTCCCTGGCTCTTTCCACAAAATGCACAGATGTAAACTGACCCATAGCAAACCATGTTAAATGGAATGTAGTGTGTTTCTGCAAAACTGAAAACACACAAAAAAATGCATAGGTGTGAGCCAGGCCTAAAGCTTACAGCTGCCTGGTAATGAATTGAGCCCACTACTGTTGTAGTGAGTGTACCGCTTGCATAACAGTCTAAATTTCCTGTCCCCTTGCTAAAGAAGCTGAGGGTAAAGGTGATGGATTGGCCAAGCATGTCTCCAGACCAAAACCCTATTGAGCATCTTTGGGGCATCCTCAAACGGAAGGTGGAGGTGCTCAAGGTCTCTAATATCCACCAGCTCTGTGATGTCATCATGGAGGAGTGGAAGAGGACTCCAGTGGCAACCTGTGAAGCTCTGGTAAACTCCATGCCCAAGAAGGTTAAGGCAGTGCTGGAAAATAATGGTTGCCACACAAAATATTGACACTTTGGGCCCAATTTGAACATTTTCACTTAGGGGTGTACTCACTTTTGTTGTCAGCAGTTTAGACATTAATGACTGTGTGTTGAGTTATTTTGAGGGGACAGCAAATTTACACTGCTATACAAGCTGTACAAAGTGTAATTTCTTCAGTGTTGTCACATGAAAAGATACAATAAAATATTTACAAAAATGTAAGGGGTTTACTTTTGTGAGATACTGTATATGTACAGTGGCGTACTAAGTGGGGGGGGGGGCAGGCCGCCCCGGGTGCCACACACTGGGGGGGGTGTCAGGCCAGCGCCCTTCCCCTCCGCGGCTGAAGAGGAGACAGCGCCGCAGGTTAGGCAGGTGACAGACCACACAGGGAGAGCCCGAGGCAGTGGCTTTGCAGTGCACAGGCCCCCCCCCTTCAGACACCTGTCGGCACAGTGACCCGGGACCCGGCGCAACTATCCCCTTCTCTCTGTGGTCACGGTTCTGATCAGTCTCGGCAGTGGCTGTCACAGCCGAGTAGAGTGAAGCCGCCTCCCCCTGCATGCACAGAACTGTGTAGACATTAAGGAGGAAGGGGAGGCGGCTTCACTCTGCTCGGCGGTGACAGCCGCGGCGCTGCCGAGGCTGATCAGAGCCGTGACCACGGAGAGAAGGTGATCGTTGCGCCGGGTCGCACCTCCCCCCTGCAATACCACTGCCTCGGTTCTCCATGTGTGTTTTCTGAGGTACATTATGGGTCTGAAGGGGGGTCTGTGCACTGTAGGGGGGTTCTGTACTGTAGGAGGGTCTTTACTGTGGGGGGTCTGCACTGTAGGGGGGTCCTGCACTGTAGGGTGGTCTGTGCACTGTAGGGGGTCTGTACTGTTGGGGGGTCTTTACTCTAGGGGAGTCTGTGCACTGAAGGGGGGTTCTGTACTGTGGGGGGTCCTGCACTGTAGGGGGGTCCTGCACTGTAGGGGGTCTGCACTGTAGGGGGAGGGGTCTGTACTGTAGGGGGGTCTGTACTGTAGGGGAGGATTCTGTACTGTAGGAGAGGTCTGTACTGTAGGGGGGTCTGCACTGTAGGGGGAGGGGTCTGTACTGTAGGGGGGGTCTGTACTGTAGGGGAGGATTCTGTACTGTAGGAGGGGCCTGTACTGTAGAGGGGGTCTGCACTGTAGGGGGGTCTGTACTGTAGGGGGTCTGTACTGTAGGGGGTCTGTACTGTAGGGGAGTCTGTACTGTAGGGGGGTCTGCACTGTAGGGGGAGGAGTCTGCACTGTAGGGGAGTCTGTACTGTAGGGGAGGATTTTGCACTGTAGGGGGGTCTGTACTTTAGGGGAGGATTCTGTACAGTAGGGGAATCTGTACTGTAGGGGGGTCTGTACTGTAGGGGAAGATTCTGTACTGTAGGGGGGTTTTGCACTGTAGGGGGGAGGGGTCTGTACCATAGGGGAGTCTGCACTGTAGGGGAGAGGGGTCTGTACTATAGGGGGTCTGCACTATAGGGGAGGATTCTATTGTAGAGGAGGATTCTGTACTGTAGGGGGGTCTGTACTGTAGGGGGGTCTGTACTGTGGGGGGACTGCACTGTCGGAGGATCTGCACTGTAGGGAGGGGGTCTGCACTGATGGAGGGATCGGCACTGTAGGGGGGTCTGTGTAACATGCAGGGGGTCCAGAGCTGTGGGGGGCTGTGTAATGTAAAGGGGTGCAGAGGTGCAGGGTGCTGTGTAATGTAAAGGGGTCCAGAGGTACAAGGGCTGTGTAATGTAAAGGGGTCCAGAGGTTCAGGGTGCTGTCTAATGTAAAGGGGTCCAGAGGTGCAGGGTGCTGTGTAATGTAAAGGGGTCCAGAGGTACAAGGGCTGTGTAATGTAAAGGGGTACAGAGGTTCAGGGTGCTGTGTTATGTAAAGGGGTCCAGAGGTACAAGGGTTGGGTAATATAAAGAGGTCCTTAGGTGCAAGGTCCTGTGTAATGTAAAGGTGTCCAGAGGTGCAGGGTGCTGTATAATGTAAAGGGGTCCAGAGGGGCAGGGTGCTGCGTAATGTAAAGGGGTCCAGAGGTGCAGGGTGCTGTGTAATGTAAAGGGGTCCAGAGGGGCAGTCGTGGAGAGGGGGTACACAGTAGTGACAAAAAGATATTGAAGGATGCAGAGGTATGCAGGGGCACAGTGGGGTGTTTTTACATTTTAAGGTGGGGTGGGGGTGCCTGAAGATGACGGTTGCCTGAACTTGTTAAATAAGCACTTTTTCTGCCTCCCAGTCTTCAAAACACAAAATCTATGCTGTGCATTTGTGCCCAGTGTTTGTCACTCCCAACAGTTTGAAAATGTTGAATCAGGAACTTTTGAATGTTGGGGTGAGGTAATTAGCCATGTTTTTGGCACACGTACAGTACTGAGAGAACAGTAGGTTGCTTTCTCTGCAGGGGGTCATATCATTTGTATCATCAGAGGGCTGGACAAGCTTTTGCGTTAGTCCTATTTGCTGCATTAGTTATATTTCCTGAGAATGTATAAGGTTTTATATATTTTACTTTTCTTAACTGTGGTTGGTACCAAAAGGCCAGGACTTACACCTCATGCACATGGACTTTGAGGCTTAAAATTGGCCCTAGTGTAAAATCCTGGCATATTAGCCTACCTGGGGAGTTACAGGTAGCACAGTTACTCATAGAGGTAAAGAAGAATGCCCACGTAAATGCACAAAAGCATTGGCATATAACTAAGTACAGCTGTTCACTTCTAGGGCAGATTTTAAGCCTTAGGCCCCTTTCACACAATCGGACCGTTCAGATCCGCCTTTCAGTTTTGGCGGCGCTCCATGTTAGTCTATGGAGCGTCAGATGTCAGCGGAGACATGTTCGCTGACATCCGACATGGTGTGATCCGCCAAAAGCAGACGTATGGCTCTACGTCGGGATCCGTCGCTGGCGGATCGGATCGGGTGAGATCTGATGAAAATGGACACGCGGTCCGTTTTCATCTGATCTCTCCATTGTGACCAACGGCGCTCGACAAGCCCCTCCCCGCTCAGTGAGCAGAGAGGGACCTGTCATCCACCGGCTCAGCGGAGATCAACGGAGAGATCTCCCGCTGAGCCGGCGGACAGAGGCAGACTCCGTGGAAGCGGAGTCCGCCTCGTGTGAAAGGGGCCTTAAACCATCCATGTGGATAAATCCTTAAATAAGGTAAAAAAACACAGCAGTGCAGCCAATCTAATACTACTCAAATATGCAGTTAATACATCATTTTAAATCAAAATAATAAATACTAGTGTGTATAATTCATATATACGTGAACCATAAGCATATGCATAAAAATATATATGAAAAATGATATACAGTATACCTCAAGCAGGGGCGGAGTGACAACTCATGGGGCCCCCGGGCAATAGGAGATTATGGGGCCCCCAGGCAATCGGATTATGGGGCCACACTGTATACAATCACACAGTATACACATACCTGTACACACAGTATAAACAGACATTTTTCTATTGGCTGAGAAGGTACTAGAGAGGTGGGGCAGCTATAATCTCAGGATTTTTAGACCAAAAGATGTCGGTAAGGGACATTACAGAAACAGATGTAAAAAAAAACACAGATTTTTACATACTGTCCCTGGTTTTACTGAGGCTGGCAACCCTGATGGGCCCCCCTAGTGGCCTGGGGCCCTCGGGAAGTGCCCGAGCGGCCAAATGGTCAGTCCGCCCCTGACCTCAAGTGTCCCAATATCCAACTCAAAAACTCCCCAAATATCTTCTTATGTGAATATCAATTATTCATATATTGCCATGTTGTCCTCCACCATAAGAATTGCCCAATTATGTGTGAGGTTGTAAATAAAAATTGATCACCACCAGAGACATGTGTTCTTATCTCCTGTCACATGCATCATAAGCGTTCCTTCATGTACAATATCTCACAAAAGTGAGTACACCCCTCACATTTTTGTAAATTTTTTATTATATCTTTTCATGTGACAACATTGAAGAAATGACACTTTGCTACAATATAAAGTAGTGAATGTACAGCTTGTATAACAGTGTAAATTTGCTGTTCCCTCAAAACAACTCAACACACAGCCATTAATGTCTAAACCGCTGGCGAGTACACTACTTAGTAAAAATGTCCACATTGTGCCCAATTAGCCATTTTCACTCCCCGACATCCTGTGACTCCTTATGCCGCGTACACACGAAGGGACTATCCCGCGGGATTGTCCGCTGGACTCGAGTCCACCGGACAATCCCCTCGTGTGTGGGCGCCGGCGGACTTTTTGGCGCCAAAAGTCCGGTGGACTAGGTTTTAAGTTTTGTTTTAAAATTATCCGCTGGACTTGGCAGTCCGGCGGATAATCCCGCTGTTAGTAGGATAGTCCGCCGGACTTTTGAAATGAACGGACTTGCCGCTCATCGGCAAGTCCGTTCATTTAGCACGTGACTTCAGGTAGACGGAGCTAGCGAAGACAGTGAATGCCTCCGCGCTAGCCCCGTCACCTGGCATGGATTTAAAGGGAATCCCCACGCTGAAAAGGCGGCGTGGGGGTCCCCCCCAAATCCATCTCAGACCCTTATCCGAGCACGCAGCCCGGCAGGCCAGGAAAGGGGTGGGGACGAGCGAGCGCCCCCCCTCCTGAGCCATACCAGGCCGCGTGCCCTCAACATGGGGGGTGCCCTGGGGAAAGGGGGGCCGTGCGGCCCCCCCACCCCAAAGCACCTTGTCCCCATGTTGATGAGGACAAGGGCCTCTTCCCGACAACCCTGGCCGTTGGTTGTCGGGGTCTGCGGGCGGGGGCTTATCGGAATCCGGGAGCCCCCTTTAATAAGGGGGCCCCCAGATCCCGGCCCCCCACCCTATGTGAATGAGTATGGGGTACGATGTACCCCTACCCATTCACCTAAGGTGTAAAATGTAAAGAAAAAAAACACACAATTTAGAAAAAAATTTTTATTGCACTGCTCCGGGGGTCTTCTTCCGTCTTGGGGGGTCTTCTCGCCGGACTCCTCTGCCATTTACCTAGCTCTTTTACCGAGCAGAGGAGGCCGGCTACCTTCTTCATCGTCATCATCAACATGGGGACAAGGTGCTTTGGGGTGGGGGGGCCGCACGGCCCTACTTTCCCCAGGGCACCCCCCATGTTGAGGACACGGAGGGGGGGCGCTCGCTTGTCCCCACCCCTTTCCTGGCCTGCCGGGCTGCGTGCTCGGATAAGGGTCTGAGATGGATTTGGGGGGACCCCCACGCCGTTTTTTTTCGGCGTGGGGATTCCCTTTAAATCCATGCCAGGTGACGGGGCTAGCGCTGCGGCATTCACTGCCTTCGCTAGCCCCGTCTACCTGCAGTTACGTTCTAAATGAACGGACTGCTTCGTGTGTGTGGGCAAGTCCGTTCATTTTCAAAAGTCCCGCAGACTTTTTCCCGCGGATTGTCCGCCGGAGAAGTCCGGGCGTGTGTGGGCAAGTCACACGCTCGGAAGTCTGGGCGTGTGTGGGCAAGTCACACACTCGGAAGTCCGGCGTGTGTGGGCAAGTCCCCCCTCGGAAAGTCCGGCGGACAATCCGCCGGACTAGGTCCGGCGGACAAAGTCCGAACGTGTGTACGCGGCATTAGTGTTACAAGGTCTCAGGTGTGAATGAGGAGCAGGTGTGTTAAATTTGGTGTTATCACTCTCACTCTCTCATACTGGTAACCGGAAGTTCAACATGGCACCTCGTGGCAAAGAACAAGATGGCCTAGGCTATAAAAAGATTTTAGTTTGGGGTATCAGAGTAAATAACCCTGGCTTCATCCTTTCATTCATGGAGGCTTTAGAATCCCATGTGGACAATACTTAGAGTGTTCTCCCCTTTCAAATATCAGAGTAAAGGGGACTGATATTAGTACGACTTCAAAGTAGTCCCTGCACTACTTTGGTCTTCTTTTAATGCCACTTACACAGGCATTCCTTGAAATCGCGGCAAAAATCGCGGCCACGAATGGTGGCAAAATCGCTGTAAAATTGCGCGACTTTCACACTTGTGCGACTTCAAACTAGCACGAATTTACCGCTATTCGCGGACACGATTTTTGACGCGATTTTGCTGCGATTTCAAGGAATGCCTGTGTTAGGCCCCTTTCACACTTAGGCCCTTTTCACACTTGTGTGACTTCAAAGTCGCGCAATTTTACTGCGATTTGCGAGATCGATTTTTGCCACGATTTTGCCGCGATTTAAAGGCCCCTTTCACACTTATTAGACTTGTCCCACGATTTGGGACTGCAAAGTAGCATGACAAGTAGTTCCCCATGATTTCCAATGACAGCCATTCATATTAGTACGACTTCAAAGTAGTCCCTGCACTACTTTGGTCTGATTTTGATGCCACTTAGGCCCCTTTCACACTAGTGCGACTTCAAAGTTGTGCTGCAATTTTTTGCCGCGATTTCAAGGAATGCCTGTGTAAGTGGCATCAAAATCGAACCAAAGTAGTGGCTGTCATTGGAAATCATGGGGAATGACTTGTCATGCTACTTTGCAGTCCCAAATCGTGGGACAAGTCGTATAAGTGTGAAAGGGGCCTTACACAGGCATTCCTTAAAATCGCAGCGAAATCGGACCAAAGTAGTGCAGGGACTACTTTGAAGTCGGAACGACTTGAAGGCGTACTAATATGAATGGCTGTCATTGGAAATCATGGGGAACGACTTGTCATGCTACTTTGCAGTCCCAAATCGTGGGACAAGTCGTATAAGTGTGAAAGGGGCCTAAGTGGCATCAAAATCGAACCAAAGTAGTGCAGGGACTACTTTGAAGTCGGAACGACTTGAAGTCGTACTAATATGAATGGCTGTCATTGGAAATCATGGGGAATGACTTGTCATGCTACTTTGCAGTATAAGTGGGAAAGGGTCTTTAGGCTGACCAAAGACATTTTAATATTTGTTGGAATACATTGTTCACATATTTTGTGCAACAACTACATCAGCCAGTAGATGGCAGTGTTTACAAGTTTGTAGCTGCATGTATGGTTAAAGTGTTACTAAACCAACAACGGTAAAATCAGTCTCTATATGCAGGAAAGCATGCGTGTTATTACTGTGGAACTTAAGGAGTTAATCCTCTATATTGTGTAAAAAGGCTCTTTGATCCTGTATGGATAGATCACCCCCCTCCTGCAAGGCCAGATAAGACACAGTGAGGGTAGTACTGCTGCACATGCTCATTTTGGTATCTATTGCTGGAGACAATATTTCCTGTTTGAGCTGAGCTTTTTAAGTCACATGATATTGACATCACCCATGTGGGCGTGTATACAGACCCTAAATGACAGTCCAGTCCCGCTCTCCTCCTACATGCCCAGTAACTAAAAATGAACACAGTGGGTGGGATGTCACATCCTGATTGATGGATGATCCGCCTCCCATAACAGACTGTAGTTGAAATCTCCTCCTACCTGAACACTCAGCCCTCAGGCAAACCCAGCAGTTTATCACATGACTGTGGTATACAGATCAGCCAAAAAAGTATATAGTGGCAGTATTTTAATGTAAAAATAAGATTTATAAGCTTTGGGCACTGTGGGGGTGGGGGGGGTGATTAACTATTTTCATATTGCTGGGTTTAGTAACACTTTAAACTCCATGTTTTCTGTCTATAATAAAGTTCCCTGTGTCCTGTCCTTATTAACAGCTTCTCGACCGCCTCACACAGATATACTGCGGCAGAAGGGCACGTACAGGCAGAATCACGTACCTGTACGTTGCCCTTTAAGAGGCGGCCGGTGGGCGCATGCGGAAAGCTCCGTGAATCGGGTCGCCGGACCCGCGGACTCGATAGCCGCGGGGATACCCGCGATCGCCTCGCGGAGAGGAAGAACAGGGAGATGCTAATGTACACAAGCATCTCCCCATTCTGCATAGTGACAGTGTCACTGATCTCTGCTCCATGTGATCGGAGCAGAGATCAGGGACCTGTCACACACAGCCACGCCCCCCACAGTTATAAACACGAACCTAGGACACACTTAACCCCTTCACTGACAGTGTCATTTACACAGGAATCAGTGCATTTGTATAGCACTGATTGCTGTATAAATGACAATGGTCCCAAAAAAGTGTCAAAAATGTCCGATGTGTCCACCATAATGTCGCAGTCACGATAAAAATCGCAGCTCGCCGCCATTTTTAAAAAAAAATGTATTATTAATAAAATGCCATAAAACTATCCCCTATTTTGTAAACGCTATAACTTTTGCGCAAAACCAATCAATCGCTTATTGCGATTTTTTTTTACCAAAAATCTGTAGAAGAATACGTATTGGCCTAAACTGAGGAAAAACATTTTTTTTATATATTTTTGGGGATATTTATTATAGCAAAATGTAGAAAATAATGTGTTTTTTTTTCTAAATTTTCCCTTTTTTTTGTTTATAGCGCAAAAAATAAAAAACACAGAGGTGATCAAATACCACCAAAAGAAAGCTCTATTTGTGAGAAAAAAAAGGACGTCAATTTTGTTTGGGAGTTTGGGAATTACACGACCGTGCAATTGTCAGTTAAATCGGCGCAGTGCCGAATCGCAAAAAGTGCTCTGGTCAGGAAGGGGGTAAATTCTTCCAGGGCTGAAGTGCTTAAGCAGCAGATAAAACAAATGTTGATTGTGCGCTGACTGTTTTCTAGGGCTATATACAGAATTTCTAACAGGTTTTGGCCCAGGCATAGCCTAGACACCCAGAGAAAGGCTGAGAACCCAGTCATAGCCCTGTCATACAGCAAACAACTGCAGGACTGCAACAGAATAACAGAAAATGGCCAGTAACACAGCTGCAACAAAGCTTTTATTTGCAAATCTGACAAACCGAAACTACCAATCTTGGAAATTCAAGATAAAAATGCTGCTAATAAGAGAAGGTATGTAGAAATGTAGAAATTAAGTGAGGCCAGAGAAAGATCACAAAGCTCAGAGCATAATCTCTCTTAGCATAGAAGATGATCTATATATGTAAGTGTGAAATTCTAAAGAAATGTGGGAAGGATTACAAAAGGTGCATGAAAGAGCTAATCTCAGCAATAAACTGTATTGGATTATAAAGCTATACCAGACCAAGCTGATGAAAGTCCAGGATATGCAGGATTACATAAGGCACGCCTTGGAAACAATTGAACACCTGAGGGGTATAGGAGAAGAAATAAAAAGATTTTCATGTTGCAGCACTATTACTAAGCAGTTTACCAAAAAGTTTTTGAAATGCTTGTCACAGCACTTGATGCACATTCTGGTACTGGACTGACATTGGAATATGTTTAGGGTAAGCTTGTGAATATATATAAGTGTAAAACATAAAGCATTAACAGTGAGTGCTTCTGTAGCAGTCTGCTTTAACCACTTCACGTCAGAGTATGGTGGCAGAGTGGCTCTCCTGCACTGAATTATGTATCTAATACTTATATCTAAAACTTACAAAATAGTTGATAAAAACAGGCATGTAAAGGGATTAGAGGTGGATCCGGACGCTGCTCACGGCGTGCGTTCCAGAAACCAGGAAGTGCGTTCCAAGAACCAGGAAATGACGTCAGTGCCACCGGAAATACGTCGTCATGTTTTGCCAATCTACAGGGCGTTATCAAAGACCTGATAACGCCCTGTAGATTGGCGAAACATGTCAACGCACTTCCTGGTTTCTGGAACGCACGCCGTGAGCAGCGTCCGGATCCATCTCTAATCCCTTTACATGCCTGTTTGTATCAACTATTTTGTAAGTACCCACTTGTATATGGAATAAATGCCTTTCCAAAGGTACTTTTCACTATTAGTTACATTTTTTATCCTTTTTTAGTGCCTGGTGATTCTGCTGAGAAATTCCAACAAGAAATCCTTTGATCTGATGTGCATAACACCACTCCTGAGCTTCTTTGGATACCATCACATAAGCCTGAAGTGACACCCAGACTGCAGAACATTCAGCACATTTACTTGGACTTTATTTACATGTTTTTTGCTTTTTATTTTTCACCAAAAATAACATTGAATTTTCCTAAAATTTATTAAGAACTTTGATTTTTTTTTTCTATTTGATTTTTTTTTTACCAAAAATATTGACCTAAATTTATGAAGAACTTTGATTTTTTTTTTATTTGTTTACTGCATATGTTTTATAGCAGAAAGTAAAAATATATATATTTTTTTTAAATGCTTTTTTTTTCATTTATAGCGCAAAAAAAAACCCAGTGGTGATCAAGTACCACCAAAATAAAGCTCTATTTGTGCAAAAAAAATGATATAAATTTCAATTGAGTAAAGTATTGCATGACCGCACAATTGTCAGTTAAAATAGCACAGTGCCAAAAAGCAAAAAATATTAGTCATGAACGGGGGTAAATCTTCAGGAGGGCAAGTGGTTAAAGATAAAAAAATAGGAATAAAAACAGTAACACACAACAAAAAACACGTGAATGTTTTGTACAAGAAAGAAGGTCATTTAAAAGTAGATGCTAGGATGCAAAAACAAAATAACTACAATGGGCCAAAAGTGAGGAGGAAGAAACTGATTATGCTTCAGACAATGAAGATGTTTTTAATACAAAAGTTGCACCTCTGGCACAATGTGTTGCTGCAGGAGCTACTTGTCACATGACAAATCAAAGAAATTTGTTAATTCACCTTGACCAGAGTAAAATAGAAAAATTCACCACGGCTAATGGGTAAATAATAGAATCAGAAGGAATAGGAGACAGTTTTCTTTACTGTACTATTTCCCAAAGTGTCACCAGAAAAATGTCCTCTATGGCCCTGCTCTTGAAACTAATCTTTTGTCAGTAAAGAAACTCACAAAACAAGGCAATGTAATGACCTTCCAAGGTGACAGTTGTGAAAACCAGAAGCAATATAGGCATCCCAGCCAAACATCTGTCCTATGTTGCTCACATTACATTAAAACCAGAGCCAGATTCATGGGATAAAATGCAAAGATTTTCGACTCATGAGAAACAAAAGTGAATCAGATGCTTTGACAAAACCGCTTGTCTTACAAGAAACATATTTATAGAACTGAGATCCGAAATGGGACTAATATAAGGAGTAGTTGTTTAGTGGGGTTGTTGGAATACATTGTTTACGTATTTTGTGCAACAACTACAAACTTGCATTGTTTACAAGTTTTAGCTGCATCTATGGTTAAACTCTATGTCTTTCCTCTATAATAAGCTTTCCTGTTTCATGTCTGCTGTTAAGCAGCAGATAAAACACATGTGGACTGTACACTGTCTGTTTTGAAAGGCTATACACAGAATTTCTAACAATAACTTCTCCCAAAAGCTAGCCTCCTGCTTGCATCAGGACTAATGGTTTTTGAAAATAGTACTGAGGCAGGGAGCTGTGAAGATATGTATAGTCCCCCCCCCCCCCCACCAACCATGATCTGTGCGCATTGCATAAAGAAGCTCCGAGACACAGTGATGACATACTGTAACTACATATATAAGTTATGCAATTGTAGGAATCTGGTTCTACTGTCTGAATTTGTAAATACCTGTAAATATAATATTTTTGTACTTTCTGACCCCGACTGTTGGCTTTGAAACCCCAGAAGGAGAAAGTGGAGAGAGAGAGAATGTCTCAGCCACAGCCTTGCCCAGGCTGTTAAATCCTGTACCAGATAATACCATTTTACACACATACAATACAATAGCGAAAACATACTGAATTCCACTGCCACGCCACAGTGTGCTGATGAGAAGTTCCATTCCAGGCTGGATGGACAGTTGGAGGATACCCTTGTGACCACCAATCTAGTCTTCAGGTCTCCGGCATAAAGACAGATGCTGCATAAGCCTCAGGAGCCCCTGTAGCTGGACATTGCATCAACATTTATTTGGAGGTTAATAACTATATATACTCGGGTATATGTGCACAATTCCACCAGGACTCCTATCTGGCCCTTTGTTGATAATATCTCTTCATACATTGGATAAACGTACTGTTATTAATCTCTTCTTATATATAGCTTGTATTGTTCCTATACTGGTGTGCATCAATATGCTTACGGGTAATGTTATATATACTGGATGCAGTAGTTCTTCTGCTCCCAATTACTTTGTCCAGATTACTGATTAATTTTCCAGGAAGGGAATCCCCTCTGTTCACAGAGGTCCTGTCCTGGGTGGAGGCACTACCCAATACCATATTAAAGTATCTTTATTATAATATTTTCTCTTACTATTAGAAAAAGTTCTGTCTCTCTTATTTACCTACAGGTTTAACACAATATCCTATTTGGGGAAGCCCATTTCTCATAACCCCACAAAAGAGGGCTAAACAATGAAAATGGAATAGCATGTTGATAAGGGGGGACCATGGAAGAAAAAATATAAGCAGATAAAGCTTCAGCTTTAACATAGGCGTTGTCAGTCCCTTTAAGTAAAAAAATAAAAATCCATTAGATATTAATGATTATTTTCGATACATCTTTTTTTTCTTTAACTAACAGCACTATTTATTGCAGAAAAGTAAAGAGGGGTGGGTACCTTCTGCACTGTCACATAGCCTATTAATAAAATATAAGTTTAATAGAAACTATACAGCAAGCTGACAGCCTTGAGTTATAAAGGGATTTATAACACTACAGATCTAGAACATTGCTCACGCTACATTCTGAGCCATTGATGTCTGGTTTACTGAATAGTCACAGTGCACAGGTGGTTGTCTGTGCATCCTTTGAATTGCACCCTTAGGTGCTCTCTACCGCTGTGATTTCCCTTCAGGGTTGAAGACTGCGAAGAAGGATAAATACCTTTCTAGAAACAGATGATATTGACAGGGTCAAAACATGAATAGGTTGTTGTGCTCCAAACAGATCCTGTAGTTCTTTGAAGAAATTCTCAAAGGTTTATATGTGGAATAATTAATAATGGTTGGAGAGTCAACTGCAGTTTCTGCATGAAGCTAGAAGTCAGAACAAAAATCATAGTCTTGCTGTATGCCACAACAACTTAACTGACCAAACAGAAGAAGTGTTCTCTTTTTATTTATTGAAACAGTTCATAGATAGATAATGGTATGAATTCCAAATTACATAATGAACAGGTTTGGATTAGTATTTATCCGTCTTTACAATTATCCATGATCAGAAGATGGTTCTACAGAGAGGGTAAGTGCCAAGTCAGATGATATCATGCCCATCCATCTCTGTTTTTAACCTGTCCTTGGAGTGCACTTGTATTTTAATGACACTTCTTTAATACTAAGCCACCAAGAAATGAGAGATGCAGGGGTCACTGGCAGTGGCGTAGCTAGCGCATCGGGCACCCAGGGCTGGACATTTTCTTGCCCCCCAAGAATAATGGCATGTGGCAATATAGCGGCACCATGCCAAAATGATGAATGTGGTCAGATTGCATCAACAGTGGGAGGAGCTTAAAAGGCCATATGCTTTAATGACTGTGCCACAAGCGGGTATGTAGCAAATAGTACAAACCTCAGTTCACTCATTTTTAATAAAATAAAACTGTTCTAGTGCATATCATTTACTACACACAGCTACCCTTAAAGTGATATTGAAGTCTTGTCTTTCGTTTTTTTTTCTAAACAATAAACATGTTATACTTACATGCTCTGTGTAGTGGTTATACTTACCTGCTCTGTGTAGTGGTTTTGCATTAATCATTTTTAACATGAATACATGCTTTCCCTGTTGTCCAAGGAGCCATGTGCAAGGAGTCAAGCTCTAATGGGGGTGTAGTATAGTGAAGATGACCTCCTTTGGTAGACTCCATGTGACGGACCTCGTACCCTAGATGTCCGCCGTAAATGCTTCCTCTGTCCGGTACCACACAATCCAAGACCCCTTAGCTCACCCAGTCACCAGACAACACCAGTGTAGGGCACATCAGGAATTACTCTTTATTTGACATGTCACACATATATACAGCCAGATGACTAAAGCTTAACCTAATTAGCATGAGCTAATTATCTTAATCAACACTGGGCTCCATCATTCAATTGCAGGGTTAATTAGCACACACAACAATAGGTGAAACACTCCTACAAGCCAGACTATACTCAATTACATAACAGACAGGCTGTCTGGAGTTCATGACATTAGCATCTCTTGCTAATATGCCAAATACACATACAGATTCTATGTGTATTGGGGGGCCAGCATGGACCTGAATCCAAGTAACACCAGCTCAGGGGTCCCAGGCTTGCAGCTCAAAGAGCACTGTTCCCCCAAATGCCAGGGCCCATAATCGCAAGGTAATAGGCTCGCATTCAGTCCCCTCCAACAGCCTGTGTCCCGGCTAGGTCTGTCACATTTCTCCCCTTTCGGCAGGAGACTAACACAGGAGGAGACCCCAGACGGGTTGACTCCGAAGTTAGTCAGTGGTTCCAGTCCTCTAATGCTGGGATCCACACAGTACCCCAAACAAATAGTTCCAAACGAGTATTCCTCACCCAGCCAACCTCTGCCTCTCTCAGAGAACATATCCGCCGCTGGGGAGAGGCCCGGACTGGTCCTTCTCCCTGGAGTCTTTTCAGCCGCTGGAGAGAAGACAGGGTGACTGGGATCACTCCGTCATGCTGTTGGGGATTTGGGCCGACCGCCCAGCATCCCGGGGGTATACAGGTGGGGACTGCAGTCCCATCCCCCTTTACAGGAAATCTGCCCTCTGTTAGTTGTGGGCAGAGGCCAGCAGCACTTTGTTCCTTTGCCAGCAGTTCAGGTGGGTGTAGGAGCTTCCCTACATCATCTCCTCCAGCTAACTGTTGGGAAGAGAGGCCGACTGCCCCAGCTCCCTGGAACTCCGCAGCTGTTGCTGGTGCTGGACAGAGGTGGGTAGCACTCTGCCCTGTTGCCAGCACTTCTGCTGGGGACTCCACAACCTCCGCTCTGGTTAACCGTTGGGGCAGGAGGCTGGCTTCCTCCACTCCCAAATTGTGTAGCTGCCATTGGGAAGGGGAGCCGGCTGCTTCCTTTTCCATTCCCTCATCTGGCTGCTGGGATGACATGTCTGTGGTATTGTCTCCCAGGTGCACGGATCTTTGCTGGGGAGGAAAGACCGCTTTCTCCACCCTGGCCGACTGTTGAGGAGGGACAACAAACACCTCCTCTCCCTTCTCCCCCTGTATCTGCTGCTGGGAAGTGATCGCCACCTTCTCACCCTGAGCCTCCAAAACTGACACAGGTGTGGGGCAGAGGTCTTGGACCCTCTGTCCGGTGACCAGCGCTTCAGCTGGGGAAGTTCCTTGTAACTCCCCAGATACTGCTGTTGATGCTGGGCAGAAGTTAGCAGAGCTCTGCCCTGTTGTCAGCACTTCAGGTTTGGGGACAGCAATCTCCAGAGTTTCCACTGCCGATTCTCTTGCATGCTGCTGGACAGGCATATTCCTCCATCCAACCTCGTTTTGTGCAGTAACAGGTTTGTCAAGGTCAGTCAGCACTTGCTGCATCCGCCATAAGACCTCCGCGTCCATAGCTGCGGGGGCAGGTGGGCAAAGCACTCTGTTACTATGCCACATTGCTGACTCTTCAGCCAGGATTTCAGAGCTGTCTGCTGGTATTTCCTGATAGTCCCAGGCAAAGGGAGCCCCGCCCTGCTGCTGAGCAGAGTCTAGCAGCTGTATGTAGGCGATCTCAAGCTCCCATTCCTGAGCGGCCAGGAACTCCAAATCTTCCTGTGCCCAGAGCACTTCTGAGACGTTCAATCTTTGCTCTCTGTGCTCCATTATTTCCTCCAAACGCCACTCCAGATCACTCCCAAAGTCGGGGTCCTCGGACAGCCTCCAGTACAACAATCCCAGGCCATAATAATCAAAGCCTTCCGTGGGCCTGTCATCCGCTGTCCATGGGCACACTTGGGCTACATACCACCGGAGGGCTCTGTAGCTCTCGTCCAAATGCATTTCTGCCCGGATCAGCCTGCTTAACTCAGCTGTCCACTCCTGCTTCGGTTGTTCCCCCAATAATAGCATTCGTACTTCATACTGCGACCAGTACCTTACATGGATGGAGGGGAGAACTTTTCCCTGGTGTCGCTGCTCACAGGCTAGCGCTTCTTTCCAGAGTTGTAGGCGAACAGAATCATACCATCCCAGCAGGACCTGCACCGATACTGGTCCTCTGTGCTGTATCCGCATCTCTCGCAACCTCCTTCTGAATTCCTCTTCCATGACGACGTATCTGTACCTCTGCTATCCGGGCCTTGGATCCAGGTGATGGTTTGGATGTGTTCACGACAAGGAAGCACGATCCCACCGCTGCCAGCCAATTGTGACGGACCTCGTACCCAATATGTCCGCCGTAAATGCTTCCTCTGTCCGGTACCACACAATCCAAGACCCCTTAGCTCACCCAGTCACCAGACAACACCAGTGTAGGGCACATCAGGAATTACTCTTTATTTGACATGTCACACATATATACAGCCAGATGACTAAAGCCTAACCTAATTAGCATGAGCCAATTATCTTAATCAACACTGGGCTCCATCATTCAATTGCAGGGTTAATTAGCACACACAACAATAGGTGAAACACTCCTACAAGCCAGACTATACTCAATTACATAACAGACAGGCTGTCTGGAGTTCATGACATTAGCATCTCTTGCTAATATGCCAAATACACATACAGATTCTATGTGTATTGGGGGCCAGCATGGACCTGAATCCAAGTAACACCAGCTCAGGGGTCCCAGGCTTGCAGCTCAAAGAGCACTGTTCCCCCAAATGCCAGGGCCCATAATCGCAAGGTAATAGGCTCGCATTCAGTCCCCTCCAACAGCCTGTGTCCCGGCTAGGTCTGTCACACTCCACTCTTTTAAAACCTGGCCATAAAAATCAAAGCCTTTAAAGCCAGTGACTAGGTAGCAGAATGGAGAATCTGGCTTTGGGACAGAAGATCTGTTTGAACAGGGAGGGTCTACAAAACATCTACTGTATGACAAGTGAAACTGGAGGATTGGAGTACCAGATTATTTTTGAGCAGTCCAGAATGCACAGAAGAAGTTTTATTGGGGTAGACATACAGTAGGTCAGAGAGTACATCATCCATGGGGAGAATAGAGCATCTGCTTTGTCTACTTGAGAGTCATTTGTTCTGGCTATGGACCTGAAAATCTATCAAGATGTGACAGGACACCATCATAGCACCCACCACTGACAGATCTGGAGGAGTGGTGATTAATGGACAATCCTCTAAACTATGGGGGTTATTTACTAAAGGAAAATCCACTTTGCACTGCAAGTGCACTTGGAAGTAAAGTCGCTGTAGATCCAAGGGGGACATGCAAGGAAAATAAAAAAACAGCATTTTAGCTTGCACATGATTGGATGATAAAATCAGCAGAGCTTCCACTTATTTCAGATCTACCCCTTAGATTTAGAGAGCCTGCACTTCCAAGTGCACTTGCAGTGCAAAGTGGATTTGCCTTTTGTAAATAACCCCCTATGTGTTGCCAACTCAGTAAGTCTAATGCCGCGTACACACGAAGGGACTTTGTCCGTCGGACCTAGTCCAGCGGACAATCCGCCGGACTTTCCAGCTGGGCTTCGGCGGACTTGAAAGCGAACGAACTTGACCACACATGATCACGCTAAAAGTCCGGCGGTTCACGCGATGACGTACGGCACGTATGACCGGACTAGAAAAAGAAAAATACTAGAAAAATACTTGCTACTGAGCATGCGTCCTTTTTGGTCCGCCGGACCATACTACAGACATGCCAAGTCCAGCGGATAATTTTAAAACAAGGCCGCCGGACTTTTGGGAAAAAAAGTCAGTCGAAGGCCCACACACGAGGGGATTGTCCGGCGGACTCAAGTCCAGCGGACAATCCCGCGAGATAGTCCCTTCGTGTGTACGCGGCATAAGGCTGGCCATACATTATACAATTTTCCTTTAGATTTACCAAAAACATATAATAGGAGGTCAAACCTAAACACTTTCAGTTTGTATGCAATCAGTCATGCCCTTGCACTACATAGTTGAACATAAATCTAAAGGAAATTGAAAAATACATTTGTATAATGTATGGCTAGCCTAACTGTTAATATTCTGATATAAGTTTGGGAACCAAACAAAGCTGAGCCCTGATGTTCCACCCAGTGGAAGATGTACATTGACTTTTTGTTCCTCCATAGTGTTTTATGTATGCTACTGCTCTAAAGCTGGTCATAGATGGATCAAAATTCAACCAGTTCAGCAGGGACCGCCCAAATTTTTATCCATATGTGGCTGTTTCTGCTCAACAGTGTATCTAATGACTGACTTCTGTTGAACAAGCTTGTTGGACATTTTTCTCGATCAACGGCTGCAGCCAATGGGCTGCAGTCAGCATTCAGTGGATTCTGAAAGTGGAGAGCCTGTCAGAATGCAATGTCTAGAGAGAGAATTCCTCAATTCACCTCGCTTATGTGGATGGAGGAATCCGTACAGTTTTATTCTCAATCAGCCTGCTGGCTGAATAAAAAAGAAATGATCCATCTATGGCCAGCTTTGCCCTGCAGGTCTAAATACGGTCTAGCTAAAGCACTATATGGTGGAATCAGGGCCTCTTTCCTTCTGGTGATCCCTCTAATGATGCCCTCTAGAATTTTATTTGCTTTACTGGCTGCCTGGGCTTACTCTTTGCTTATTTCCGCTCAATCATCTGAATGAGCACCCCCAAATCTTTTTCTTCTGTAGTCTTGGCTAGCACTTTACCTTGAATATTGTACTCTATGAGAGGGATATTTTTCCTCAGTGCATTCTTTTTCATTTTGAAACAAACACAACCAGGAATATCAATGAAATGACACACCTTTGTGCCAGCAACAAAAAGGCATTCCTTACCCACAAAATTTTTAGTTATGTCACTTAGAAACAGTAAATAGAACAGCTGCCCAGAACAAAGTGTTGTAACTTACTACTATTAGTGATTGGCCTTGGTTTCAGTGTACCCCATTTATAACTACACTATGATATCTATCCCATGCATGGTTATATAACCACTAGATGGGGCCAAGACTTTGGGTTTGGCTAACAGCTATACTCTGGTGTATTCACATATTCATTCAACCCATTTCCCGGATGTCCATGGTTTCAAGGACCAACCAGCTAGCGTTTGTCCTTAAGACACTTTGGGTTGAAAGGAGTATGTTACAGGGAATGGGGCAAAGCCATTATCGGGTAGCATTCTCTGCAGCATTTAGGAGTTATGACCTACCTACTGTAGGAGGAAAAGGTCCCATTACATCAAGTGAATGGACTGAAGACCCATGGAAAGGTATGCAGGGGGGTGGCAGGTGGTGTTCCAAGGGGCAGGGGGACAGTTAGACAATTGAACAAAGTATATCTTTCCATAGTGTGTAGTTGTCTCAATTAAGAGCACTACATGGTATTTATGCCTGGCGATTTTTTCCTCTTCTACCAGCCTGAGTCACTTCTGACAAGTTTTCCTGACATCAAGAGAAAAAAGGTGACGGGGAGGGAACTACAGCCGATTAACAGCCTCATCTCCGTTCCCCTGTGCTGTGTGAAGGGGGGGGGGGGTGTCTCTTGCTTCTAATAATCATTAGAAGAGCTAATCATTAGTGAGCTCTCCTCACTGGTCTCTGCAGGGGGTAACTTCAGCTCTCCAGACCCTTTTTTCTGACAGCTCAGACAAGCTCTATAAGTTCTGAAGTTTGAACAGATATAGAGAAGAGTAGTCTGCAGATAAAAACAGGTGCAACCTTTGCAGGAGGATTTTTTTCAGCTCTGTGTATCACCTGAGGATTGTCACTTCACTGGGTATATGTAAGAGTTTACAATCACTTTAAGTATGTGCAATGGCATACCTACCATATCGAGTACATGGGGCAAATCATATTTTTAACACCACCGCCACACACACACATTGAAAGTAACAAGACAGCTTGCTCAATTGTGGGTGTGGCCAAATTTTGCTAACAGTGAGGGGGCTTTAAAGGGACATGGTTAAATTAAACCTGAGCCTACTCCCCCTATACTCAGAACATATATGCCACAGTCCATTTATCCACAAAATATTTTTCAATGGCTGTGTCACAAGCAAGAATGTACAGTGGTGTGAAAAAAGTGTTTGCCCCCTTCCTCATTTCCTGTTCCTTTGCATGTTTGTCACACTTAAGTGTTTCGGAACATCAAACCAATTTAAACAATAGTCAAGGACAACACAAGTAAACACAAAATGCAATTTGTAAATGAAGGTGTTTATTATTAAAGGTGGAAAAAAATTCAAACCATCATGGCCCTGTGTGAAAAAGTGATTGCCCCCCTTGTTAAAACATACTATAACTGTGGTTGTCCACACCTGAAATCAATTTCTCTAGCCACACCCAGGCCTGATTATTGCCACACCTGTTCACAATCAAGGCATCACTTAAATAGGAGCTGCTTGACACAGTAAGGTCCACCAGAAGATCCTTAAAAGCTACACATCATGCCGAGACCCAAAGAAATTCAGGAACAATTGAGAAAGAAAGTAATTGAGATCTATCAGTCTGGAAAGGGTTATAAAGCCATTTCCAAAGCTTTGGGAATCCAGCGAACCACAGTGAGAGCCATTATCCACAAATGGCGAAGACATGGAACAGTGGTGAACCTTCCCAGAAGAGGCCGGCCGCCCAAAATTACCCCAAGAGCGCAGCGACGACTCATCCAAGAGGTCACAAAAGACCCCACAACAACGTTCAAGGAACTGCAGGCCTCACTTGCCTCAGTTAAGGTCAGCGTTCATGCCTCCACCATCAGGAAAAGACTGGGCAAAAATGGCCTGCATGGCAGAGTTCCAAGGAGAAAACCACTGCTGAGCAAAAAGAACATCAAAGCTCGTCTCAATTTATCCACAACACATCTTGATGATCCCCAAGACTTTTGGGACAACATTCTGTGGACCGATGAGACAAAAGTGGAACTCTTTGGAAGGTGTGTGTCCAAGTATATCTGGCGTAGAAGGAACACTGCATTTCAGAAAAAGAACATTATACCAACAGTAAAATATGGTGGTTGTAGTGTGATGGTCTGGGGCTGTTTTGCTGCTTCAGGACCTGGAAGACTTGCCGTGATAAAAGGAACTATGAATTCTGCTGTCTACCAAGAGATCCTGAAGGAGAATGCCCGACCATCTGTTCGTGTACTCAAGCTGAAACGAACTTGGGTTCTGCAGCAGGACAATGATCCTAAACACACCAGCCAGTCCACCACCGAATGGCTGAAGAAAAACAAAATGAAGACTTTGGAGTGGCCTAGCCAAAGTCCTGACCTGAATCCTATTGAGATGTTGTGGTATGACCTTAAAAAGGCCGTTCATGCTCGAAAACCCTCTAATGTAACTGAATTAGGACAATTCTGCAAAGATGAGTGGGCCAAAATTCCTCCAGGACGCTGTAAAAGCCTCATTGCACGTTATCGCAAACGCTTGGTTGCAGTTGTTGCTGCTAAGGGTGGCCCAACCAGTTATTAGGTTTAGGGGGCAATCACTTTTTCACACAGGGCCATGATGGTTTGGATTTTTTTTCACCTTTAATAATAAACACCTTCATTTACAAATTGCATTTTGTGTTTACTTGTGTTGTCCTTGACTATTGTTTAAATTGGTTTGATGTTCCGAAACACTTAAGTGTGACAAACATGCAAAGGAACAGGAAATGAGGAAGGGGGCAAACACTTTTTCACACCACTGTAATAGACACATACAAACCTCAGCACAATTTTTTATTTTTAAAGAAACGCCTTCATTACATATGCTTTCCTACACACAGCCTACACTAAACAAGAACTTCTGAAGTATATAATGTACTAAGAGTGCAGTGGTCGGGAGTATGTAATATACAGCCTAGCGTACAGAGTGTAGTATTCAGGAGTATGAAACGTATAACATAGTGTCTATAGTGCATGGCTCAGGAGTGAGTAAGGCACAGAGTGAATGGGTCAGTATTGCATAATGCAATGAGTGCAGGGCTTAGGAGTTCATATAGCACTGAGTGCAGGGGTCAGAAGTGCATTATGCCGAGAGTTCAGGACTTAGGAGTTGGTATTGTGAAGAGTGACAGAGTCATGAAGTGGATACCACAGAGAATAGGGTGATCAGAAGTGCATACTGCACATAATGCAGGGTTTAACCCCCCCCCCACCCCATAGTAAAGAACCCTCCTGGCACAAACTCCTCAGTACAGCCTTTCCCCCAGCACAGACTCCTCAGTACAGACTCCCACCCCACACAGACCACTCAGTAAAAACCTCCCCTCCACACAGAGCTCTCAGTAAAGTCCCCTGATTGAGCACAAACCCCTTAGTACAGACCAACCCCCCCCCCCCCCAGCACAGAATCCTCAGTCTAACACAGACCCCTCAGTACAGATATCCCCCTTCCCTAAAGCCCCATACACACGTTTGGATTATCCGAGGACCAGGTCCGTCGGAACATGTCCGTCGTACTTTGTCCGTAGTGACGTTCGTTGCGTACGACAGGACTACGTAGTGGCTAGTAGCCAATAGCTTTGGTATTGTAATGTGATCTGAGCATGCGTAGCACTTTGTCCGTCGGAATTCGCTACACACGATCGGATTTGGTGTGATCGGACTTTGTTGTCAAAAAATCTATCAAGCAGGAGATAGGACTTTGTCCGTCGGACAATCTGATGGAAACTGTCCGATGGTGCCTACACACGGTCGGAATTTCCGACAACATTGTCCGATAGGACAGAATCCATCGGAAAATCCGACCGTGTGTATGGGGCTTCAGACTCACTCACCAAATACAGCAGCAGTTTAGAATAAGGGAAGACCTCCCCTCAGCCTCAGAATGCCAGTTCCAGGCTCTGAGGAAAGGGGTTCTCCCCAGAAACGCGTCAGCCATTGTATGAGGATTCCTCAGATCCACTCAATACCTTAATACAGCCTCGCTGAAGTTCCTAGCAGTGGACGAATTACACTGTTTATGCCTTATACCAATACTCGTTTGTGAGTATGAATTTTGCTGTTTTATATATTTTATTAAAGTGTTTCTAGTGGTAATGCACAAGGTCGATGAGCCCTCCTGTTTTTCTTTTTTCTCCCCTCAGCCATGTCATATGACCAGAGCAAAGAAGAAGCCTTCCTCGGCTCTAAACAGCCTCAATCAAGGGAGCAGAAGTGACGCTGCACTGCAGCACAGTACTACACAAATTAAAATATTGGGCGGCCACAGCATCCATAGCGAGTCAGTACTCAGCAAGGACTGCATGCCCCTAAGTACACAACAGAGTATGTGTTTGCTAACTGATGTATACATTTAAAAACAACATGTTGCAAAAAATAATGCTTCTGCCAGTTCCCTTTATACTTACAAGACTGGTGGCATTTTTGATCAGGTCCCATTCATGGATCAGTATCTAACTGCTAAACTCAGATACTGGCCAGATATGACACTGTCATATACTGTAAATTCCGATGTTTGTTCGGTAGCCTTTATGTCCTATGTGTATACAGGTTTTCTCATGACAAAATTGCAGGAAGAAGAAGGCTGACCTTTGTAAAATGACACGTCTTATGTAAGCTTGCTGTATAAAACTATATGAATTTGGAATGTTTTGAAGTGCATGTCTGTATAGTTTAATGAAAGGGAGTAAAAGGAAAAATGTACAACATTGTCATGTTCTTTAAAGTATAACTAAAGGCAAAACTTTCTTTTTTAGTTTTGGGTTGAATAGAGAGGGATTAGAATTGCCGTCTGTGCCCCCATTAAGGAGATTCACTCTCACTATTTGTCCTGTTTGGCATCATCATTTAAAATGAAGGTAAAACAAAACCCTAAATTTTGGGTTGTCCCCAGAAAAGTAATTTTGGGGAAATTTTCTAATGGGGACAATAGTTCTAGTGACCAAGGAATTCCCTTAATTTGTAGGGATTTTATCCCACTTCCTGTTTGGCTGTGGGACCAAAGCACTTTTTACAATTAGGCACTGTCGGTTTAACTGCAATGCAATGCTGTACCCAAATGAAATTTGTGTCCTTTTTTTTTACACAAATAGAGCTTTCTTTTGGTGGCATTTGATCACCTCTGTGGTTTTAATTTTTTGCGCTATAAACAAAAAATCAAGCGACAATTTTGAAAAAAAAATATATTTTTTTTACTTTTTGCTATAATGAGTATCCCCAAAATAAAAATAAAAGAATTTCTTCATCAGTTTAGGCCGATATATATTCTTCTTTTTTTTTACCAAAAATATCGCAATAAGCGTATATTGATTGGTTTGTGCAAAAGTTATAGCGTCTACAAAATATAGGAAAGATTTATGGCATTTTTATAATTATTATTTTTTTTAATAGTAATGGTGGTGATTTGCGATTTTTAGTGTTATTGCGATGGACAGATCGGACACTTTTGACACATTTTTGGGACCATTGACATTTATACAGTGATCAGTGCAATAAAAATGCACTGATTACTATGTAAAAGTCACTGACAGGGAAGGGGTTAACACTAGGGGGCGATCAAGGGGTTAAATGTGTGTTCCCTCAGTGTGTTATAACTGTATGGGGATGTGACTTACTAGGGGAGGAGACATATCGTTATTCATACTTAGTAGGAACAAACAATATGTCTCCTCTGCCCTAACAGCACAGGGATTTGTGCGTTTACACACACAAATCCCCGTGGGTGCCCCGCCGTGCATGTAAAGGAAAACCCGTATATACGGGATTTCGCCCACGAGAGCCATTGTGCAACAGTAAATCTGCATGAGCCGGTTGGGAACCGGTTAAATAAAAAAAAAAATGTTAATCTTACCTGCTCTGTGCAAGGGTTTTGTACAGAGCAGCCCCGATCTTCCTTTCTGGGGTCCCGGCTCCTCCTCTTCTCGAGTGCCCCCACGAGAGCCGCTTCCCATGGGGGCACTCGTGTGGATGCACTCCTGAGTCTTGTTTCTGTGTCCAGTGACACAGACAGCAGAACTAGTGGGG